>CM070075.1:63581691-64181691 GCA_036250285.1 Pyrocoelia pectoralis | reverse complement strand
TATAATCGTACTTAACACGATCTTACACGCTGGAGCAACACGATGTGAAAGGGACTTTATGTTTTTAACATATTCCTCCTCCATTGTGGCGTATAAATAACAAACGTGCACTTAACTCTATTAACAACTAGGAACGGAAATATAACTGCCAAATTCTTATACGTATGGTGTACCTATGCATGCGCACGCTTGCAGTGATTTCAGCTCTCGGAGAGGTGCCTAAATCAATGAGCTTTTGTAGCTCAATTGTACGCTACAAAAACTAACAGATTTCAGCACCCTGGTGCCGTTGTATAGGAGGGTATGTAAATATGCTTCCCGTATTATAGTAGTAAAGTATTTGCTTTAACTAAATTTTATTATTTGTAATAACTCATCCGTAACTAGATGAAAGTTTTTGCTTAGTTTCTTGCTATGATTATAACAGTAAATCTAGATCAAATTAGTTGAAAGCTGTTGATTTTAGTTAGTGGATATCAAGACCAGGTGGCCATAGCCGTTCACTGGGTGTAGATAGGCAACTCATCAAACGATGTGATTGTGATCCATCTTAAAAATACGTAAAATAATTGGGCAATGTTAGATACTAAAATTTATCATAATGTACGAGGTTCGTCCAATATTTCAAAAGGAATATTATTCCGATACACCGTATAACCCGCATAAGAAGAGGAAGTATCGCACTCTTTATTGCAAAAAAAATAAAATAAAATATCATCTCCATCACCTTTTAATGTAAGTAGAACTGCAAGAACTTTTACAATTCGCTATAAAGTTTTGGTTGACTCAGTTTTGTTTGAGCGCGTGTCAAAGATGGACACTAGCAAAGAGAAATACCCCATATTTTACAGTTTTTCTTCGATAATCGCGAAAACGCAAGCCAGGCGGTTGAAAATGTGAATAGTGTTTATGGTCCTGATACTGTAACAGCCAATCACCCGCAATTTTGGTTTCATCAATTCCGTTCCGGTAATTCCGACGCACTGGAAGGCCAATTGTAGAAAATGTCGATAACATCGGGGAAATTGTCGAGTCCGACCGTCATTCGATTGTCCAAGAGCTAAAGATTGCACAAAAAATCATTTGAAACTATTTGGATAAGGCTGGATACAAAAAGAAGCTCGATGTATGGGTACCGCACGAGTTAAGGCAACACAAAACATCATGAACCGAATTTCCATTTGAGAATCGCTGCTGAATCGCAACAAAATCAACCCATTTCTGAAGCGGTGGCGAAAAGTGGATCACTTACGACAACGTCAAGCCAAAATGGTTTTGGTCGAATCACGGTAAGTCGTGATTGACAGCCAGGAAGGTTTTGCTGTGTGTTTGGTGGCAGGGAATCATCTACTATGAACTGTTCCCCGAACTCCGAACTGTACTGTCAACAATTGAACCGCCTGAAGCAACCAATCGCTCAGAAGCGGCCAGCGTTGGCCAATAGGAGAGGAATTATATTCCATCTGCACAACGCCAAGCGACACACATCGATAGTGGCTCGCCAGAAGGTGCGGGAGCTTGGTTGTCAGGTTCTTGTGCATCCACTTTATACTCCGGACCTGGCATCATGTGATTACCACCTGTTGCTGCCTATGGCGTACGATTTTGCTGGTGAAAAATTCGCCTCAAGAGCGGCTGTCAAGAGACTGTCTCAATTTTTTGCCAATAGAGACGAGGGCTTCTATGAAAGAGGTATAATGGAATGACCTTCAAAATAGAAACGAGTTATCGAACAAAACGACACTTATTTGACCTAAATCGGATCTTTCTAACTATCTTAATGAAAACCTTCAATTTGATGCAAAAATAATGAATTTCTTTTTACTACACCTTTTATAATCGAAGTTTTATAATCAAGAATTCGTTAATAGGTAATCCTAGCGCCGTCATTTCAGTATTTTACAACTATAGTACAAAGGGAACAAATTTTTGTTGAAAATGAGGTGTAATTGTCAGTTTTGTAAGTTTAACCATAGAACAATAATAAATTTTATGCTCTATGGTTTAACGTACTTTTGATAGTAGTAATTCCAGGGGGGGTCAACTGCCCTACCATGCCCCCCCCCCTCCTAAATGACGCCCCTGGGAAATGCTGTTTCTACGTATAAAATTTGTTCTTAATTTGTCTAAAAAACCGGAAAAATTGTTATCGTTATGTTAAAAAACATCCTGTTTGTCTCACAATTTCAACTGCAATGCTGTTTCCATCCTCTCTTAATAGCGGACTTCTTTTTAAATTGAAGAGAGAGGAAAGTTCTACCCTATTTTCATTTCACTTTAACAGGCTTGCCACATAAAAAGCCAGATATATCTAGATGTTAGGAACATTTGCCCTAAAATTGGTACTTTGTTTATAGTTATTTAGTGTTTTTTTCCTAACCTTATCTTATTTTTTTATTTACATGTTTTCATTTTATGATATTTAGATACCATAAATAAATAAGAATCCATTAAATTCCCGTTTTTATTTACTTTATCATTTATTTTCCGTAGAATATTGTTTTGCTTTAAAGCTAGGTATAAGCGTTGAGTATTTAATGGTATGTATATAAGATAATACAGTGCGATTAGTGCGAAGTTCAAGAAATGGAAAATATGAATATATAATTAAAATAAAGTTGGGTTTTCGCGCTGATTCAACTTGTGCAAATAAAACTGAATTGTTTTATCCATTGCCACGGTCAGTCTAATTTGCCCAAAGTTCAGTTCTTTGTATAGAGTAACGCGTTTGTGAGCAGTGAGCATTTAGTTGTTACGATGGACCGCGAACACCAATTATTAGCAGTAGATGGAATTTATTTAATTAAAAAGATAAAAGTGCCAAGAAAGATATGATCAAGAGGATCGCAGAAATGTTGGATTGAAAAGACAGCCACGTACCTACTCTCATATTAATTTAATTAAGGAACTAAGTAATGAACGAAACGATTTTTGTAATTACTAATTACCTACATTTATTAGATTTAACTTAAGTTGGAGTATTGTTTACATGTTCATGCATTTGTACCAATCACAAGTAAACGGTTTAGTTTTCATGCAACAATTTACTTGCCCAAATTACTATTCACAAGTTAATTTGCACAAATTGCATGAGTGTGAAAACCCACCTTCAAATAGATTAAAGGTGCGAATTTAAAAGGAGAATACACTTGGATTAAAAAATGGATGGGGAGATATTGATAATGAAGGGAATGAAACAAGAATAAAACAAGACGAAAATGAGGTTATAGGTAGTTAAAGGCCGCGAACGCCGCGAAGTTTAAAATATCAGGGAAATTTACTAAGATCTGGTTATATTGTGTGGTACGTGTGGCAATACTGTTAAAATGAAATGCAAATAGGGTAGAACTTTCGTCTTTTTCTTTTCAAGGTCAAATTTTAACAGAAGTCCGCTATTCGTGGATAGAGCATGCGATGAAAATTCTGGCAAGTTGCCACGAGACTTCCCTCGTATTAACACTTTTTTCAAAAAATAAATACTACTGAATTCAGAAAAAAATACTCTTAAACTACATAAAAAACTGCAATTTTATCTTATAAAAAAATGAGTGCCGCCATTTTAGCTTACACCGGAAGTGACGTAATCAAAGGTAATATCAGCATTTTCGTTCTTGGCCCGAATGCAATCGATTGGCGAAAACCGCATTTCGATAACTTTAATAGTTTCTGAGTATCGAGCGTTGCAGTCGATTTTTAATAATTATTTTTTTTAACACTTTTTTCAAAAAATAAGTAAGCACAATATATATTGCTGAATTCAGAAAAAAATTCTCTTTTAAACTACATAAAAAAACTGCAACTTTATCTTATAAAAAAAATGAGTGCCGCCATTTTAGCTTACACCGGAAGTGACGTCATCAAAGGTAATATCAGCATTTTCGTCCTTGGCCCAAATGTAATTCATTAGCGAAAACCGCATTTCGATAACTTTAATAGTTTCTGAGTATCGAGCGTTGCAGTCGATTTTTAATAATTATTTTTTTTAACACTTTTTTCAAAAAATAAGTAAGCACAATATATATTGCTGAATTCAGAAAAAAATTCTCTTTTAAACTACATAAAAAAACTGCAACTTTATCTTATAAAAAAAATGAGTGCCGCCATTTTAGCTTACACCGGAAGTGACGTCATCAAAGGTAATATCAGCATTTTCGTCCTTGGCCCAAATGTAATTCATTAGCGAAAACCGCATTTCGATAACTTTAATAGTTTCTGAGTATCGAGCGTTGCAGTCATTTTTTAATAATTATTTTTTTTAACACTTTTTTTCAAAAAATAAGTATAGCACAATATATATTGCTGAATTCAAAAAAAAATTCTCTTTTAAACTACATAAAAAAAACTGCAACTTTATCTTATAAAAAAAATGAGTGCCGCCATTTTAGCTTATACCGGAAGTGACGTCATCAAAGGTAATAACAGCATTTTCGTCCTTGGCCCGAATGTAATCGATTGGCGAAAACCGCATTTCGATAACTTTAATAGTTTCTGAGTTTAGAGCGTTGCAAGGAATGTGTACGTACAGACTACAGACTACAGACTACAGACTACAGACGACAGACGGAAAATTTTTTTTGCATATTTTGAATCTACGTATTCGGAAACACAAAGATATGTAAAAATTTCCATAGGTCAAATTTTTTTTTTGGAAAACTAATACAATACTTCCCTTTTACTTCGTACTCGGCAAGTAAAAATAATGATGTGGAAAAACAGAGCCAGTTGAAGCAAAAAATCAACAATGGAAAACACTGTAAACAAATATCCGGTAATTTATGTACCTAGACCTCGTAGCAACTTTGAACAAAAAAAGTTGTTGGCAAATTTCAAAGACTAAAAATGCATCCCTCTAATACTTATAATAAACTTAGACACGTAATACAGAAAAGGTAGGTATTGCATCGTCGTACACCGCTCTTTAGATCTCTTAATGCAGAGGCAGTATCTTCATCAATTAAGGTAAATTCTAGTATTAGGTACGTATAGTGGTAGTAACAATCTTTGGTAACCCGCTGCACATCTTAGTAGAAATAGTGAATGTTGTAGAATGAAATGATATAGGTACCTACTTATTCAGAATTTATTCAAAAGACGCTTCTTCTAATAAAGCTTTTGCACAACAGATAAGTTCGTACATCAAAACATTTCGATATCGCCGCTGTTTTGTTGTTTAGTAAAACATATTTTTTGTAAAAATTGTTTTTCACTAATTAAACAAGATTTTAATGTTATCTTTTCATGAATTATTAACCATTAAATCGTTAATAAACATGCGAAGTTTGCCACAATTTTGAAGAACTATGTAGCTCCGCATTGTATCTTAATGAAAGGGTGTCTTCGAGAGAATTTAATTGAAATCCCAACTCTACCGCTGTTTATTTTTCAAGTTATTGGTGCATGGTATTAAAATAATTAAAATTATAATGAATATAGGAGACATGGGTTAAACGAAGGTCACCTCGACTGAGTAAACTTACAACTCGTGCTGTTTACAAACTTAATGGTATTACGTAGTAAACGTATAATTTAATGAACACTTTTATCATGTAAGGAACACTTCATATCTTAAGTTTATTTATAAGTATTTCGGGTAAAACTCGTGAAACTGTTTCAGTTTGTAAGTTTGTTGTCTTATTAGAGAAGCCAAAAATTCGGAAAAATTTAACCAATAGGTAAACAAATTCAATTTAATAAATCAATGGATACTTATTATAAAAACCTTGGCATATGGTTTCTTTTTAATAGAATTGTAATTAAATTTATCCGACTTAGATAGGAACGTAATGGGTCCAAGATCAGACATATATCATCGTCTGTCTCTAGACTTTGTCAAAGGTTATCCGGGTGAATGATAACAGTTTAGCTCTGGTGCCGATGAATAGCATCTTCAAGCCTCACTTAGCACAAATAGACTGTGCACGACTTAACATACGATGTTACGTTACACAATTTTTTTGCATAAATATTTAATTTTGCAATGTAATTTTTATCCGAATTTAATCATTACTATATTAGTCTGATTAAGAAATATATCGAGGAATCGTAAATAGTAAAAGGTTTTGGTGCAGTCTTTAAATATTGTGTACCTACTTAACCTGACCTATAGTAGGGGAGAGTTGGGCAAAACGGGATATTTAGTTGAATACTCATGATAACTTTTTTAATAATTGAAGAATATTAATAAATTTTTATACATGATTTCATTAGTATTTTCTCATTACTTTCAATTAGTTGCTTTTTCAAATACAAGTAATTTAACAAAAATTTACGCGTTCTTCACAAATATGGCAAGGTATCCTGTTTTAGCCGCCTGGTCGGATAAAACAGGATACTGCGTTTTAATATTTAAAAAGAGGTCAGTTAACTGAGAAATAACGATTATTATTAAAAAAATATTTATTATAGTAAACAAAGCCATATTATTCATTACAAAAATCACATGAGAATGCTTCGGTATCGTCAGCCTCTACACCAGCACATGCTTCATGAGCCCAACCGCCACAGTGTTGGCATTTTATCCACCCTTCTTGAGACTTCGAATTTGAATACAGTTCGGTGCAATATAAACATAGTTCGTCGTCGTTCTCTTCTTCAGAACAAGTCTCTTCAACCTTCTTGGGGCTTATTCGGTTTATCAATCATTTTATCATACTATCCCGTTTTACCCTACTTGCTCTCTGAAGCCAAATAGTCGATTTTCAAACACTTATCAAATAAAACTATATAAACGACTGTGAAAATGTAAAGAACATTAATACCCAGTATTAAATAATCACTTACCGTTGATCTATCTTGTAAACACATGAAAAAAAAACAACTTGAATAGCGCGTAAACAATTTAGTGTAACTTCAATTTTTCATTAATATGGTCGTACTTAAGTCAAATGCGACGATATTTGTAGAAATTGCAGTCGTAAGTGAGGGACCATACAAGGGGCATTAGCTTCAGTTATTTACCGAAGGATAGCAATAATGGTAAAAACAAAAACCGAGGTATCTTGTTTTACCCGACTATCCCGTTTTGGCAGACTCTCCCCTACCTACAGCGAATTTACTAAAAATCATACTATACAAATATAATGCAATTTTTCCATTCTCTAAAGTCCTTTACGTACATTTTATGTGCCGTTGTGTGCATATGCGGACACGGACACCCAAACGTTATAATTACTAATTCAAATCTTCATACATAGATTATTGTTACTAAACGCTATATCAATAGATACTAACAGGTTATTGCAATCTATATGTAAAAAGGGTAATTTTGGACATAATAGTATTAAATGAAAAATCCGAAATAAATGTATACGACAGCTTGTAATAACTAGGTAGGTATAAGTAATTTATGTTATTTCAATTTGACTTTACATACTTATGCGGTACACACGCAAGTGTTGTTAACTTTTCTGCAATTATTGAAACGTGGCTTGTTTGAAATAAACAACGTTTAACGCGTGACTGACGTGCACTTTACTAACTTTATGAAATACTGCGTGCAGGTTAATTGCAATTTTACCTTCAAATTTATCGGTAGGTAATACAAAATGTAGGTATATAGTATGTACACAAGCAGATGTTACTTAAATAATGAATTCTCTGCAGTTACCTCAAAAACAAGTCTACATTTTTCAGAAAATACCCCAACACAAAGGCAAGAGATTCATGTCATAAAATTAGCAAACTCCTCCTCAATTAATGTTAAGCAATAATTTTTGAATCTGTTATAAATCCATTCTTATGTTTTGGTATTTTCCTTTTAAATGATTTATATCCAAAACATGTCCATTTTTATTAAGTAGGTAATGACCTAAACAACCAATTTCGTTATTTGTTGTAAATAAGTAGGTAGGGCAGTTTTGCCTTCGATTTTGTGTAGTGTATAGTAGCAATTTCATCTCATTTTTAACTTTAAAAAAATTAGTAATTTCCATGGATTTCAAAAAACAAATAAACTTTTCGTGATCGTAAGACAGGGCTTTTTCAAAAAACCAATTTTGAAAATTAAAAATCGATTCGTTGGTAATAAAAAAAATGAGATCCCCCTTAAGAATGATACTTCTTAAAACATTCTCGTTCTACACAAAGAGTGACTTTGTACTTAGAACAACTCCACCTGATCCTTTGATGACACTGAGTACACATCAATTGTGACGACTGACATATTTAACATGTTCGTGCAAACCACCCACCACGAATGGAAATTCTGTAGTTATATTCACCGCTTGATCGTGTACAGCGACGCTGCCCATTTTGTTATAATTTTGGTAAAAGTTTGGTTGTGGCACATCAACTTTTTCTTTGGAAATTGGGGACCAGCGCTTTAGCCGACGTATAGGTTCTAGTGTACCTATCGTAATTTGTAACCATGCTAACTGTGTTATTGTCTTTCCTCCGAAGACAAAGAAGAGCTGCATCGCTTTCGTACATATGCTCAAAATAGCCCCTTTCCTTTTTTTTGAAATATTGTCGCATTGGTTAGAGTAAGTACATTCCAACAAAAAATTTCATGTCGGTCTTTGATACAATGAAACCATGCCTATTCGTTTGAGATGAATATAAATTCGTTTGTTGCACCGACTGCATGATCTGATATTTCATCGTCAATTAATTTTTCAAACACTCTAACAGGATTTCTAAATCGTTTTTCATTATTTCTAAGCGATCTGCACAGCCTGATGTCACATACTTGTATCCACAAATTGTTTGGTCCACGCTGTTTTGATTTCTGCATACTGTGGACAAGAAAGTCGGGAAGAGAAGTCCATTATTTATTATATTTTTTATTAAATAAGTAGATACTTAATAAAATTTTAGATTTAATTATTCATTCACTTTTCCATTAGTTTTCAATAACATTAAGGCAATAAAAGAAAAATAAGCGCGTACCACCCGAAATCTTCCCGCGTACCACCAGTGGTACGTGTAGACCACCGGTTGGGAACCCCTGACTTAAGTTTTATATCTAAGATTTAATTTAGTCGCGGTCCAAATATTTATTTTTTACAATGCTCTTTTCTCAAGGTAGTTCCAGGGCATCTAACCAGAACGAAACCGTAACGGAAAACCAGAGAAAACCGCTATTTCATGCAAACCGAAAACCGTTATTTAACCGAAACCGGTCTCTTGTAATAACCGAAAACCGAAACCGTAACCGTTACTTCAATATCAATTAACCGGTTTAATAGCGGTTAAATTTCGTTCATCATGTTCAATCCTCCTGTTTGCCGTCAAAAGCGTGGGAGTTGTCAGTTCAGCATACTCAGTTACTCACAAGCGTGGAACGTGGAAGGGTGTTTATCAGCTTCCGTCATTGTTGCACTTTTTTATTTAAAGTTAACCTATTTATTATCTCCGACATTGAAATTGAAAAAAGTTCTGAATAATAATTTTATTACTACATATTTCCCAACTCTCCATTTGTCTTATTTAAATTTTATGTCAAAATTTAAAATACGATCACTTGAACTTTTGAAGCAAAATTTCAGTTGAATAAATAAAATCATAAATATATCTGAAGCAGTTGTTATAGTTTGCAAACTTCATTGTTCTGGTTTTCTTAACCGGTTTATAACCGGTTTCTAAACAGTTTTCCTAACCGAAAAAAGAACAGGTTAGTAGTATTCAAGAACGGAAACCGTCACCAATAAAAATGTAAAGAACGAAACCGAAATGAAAACCGAAACCGTTATTTTCAGCTAACCGAAAACCGTAACCGAACCGTTATTTTTTTCGGTTAGATGGCCTAAGTTAAACAGTTAGATATGTGTAAAGCGCCATTGAATTCCGCCTTGTTGTTGTTCCATTAACCGTTTTCATATTTATTTTATTTTGTGTATTTCGTAAATATCACGTTCCTCCCACGCAAGACCGTTATTGTTATAAGATTTAGAAACGCTACGAATCGTTTAGCTAGGGAACACGACTGCTAGTGGATGAAGCAGCGGATTGAAAATCGGTTGCAAATTGCTGTAACTAAGTCCTTCAATCACAGCTATCTGGATCGCCAAATTAATCTTTATTATTGGTACGTCAGAACACCAAAACACTAAAACGTGGCACCTGGAACAATTTGGTAAGGTACTCCAATATTCTAAATTCTCAATTATTATAACCGGGGCCCTGTAAAGGAAGTTAGAAAATAGATAGGTAGTGTTTAGCAGATCCCAAGGGAATTTATGATTTGTTATCAGAACAGCGCTTTTGATTTTGAAAGTAAATAACAAAAAAGAAGAAAAGATGCGTTAGCTAAAACATTTCTCTTTCCATGAATGATCCTTCCTAATGGAGGGCGAGATCTATTTTAATTACTTATATTGCTTTTTATGGTATCAAGTTGTCATGTGTCTTTATATTTATATGAGAATACAATACGTTACTTCTGACTTCTGAACATTTATGTCATCAATATCAAAACATTCCGAGATGGTTCGAATACATTGTTCTATATATTTTACCATCAGCCTGGCCATAGGTATATTCCCAAATTGGACTCGTCATTGTTCGTCCTTTTCGATATCTACTTGTTAACACTTAACAGACGCGATATGGCTGGTCGAATAAATAATATATCTGCATAGTTGATTACTACAATGTCGACAAATATGGAAAAATAATAAGTCTACTTATGGACACATAGAAATAATAAATTTTCAGTTCACAGAAAAGTCGCTGTGACTTACAATTTAGTTGTGGTGCAAATCATATTAGAATTGGATTCTTAGCAACTTATAATTGAAGTAGATACCTAAGATGCGTTGAATCGTCAATTGTTGTCTACAGTTTATATTTTAGAACGTCAGTTTAAAAAAATTCTTTAACGCAAGGACACGAACAAATTAGAAAAATAAATCACAGTGACACCAAAAGCGTATAATATGCGCAACTATTTAAATAACACTTTATTTGTAGTATAACCACTTAAACACTAGGCAGCACTAAAACACAAAACGGCAGACACTTTTGCAGCCCCAATCCATTTACTAAACAAATTTACTTTAGGTAAATATAATGTTTGATAGATTGTATTATGTAGGTATTAAGCAAAATAATTTTTATGTTCATTAGTTTCCAATTACAAGTAGGTACGTGTTTGATGAGACCTGTTTTAATAAAGTACCTTCTTAATTATTTTACGTTCGTTTATTTCACTTATTAGCAAATAGATGAATAGATACACAAAGAATGTTTTTGAAGATTATTTGTACCATTAAAATCTCAAATGTCGGCTCACAACTACCGGTGTTACCTAGAAGCTTTTGGCCCTCACTAAATACCACTTTAAGTTAAACAAACTGTCCTAAATTTTTAAATAAACATTATTTACTATGTTTACTAACGCAGTTGTAGCTGCGTGTTCTTTCAATTTGTACATCGTGGCTTAAATCTTTTAGCAAGCAAAATTTGCGATTTTTCTATAGGTACCTGATGTTAGTATTAGGTCCCGTAACCGTGAAATAAATAAAAAGACAATGAGTCTTCATTTTAATCATGTTTTACATTTAATTATCCGCTTAGGTATATAACCATACTAAAGGATGCATTATTATTGACTATTTATGTCATTTTAACCTGTACCTAGGTACATTAGTTCATTTTAAATTACTTACCTACCTATTCAATTTTATTTTAATCTCTCCAGATAGTCTTTTATGGTTGATTTTAAAATAACAAAAAAAAATTGAAATTTACGCATCACGTTAAACATTATTACAACAGTAAATCAATCAAATTTTGCATAGGTAATACCTATCTCTCATTCACGTTTGGCAAATGGTCACCTGCATTAAGTCTGCTTGCACTGATGTAGTATTTTCGCTTAAAATTCATATTCAGATTTAAAGAAATCGCAACGAATGAGATGCCAAAACCTTCCCGACCGTTACTGACTTTCCTACAATTAGGTCACATGGGAAGTAATGCAAGGATCTTCACGTAGGTTGCAATGTGCAATGATCTTCATTAATGGTATCTGCAGTCCCTAGTCTCTTCATTGTCCCCAAAAGAAAGCCAATTACTTCGACTTCGACAAATTCATAAAATTCGTTGAATACAATTCACTTTGATCGATGATTTAATGTTTTATGTACTTACACTTCCCCAATTCCTACAGTTTTCTCTATTAACCAACAGTTGGAGTATTTATTATACCTATAAGGATCATTGTGCAAAATTTCATTTATTGCACCTACTCGTAAGAAAAATGTAACTGATCGACCGAAGTGAACCGATTGTTCGAAACTTAATTATTATAGGTAGGTAGTAGAAATCGGGGTTCGGAAAAAAAACCCGGAAAAAACCCCCGGAAAAAACCCAGGAAAAGAACCCCGGAAAAAAACCCGCAATGCAACCATGTTAGAATTCAATTGATACAAAATGGCAACATGACACTAAACAAAGTTTGGCAGTAAAGAAAATGCCAAACTTAATCGTAGATTGTCACTAAAGCGCCTAGGTTATTTGCAGGTTTAGTATATTTTTTTTCAATTGATACAAAATGGCAACATGACACTAAACAAAATTTCCAAGTAAAAAAAATGCCAAACTTAAACGTAGATTGCCACCAAAGCGCCTAGGTTATTTGCAGGTTTAGTATTTTTTTTTCAATTGATACAAAATGGCAACATGACACTAAACAAAGTTTGCAAGTAAAAAATGCCAAACTCAAACGTAGATTGTCCCTAAAGCGCCTAGGTTATTTGCAGGTTTAGTATTTTTTTTTCAATTGATACAAAATGGCAACATGACACTAAACAAACTTTGCAAGTAAAAAAATGCCAAACTTAAACGTAGATTGTCACTAAAGCGCTTAGGTTATTTGCAGGTTTAGTATTTTTTTTAACTTTCGGGGGTTTTTTTCCGGGGCTTTTTTCCGGGGGTTTTTTCCGGGGTTTTTTTTCCGGGTTTTTTTTTTCCTAAACTCGTACAAATCAGTTGTACAGGGGGCCTCATTACTCAAAAGAATCGCACGAAATCTGCATAGAACTTGGGTGTAAACAATCTGAAGCTCTGGTTACTATAGTTCATTAACAACCAGCATGCCTGACAACTTCCAAACACAAACAGTTGACCCACAATACGATACGATTTCACTCTTAGCATCTACTTTAAAAATTAAATGTAGGTAGACCATATGTCTCGACAGTGCACAATTGTTTCTACATTTCTGATTTTGTGCTTTAAAAATTGTACCGTTATAAACAATATAAATTTATGCCGGAAAGAGAAGGAAACACTAGCATCCATTTTTTGTGCAAATTTAAGGGATTGATTCGACTCCATTGTGCCTTACTTTTATTTTTGTACATCTGCACCTCTTTGTTATAGAAGTGCAATTTGCTATTTATTGAATAATCACATATTTGCTCTTTAAAATAAACAAATTTTGGGGAGTGAGATGTAGTATAAATAATAAATAATAAATAATAAATAATAAATAATAAATAATAAATAATAAATAATAAATAATAAATAATAAATAATAAATAATAAATAATAAATAATAAATAATAAATAATAAATAATAAATAATAAATAATAAATAATAAATAATAAATAATAAATAATAATAATAATAAATAATAAATATAATGCTTGTGTTGATTAATCGAACTATATTGGGTGTCCCATTTTAATCCACCACTTGCGATAATTCTACAACACTGCGTCGGATCAAAAAATGTTCCGAATAAAAAGTTAACGGTTTTGTGGGGGACATCCGATGCTGTAACAAATTTCATCCCCCGACACCCAGGGGAGTGGATAAGAGGGGTGATTTTAAAATCTTAAATGGAAACCCCTATTTTTTATTGGACAATCAGAAAGACTATAAAAACTATGACGGTTTTATTTGGGAACTTTTTCTTTGCAACAGGTGGCACTACAAACGGGGTGCCCCATTTTAATCTTACCAGGGGAAAATGAGTACATCTGATAAAAAGGGGGTGAATGGGGGGGGGGGGGGGGGGTTACTTAAATAGAAACCCCTATTTTTTATTACAAGTTGAGAAAGAGCAAAAAAAAACTGTGAAAGTTTTATTTGGAATTTGGAATTCTTTATTTGCAACAGAAAGATAAAATGTCACCCAAATGCAAAATAAATAATAAAATACCGATTTTAACGATTGCAGCGCCACCTGATGCAAATAAAAAAAAGTTCCCAAATAAAACCGTCATAGTTTTTTATACTCTTTCTGTAAGGAGCAATAAAAAATGGGTTGAAAGGGTCTAGTACAACTGGCCGCGGCCGCCTGGCCGCGGAACAAGTGGCCGCGAGACAAGTGGCCGACAGGACAACTGGTAGCGAGACAAGTGGCCGCGGCCAAATTGAAAAAAAATATACTAAACCTACCTCTAACCTAAGCGCCTGAGTGGCAATATACGCATAGGTTGGCATTTTTTTAAGTTTCAAATGCTGTTTATTAGTATCATATTCCCGTTTTTGAATCAATTGAAAAAAATATACTAAACCTAAATTCACTAAGAGTAAATTATTTTAATGAATACTTCTAAATCATCTTCCAACGGCGAATCGTCCCTACGGCGACTCGTCCCTACGGCGAATTTGACCAACGGCTAACTGTCCCGACGGCGAAACGGTGGCGGCGAATCCGCGAAGGCGAACCGACACCGCGGCGGCGAATAGTCCCTAACCGACTTCACTATCAGTTTGTTTGTTTTCAATAAATGAAACTAGCCATTTATTTATTTGAAGTCAAGTTGTACCTACCGGCGCGGCAGCGACGCGACTTTTTCTGAAAGTGCAATAAAAAATAGGGGTTTCCATTTAAGATTTTAAAATAACCCCCCTTATCCACTCCCCTGGGTGTCGGAGGGTGACATTTTTTACAGCATCGGATGTCCCCCACCAAACCGTTAACTTTTTATTCGCGAAATTTTTTGATCCGACCTAGTATTGTAGAATTATTGCAGGTGGCGGATTAAAATGGGACATGGGACACCCAGTATTAGCATAAGCTTATAAATATATAAAATTTATCATTTCCCCAGTTTCATTAAGCGTAGAAGAGCCACGAAAAATTGGTACCTACCTACGTCTTATAACAAACTTCACATCTGCTATTTCATTACTTTGCCCGACAATGACAATATTCCTCAGTTGCATAACGCGGTATCATTCGATTCTTTTGCCATCGATTTTGCGTCACATTTTTTGCTTAGCTTGGTGACTGTATCCTGCCAAGGCTTCATATGGTGTATTCGTATGAAAGTTGGCAATGATCGTTATGCTGGCATACTGCTTAGGTTAGGCATAGGTAGGTACCTCTTTTATTTTTAATTTCACATTGGAAGCGAGTCAGACTGACGGGACCGGTGCCGGCGACTTCGTCTATTTTCACAAATAAAATTAATGCACCCTCCTACTATGATTTCAGGCCAATATGTAGGTATATACAACAAACATTATCAACCTATCTAAAATTTTCGAATCGGAGAAAAAATCGCGGTTGCCATTTAAAATAACGAAGTTATGGCCTACTTCCGGTATAACCGAAAGTGCTACTTCCTTACAAATATTTTTAGTCGATTGTAACTGAAAAAGTACCTAACTCTGGCCCCAAAATTTCAAAAATTTTTGTGACATTAGGTTTTCAAGATACCTACGTCTAGCGTAAGCTCCGCCTGGGACACCCTGTATAAGTACCTACTTAGGTATTAGAAGTAGGTATGATATAATTTTTGCGGTATGAGCTAAATTAACATATTCGCGAAAATCTTTTCTGCAGTGAAGTTTCTTAAGGCATTTTACAGCAGAAAAGATTTTCGCGAATGGTTGCGATATCGCATCAAAATCAACAGTACCTTTGTGACTGAACCTCGTCTTACCTATATCTTATACCTAAGTATAGGTAGATAGATACCTACCTATGTCATTTTATAATCTTAATTTCTGTTATAAGTTACTTTTAAACAAACTAAGCAGGTAGGTACCTAATCGCACATTCGCACAAGTGGCATCTGAATGTTTTACAAGAACGTAACGCTTCCCGTCGACAACCGATGCATACCTCCCTGTAGTAGGTATGTAATAGGTAGGTAGGTACCTACCTATATCTACTCTTGTGAAATTCAAATAATTAACGGTTTTTATATATAAAAGTAAATAACGTTATCAAATTTTGGTTTATTTATACTAAATAGAATTATAGCTCAAAGTGGTAAGAAAACTTTTCGGCGAAGAGGAAAAACTCAAAGAAATGAAACACAATGCGAGTGAGCTTCTAATTCCACTTGACACTGACATCATGATCTACACATTTGAAGATGCAAAAATGTAAGACATTATGGTGCGCTCCCAATTAGTCTGAAACCGGCATTTCTAATAACTATTTAGCTATAGGTATACACGATATAAAAGAGGTACTGAAAGGAAGAAAAATGCGCTTCAAAAAGGCTCATCAGTGCTTTAAACATACAAAAACATTAGGGGAAACATTCCCGAGAACTAATTTATTGTTCGATCATAAGGATACCTATGCATTTAGTGTTCCGAAAAAACGTTTTTATTTGAAATTTTTATTTCAATTTGTTATAAGAATAAGTAACAACTAGGTCCTTTTCTGCTTACCTAGAGGGATGATTTTAAAAATATTTTATACTTAGATATAACTATTTCTTTCGTCTATCTCTATAAGCCTATCTACAGGTAGGTACTTAAGTATACCTACCTATCATCCGCTCGGTAGTTCTGAGATTTTGCGCTTAGCGATCAAAGTATCGTCAGTAAATGTTTAAGGTACTAAGTACTAAGTACTTATCTACGGTACAACAAATAATGCAGGCAACTAGGTATTAGGTAGGTATCTTAGTATGTAATTGAATAAACGCCTACCTACAATTACATTACAATTACCTACAGTTAGGTATAGGTAGATAGGTACGTAAACAAATGCAACTCACCCGTATCCATTCTAACAGTTAGGTACAATTTTCTTATTCACAACTTATTAAATTTTATTTCACTTTAACACAGCGCTTTAAAATACTAAAACAAATTGGCTTCACAATCCATTTGCAAAATGTCAATAATTGGATGATTATAATTTTAGTTGTAAGTAGTAAGTCAATAGGTCGGTACGAGTTAACGAAGTGTAACAAACGCAACTAACCACAAAATATTAATTATTCCTGAAAAGTTCACTCTCGCCTATGACAAATCTCAGTAACCATTTGAGTGGAAAGGACATGGTGTTAACATATATCGATAGGTGATGGAAAGCTCCACCTTTAAAAAAACAAGTGACTTATAAAATGGCCGAAACAGTAACGGAACCAATCGAGAGAATGAACACATGAGGCGGAGAGATGTTTGCAAGATATTCAATTGGTTCTTACTAACACGCATGAGTGTCATCTTACTATGTCTTAATAAAAATTATTCCACTCATTTATACCTGATTGACCATTATACCTACTTAATTATCTGTATAAAACCAACTGAATTCTATTTTTTACGTGTTTCTTACTTTCTTTTATAGATAATACTTATAATTAAACTCCAAATTCGTTAAGATTTAAATTAATTGGTAGGTAGGAGGTAGGTAGGTAACTGTGTTAACTTGCCACCAATTTAAATAAATTTAGGGGAAAATACTTTTGAAATACACTTTTAACATTGTGATATTTCAAATTTAAACTCTTATTTTCAAAAGTCTCAGATGTGGATAAAGAATAGATAATACCTACGCTTTCAAAATAATTAAATTTTACTTTGAAAAATTGACTTTAAAATACCTAAGTTGCATACATTGAACTATACGATAGCGCAGCGTTTCCCAAACTTTTTTGACCGCGGCCCGATACGAGGTTTTAAAATTTTTGGCGACCCACCTTATGAAAAAACCCCATTTATTTACAAAAGAAATTTTATTTTTTAAGTAAAAATCTAGTTAATTGTTTCTTTATTTTATTTCATACACAAAAATTTCAAAATAATTATATAAAAAAAATAAAAGTAATAAAAAAATTATATTAATTTAAAACTAGTAAATGAAGTAAACTAGCAACGTTAGCAGCACGGCGATACAGCTATGTGAGAGTACAAATGCACACTTTTCCACAGAGTATAACGTATAACCAAAGACTATCCTTCAAGGATGGTCTTTGGTATAACTGATGTAAAAAAACTAATAGATAAGTACTTAAAAAAATTTTTTTTTGTGTTTTTACAATTTTTTTGCGTGACCCGGCAAAATTTTTCTACGGCACAGTACCGGGTCGCGACCCACACTTTGGGAAACGCTGCGATAGCGTACAGTTCAATGGTTGCATATGTGCACACTATTTGATCTATTTCTAAAGTAGTCGCACCTTTTATTTATTTAAATGCGGTTTATTCACATTCACATAACGAAAAAAGTTCTGGCGGTCGATGAGGATTCGTTTATAATGAAGACAAACGTAGGTATTATTTAGTAATCGACAATACCATTATTCTGTTCAGCGGCTTTAATTTGTGGTGCAAGATTGTAAGTAAATAAAATGCGTTTCGTAAAAACTATGGATTCGGGACGTTTAGGTACCTACCTATACGACTTCGCGAAACTTCAATGGATGAATTAGTATCTACCTACTTACCTATATTGAAAAACAAGTGTCGCAATGAGACTTTTGCCGCACGAAGACCAGGAATGAGTGCGGAAAAAGTAATTGTGACACTTGACACATATTTATCATATCTAGGTACTATCGTTGATTGAAAATTCTTCAATCAACGCTACTATTTTTTCTATTTTGAATGAATTTACTCTAAAATTTTTAATAAATAAATGATGCATAATAAAATTGTTTTAGTGATTTTTTTAAATTATGTTGGCAATTTTGACATTTAGGTAACAATTCAAATTTAAAATTTCAAGAATGGTTTGGGTGACAGTCTAGAAAACTTACAAAAAAATTAAATCCCTGTAACAGTACGGAAACAGAGCTTCTTTCCGTATCGTTTACAGTAGGTACTTAACGGGTAAGTATAAAGCTATAACCGTCGCGAAATAGAAAATAGGTACCTAACCTATTTACCTACGTTGCATTGCGGATTGATCACAGCGGCAGCACGGTGCTGCCAGCACCTCAAATTTTGATCACAACGGCCGTTATGATCATATCTCGTTTTTGTCGCATGGTTACCTACCTAACGTAAAGAAAAATAACAATACTTACTAATTCATTTAGGAAAATAATTGCGACATGCCTACAAGGGCGTCGGCAAGGGGGGGCAGGAGGGGGCCATGGCCCCCCCTGGTGAACTAATAAACTCGCGGCTCGTTCTGTTTTTGGACTACAAATGTGTTCAATTTTTTTATATCGAAATAAATGTAATTAAAAAATAACTGAAAATTTTTTGGCCCTCCCCTGGAAAAGTTTCTGGCGACGCCTTTGCATGCCTACCATACCTGCCTATACATCTAGGTACATCTATTATTACTACGCTAGGTACATCCAAAATGGCAAAATATTAAATATATACTGGCCTATGTACTTACTTATAAAACTGGCCCAATTGATTTTCACATAAAGACGGAAGTGTCACTTTTTTAATATGAACAGAGGAACTTCTACGCCCACTGTTCCATAATAGGTATAAAAAAAATGACACTTTCCATTTGAAAAAAAGAGTGGCTATATTTATATGTATATTTTTGCATTTTCGCAAAAAATTAAAAAAAAGTTCTGAATTTTATTCCACACCTAATGAACGCAGCATGCGAATAAGTATTGTTTAGGTATATTAATCAGAACTTTCACTCAAATTCATAAAGTTGAATTTTGTCTAATTTTTTTTAGGAATTTAGTTTGGTTTTTTTCTTGAAACGAGCGATTAATGTCATCACAATATTTTCTTATTATTGAAGTTAAATACATTTCGTTATTAAGAAATGTTAAAAACGCCTATTACCAAAATTATATTACAACTTCTGATGATAATCACGTGAGCTCTGCGTGGAAGGTAATACCAATGTTGAGTACCTAATAAGAAAAAATCATCCAGTGATATTTCTATACGACTCAACGGTGATATTATTTCAGATCCGATCGCACTTGCGGATACTTTTAACCAATTTTTCGCCAATGCTTCTGTTGAAGTGATATAAATAACATTACGAAAAATGAAAACAATTACATTCAATTCAAGGATAAAAATATTTAGTACCAGGACTATGTTTTTAAATCCCTTCTGTAAATCAGAATTAATTAAACTGTTAAATAAAAAATTGAAAAATAAAATGTCAAATGGACCTGATGAGGTTCCATTACACTTACTGAAGCAAGTGGCTGGTGCTATTATTGATCAGCTTGTATATTTAGTGAATCTTTCTTTCTTTCATTTGAAACCGCGGACATTTTCCAACTTTATTAATAGTGGGCAAGATTGTTCTCGTTTTTAAAAAAGGTGATGTAATGGATATTAAAAATTACAGGCCTCTGCGTTTTCAAAGATCTTCGAATACTGTTTTTTGGACCGTTTAAATAATTTCTTATGTACCTAAATATAAATTACTCAATGGAAACCAACATGGATTTATTCAAGGTAAATCTACTTCATCTGCTATACCTACATTCTTTTTGTGATGAACTAATTTTAAAAATTAATTCGAATGAGAACCCAATTGGTATATTCTGTGACATTAGTCGAGCTTTTGACTGCCTGAACCACAATATTTTATACACTCGTCTATCGCTTCTTGGCATAAGAGGCAATGCATTAAATTGGATAAAAACGTTTATTTCTAATAGAATACAATATACCACTATCAAATCGAACAAACACAATGTTAGCACAAATTATAATTCTAGTAACGTGATCTTAAATACAATACAGGGGTACCGCAGGGCTTGGTCCTCGGTCCTATCCTGTTCATACTATACACTAATGAACTTAACTATGTTGTAAACGAAGCCTCTATGACCATGTATGCAGACGATACATCTGTTGTCATTTCAGACAAGCATGAGAATTTATTGACGGCAAAATGTGAAACCGTTTTACAAAAAATGTGCACTTGGTATTCTAATAGTGATCTGTAGGTATCTCAATTCTGACAAAACAAAAATTATAAGATTTAATAATTGGCAAAAAACTTGTATCTACCTACGCCCTTAGAGTTTTTAGTGGACCAAGTAAAGTACGTAGATAATGATACGTCGGTAAAATTTTTAGGTGTTTACCTGGATGATCAACTTAACTGGAAAGAGCATTGTAGCTCGTTGGTACCCAAACTCTCTAAATTTTGTTATCTACTTAGAAATCTGCGCTATGTGCTCACGGCACATCAATTACGTTCATTTTATTTCGGAAAAATAGAGGCGATTTTACGTTATGGAATCTGTTGGTGGCAGTGGCGGCATTTCAGTGTTTTGTTGGAGGGGGCAACGAATCGTTTTTTCTCTGTTGTTTTTTTATTTCAATAAAATTGGTATCTACCTAATATACACCTACCTATAAGTATTAAAAAGTATATAGGTATATTATTTTATAATAGAAAGTTTAGCTTAATTTTTTTCTTTTGTGTTTAAACAGACACTCCAATTTTATTTTATTGAGGTTTAATGTATGGCCCTCACAGTCCAACCCACATTCTTGGGGGGGTCGGCCGCCCCCCTCAGCCCTCCCTAAATGCCGCCCCTGGTTGGTGGGGTAACTCCACATTTTCCAAGTCTGTTTTTATTATGCAAAAGCGCATTTTACGTTGTATGACTGGAATATCAAATGTCCAATCTTGTAGGAAAGTCTTTAGAGAACTAAATGTTTTATCCCTAAGCGGATTGTATATACAGGGTTATTAAAAAGTATGGAGACGGCGATTTATTGTCGTTAATATTCATTTTAGGAAAAATTATTCAATACAAAAGTTGTTTATGTAATTTTTATCTATACTTGGGAATACTTCAATTTTTGTGATCTGCAATTGTTTCTGAGTTACCCCGTGAGCACTAAAGAACTAAAGAAAATTTTTTTAAAATTTATTTTAACATTTTTTTCCAAAAAAGTATTTACATCAAGTAGGTAGGTACGTGGTTTTATAAATCGACTGAGCCATTGTCAAATGACAAACGGAGGACAATTTGAACACTTACTTTAAATTACTTCGTTATTAATTTGTTTTTAGTGATAAGATTTTGATTCATAACTTTTTTTGTTTCATATAGCTACCTACTTCATGTGAATAGGTACTTGAATATGCGTATTTTTGAAAAAAATGTTATTAAAATAAATTTAAAAAAATTTTCTTTAGTGTTGTTTTAAAGAGCAAAAAATGGTCTATCGAATGGTAAGGTAAAAGTACGCATTTAAAAAAATTATATGGAACGGGGTACCTAACTCAGAAACAATTGCAGATCACAAAAATTGAAGTATTCCCAAGTATAGATAAAAATTGCATAAAATTTTTCTGGAAATAACGTCAAATAGATGCGTAACCGCGGGTAATTTTTTATTATCCGTTACAGACAATTGTGTCTCAATCTTTTGACATTGAGAACCTAAAATCTCATTTCCCTAACTTTTACCACTTTCGACTTTCAATTTTATTTCCTAAACAAGAGTTTCAAATTTTTCAGTGAAAAAAAAATTTTTTCTGAACAATCGAAATTGATACGCCGATTATTTTAAGCATACTTACTAAACATTTTATGACACATCAGAATGTGAAAAAAAATGCCTGGTTTGTATTTAAAATAAAGATGTTGATGCTCACTTCCGGTATTTCCGGAAGTACTGCCATTTGGAAAATATTTTTATTTAATAGATTAAACACGGCATGTCGCATGTGCAAAATTTCAAATTTCTAGCTTTTACCGTTCTTGATATACTTCTAACCGACGATCCCCGTGAGACACCCTGTATACGATAGGTATGTGTAGTCGTCTGAAAGAAATAAACTTATTATCTATTATTAAAGTAAATTTTTAGAAACGTCGTCCAAGTGCTCTTTATGAGTCTTTACAGGTAAACCAATCGAAATTTAAATGTCCCCTCAATAGAACCTGTAATTTTTTGGTAATGTTTAAAACATGACCAAATTTTGGCAAAACATAAATGACAAGGTCGTGAATTTGAACTACATTTTTCGTAACATAATTTGCACTTTAGGCACTGAATCATGTTTTCCAAATGTGATTGATTGCATAAAAAACAAAACCAGTCGTTTTCATTTTCTATTTCTATAGTAATGTTCGTTGATGTCGACACTACCTACTTGTGAATGGTGCATCACACAAACGTTTTCCCTTTTTAGTTTGTTTTCTTTTCATAGCTATGATTTCATTTTTGTGCTGGTCAGAATCTTTGCAGATGGTTTTGGAATTCCAAAACGCCTGCAACATTCGTGAAATTCAAACTTCTCAGTCCTGTATGCGTTTATAGCCATCCGCATTTGCTCCTCCGTCGAAAGACCATATTTTCTTTTTTCCATGCTTACATAAATTTAAAAAGAAAATATAATTTAAATGAATTAATCAAATGAAAATTAAATTTCAGTGTGATTTCTTAAATCGTACTGGGACATTCACTTATTGTGAAGTGTTCGTCTGTACATTTTACGCATCTTGAAATATTTCTGCAGAAATTTTTTGTATGACCAAATCTCTGACAGCGCTTACATTGAGAGATTTGTCTTTTGGCATGTGGGGCTTCAAAACATACTTTTGTGTTTAAGAGTAAGTCTATTTTATATATTTTTTGTTGTTGTTTTCTTGATGTTTAATATCAACAAAGTGCATTGGTAGTGGTTTAGGTATTTGTTACTCGTTGTTTTATATTCCAGATGTTTGTTAGTTTGTTTTTGTTACTATTACCCTTGTATTATTATAATATTGTTATACAGTGTGTCTCACGGTGACCGTCGGTTAGAAGTATATCAAGAACTGTAAAAGCTAGAAATTTGAAATTTTGCACATGCGACATGGAGTGTTTAATCTATTAAATAAAAATATTTTCCAAATGGTAGCACTGCCGGAAATTCCGGAAGTGAGCATCAACTTCTTTATTTTAAATACAAACCAGGCAATTTTTTTTCACATTCTGATGTGTCATAAAATGTTTAGTAAGTATGCTTAAAATAATCGGCGTATCAATTTCGATTGTTGAGAAAAAAAAAATTTTTCACTGAAAAATGTCAAAATCTTGTTTAGGAAATAAAATTGAAAGTCGAAAGTGGTAAAAGTTAGGGAAATGGGATTTTAGGTTCTCAATGGCAAAAGATTGAGACACAATTGTCTGTAATGGATAATAAAAAATTGCCCGCGGTTAAGTATCTATTTGACGTTATTTCCAGACTTAAGAAAAACTTTAAAAAGTCTCTTTTTTTAAATGGAATGCCTTTTTAATTATCGGCCCATTCGATGCAGAAATAAATTTCCTTTAAATTGATATACCATGTTCCTATACCTAAAATCAATGATTACAGAGTTATTTACATTTTTCTAATTAAATTTATAATTACCTACATACTTTACAAAACATGGTTGGCTTTGAAAATTTTCAAAAAACTTTTTTTCAAATGTTTCTTATGCTTTTATGATTATTTAAAATTCTATCTATGCAACTTCTTGACTATCCAAGGTCTCTTTCCGCCGAACGAACAGAACTTTCAGGGACAACATTAAAATATCCCAATACATTGGTTTCTGCAGCGTCATTGGCGACAATTGGCTTTGCCAAACTTCGTGGCGCATTTACTTCGCCCAAATTTAGAAAATTCTTTTCAATCATCCTGATTTTTCGTTCTGTCATTGTAGGTAAATGCGAATATCTTTCGTTAAAGTGTTGAGTGATTCTTTATTCAATAGTTAACGGTTCTGCAGGTCCGGAAAGTAATACGAGCAGACTCGCCATGAATGTAAAACAAATTTAGAATATCAGCGTTTGTGTATTCCATATTTCCCAATTAAAAACAAATATTAAGCGCAAAAATCAAACAGATAACACTGATAACAAACGTAAATGTAGCGTAAACTTTCAAACTGATAGCTAACTGACAACTGTCATCATAAGAAACAATTGAATAAAAATTTTTTGAAAATTTTCAAAGCCAACCATGTTTTGTCAAGTATGTAATTATAAATTTAATTAGAAAAATGTAAATAACTCTGTAATCATTGATTTTAGGTATAGGAACATGGTATATCAATTTAAAGCAAATTTATTTCTGCATCGGATAGGCTGATAATTAAATAGGCATTCCATTTAAAAAACGAGACTTTTTAAAGTTTTTCTTAAGTCTGGATATAACGTCAAATAGATACGTAACCGCGGGCAATTTTTTATACTCCATGACAGACAATTGTGTCTCAATCTTTTGACATTGAGATCCTAAAATCCCATTTCCCTAACTTTTACCACTTTCGACTTTCAATTTTATTTCCTAAACAAGATTTTGACATTTTTCAGTGAAAAAATTTTTTTTTCTCAACAATCGAAATTGATACGCCGATTATTTTAAGCATACTTCCTAAACATTTTATGACACATCAGAATGTGAAAAAAAATTGCCTGGTTTGTATTTAAAATAAAGAAGTTGATGCTCACTTCCGGTATTTCCGGAAGTGCTGCCATTTGGAAAATATTTTTATTTAATAGATTAAACATTCCATGTCGCATGTGCAAAATTTCAAATTTCTAGCTTTTACAGTTCTTGATATACTTCTAACCGACGGCACCGTGAGACACCCTGTATACATTATCTAAAATTCTAAACAAGGCTATTACCTATCTATGTCCTTTTTCTTCCAGCTAGAGTTTTATATCTGCTAATTCGGTGGTCGGATGTAAATTTTTAAGCACTACTCTGAAATATCTTTCATTTTTTGGTTTGTATGTATGAAACTCCGTTTTCTTTTCGATTAGAGCTTTTACTATGTTAGTGTAACCTGTGGTTTCTAGTGGCTGCACTTTTATTTGATCGTTATACATAATGCTTATAATAATATATAATAATGATTTTAATTCATACTTGTCTTTAGCGATGTTATTCAGCAGCTCAATTAAAGGCTTTATATTTTTTGCACCTGATATGAATATGGGTGGTGGTTTAGGCGTGGAAGTACTTTAAGTTTCTCTGTCCATGTTTTCTTCATCATTGAGAGCACTCTGAATCTGTTATTCCCTAGCGAGCCAATAATCTATTTTGTTTTGTTTTGTTTGTGACGTGTATTTCGTTTATCATCAGAGACTCTGCTTCTTTTTTGCTGTGCACGACTTATTGGCATTGATTAATTGAATAGGGTACGTGCATTAAATTATTTGACTGTGTTAGTTTTAACCTGGGTACTTGAGAACACCAGAACACCATAATACGGGATATTCAGACTTTTATATCGTGATCAATTAATAAAAATATTATGCGGTAAGGAACAGTTTTTTGAAGACGCTATTGATGATTTTGCGAATCAGAAAAATAGACGCATACTGTATGTCTTTATTTGTCCTAATATTTCTATTTTACCTTTGGTATTTAAAAAACTTTCAAAATAGTAAAACTTTTAATATTTAGACTTCAACGTGCACCGTTCGAAATTTTCATGTTGATGGTAAGTAAATTTATTATTAGGTACCTAATTATTTTTATGATCATAAAGGAGAAAGGTTTTTAGTCGTATTACATGACTTGAAAAAGTAGAAAATCCCAAAATAATTTACAAATTTAATCTCTAAAATAAATCATAAATGTTTTTTAACAATTCATAAGTAGGTAGATACAAGCGTTAGGTACATTTGAAAGATAAATATGAGTGGTTAAATTAGTTCTATGATTAAGTTAAAATATCTTCCAAAAAAGTTGCCTCACCAAATTGTTAACTCACGAGCCGCCACTGATCAGTAGGTACACTTGACCCTAAGGTTGATAGGACTGATAAGGCTTGATATCTTGAACGCGCAGCTATACCTACATAACCTTGTACTTCAAACTCTACTTACACTAAAATAGTGGGAAATATATATTCTATCATGATCATTCTGATCATTTTATTAAATTATAGGTACTTTGTGCTCGAGTCACTAAGATAACTTCTTAAAAATGAATGATATTTTAAAGCTTATAAATATTGAAAACCCCACCTTCTCTTGTTATTTAACGTATGTATCGATTTTAACGTTAAAAATGATGTTGATGTCAATTTTAACTCCAATTCAGCGAATAAAACATGGGGTGAGTACCTTAGTACCTACAGTCAATTTAACACAAAAATATACAAACATTGCAAAAAATCCTATGTTAGGTTTGCTTTTTTCATGGTGTTAGATTCGGTCCCAGTAGTAAATACTCAATTTTGCAACTTCGAAAAACTTGTGGAAACTGGGGGGGGGGGGGGGGGGGCACCAAAAACCGCGAATTTTTCGGACTTTTTTCAGTTTTAGCCTCGTAGATCAAAAACTATGAGTTATAGTGCAAAGAATATGATTATCTTTTTTAAACTGGACTAAATTTTCTACCATTTGAGTCTAACCGGAAGTCTGTAAGTATAATAGTTTCCGAGATACAGCTCTTCAAAAATAGGCATTTTCCCTAAATCTGTTTTTAACGTATCATCCATGATTCGAGCCAGATATTGCCACAACGACGTGCTCTACGACCGTTGTCATGAGGAAAAAATTGTAGGACATTTTATCACCTTTTATTTAAGCATAGATGCATTCCTGTAGACCTAACAGTTCTCGAGAAAAAGACGGAAACCGAAAAATAGTGAAATCGCTACGACTCCACATTATATGTAATAGCATTAATATGATTAGAAGACATTTTCTGATTATTCTTATTTAGTCTAGCGAACGAACGCTCAAAAAGGGCTTGTAGACAGACTTTTTGATCCTAAAGATTTTATTTCTGGGATGTGTTTGGTGATGATTATACGAAAAGTAGCGTAACAAAATGTGCGGATTTCTTTGGTTTTCCGTTTACAACTCTTGAACAGGCCATCGTAGAGGGAAATGGCCAATTATAAAAAAAAGCTGATTAAATTTTCTACAAGTTTGCTTCTATGCGTTTTTTCTCTATCTCTATCCGTTGAAGAGATATTCGCTGTCAAGAATTGACATTTTTTTGAAAATCGCTTTTACACGACGTTTTTCGGCAAATATTGTGCCCTAGCTCCTAAAGTATTGGGTTTATAGCAAAAACTGCTGAAATAAAAGTTGTAGGCCATAAAATTTCCTATAAAATACACATATCGTTTAATATTTTATCTCAAATAGATTAGATGTTATAGTTATTTAAAGAAAACGTTGCGTTCAAGATGGAATAGAGGGCACTAGAGAACAACTAAATTTGTGGGAGGTTTGGAGCTAAATCTGATATGTGAGTATTAAATACAGATTACCTGCATCCTTAGCCAAACAATATCAGTCTTATGCGCCACCATGTTTAATGGTCTCATAGTCTTTTCTAAATACATTTATGATAGGGTTAATGTTTGACGAAAAGAACAAAAGTATTTTCTCAAGGCAGCTTTTATTTTATAATTGGCCATTTCCCACTACAATCGCCTATTCAAAAGGTACAAAGGGAAAACTTAACAAATCCGCAAATTTTGTTACGCTACGGAGTTAGCTCATACGGTAGGGCCGGGGACATTTCGTATAATTATCACCAAACACCTCCAAACACATCTTAGAAATAAAATCATTAGAATCAAAAAGTCTGTCTACAAGCCCTTTTTGAGCGTTCGTTCGCTAGGCTAAATAAGAATAATCAGAAAATGTCTTCTAATCGTACTAATGCTATTACATATATGTGGAGGATTTCACTGTTTTCCGGTTTTCCGTCTTTTTCTCGAGAACTGTTAGGCTCACAGGAATGCATCAATGCTTAAATAAAAGGTGATAAAATGTCCTACAATTTTTTTCTCCGTGACAAGAGTCGTAGGGCACGTCGTTATGGCAATATCTGGCTCGAGACATGGATGATACGTTGAAAAAAGATTTTGGGAAAAATTGCCTATTTTTGAAGAGCTGTATCTCGGAAACTATTATACTTACAGACTTCCGGTTAGGCTCAAATTGTAGCAAATTTAGTCTAGTTTAAAAAAGATAATCGTATTCTTTGCACTATAACTCGTAGTTTTTGAGCTACGAGGCTAAAACTGAAAAAAGTCCGAAAAAATCGCGGTTTTTGGTGCCCCCCCCCCAGTTTCCACAAGTTTTTCGAAGTTGCAAAATTGAGTATTTACTACTGGGACTGAACCTAACAACATAAAAAAGTCAAACCTAATATAGGATTTTTTGCAATGTTCATGTTTAAAATGACTGGACTACCTACTTATTTCCTTATTGCGATCTTTCTACTAAGCGTAGGTACCTACACTGCTAGTTTTGTTTCAATACGAAATCTGAAACCCAAAATAAAGTTTCATTAAGAATTACAATCTAATAAATTGAAACGATGCATTTGAGTTTAGGGGGTAGGTATAATAATAATGATAATAATAATAATAATAATAATAATAATAATAATAATAATAATAATAAGAAACAATACAACACATTATATCAGCATGTACACGTCTAGCACAAACGGAATACAAACACAGACACGATCAGGTAGCTAAGATAATACACCAAAAACTCGCCACAAAACATAACCTTTCTACTGATAACACACCCTATTACAAATATACACCGCAAGTTGTACTTGAAAACACCACACACAAACTATATTGGGATAGGACACTACTCACAGATAAAACTGTATATAACAATAGGCCAGATATAACACTTATAGATAAAACACAAAAAATCATATACATAATAGATATTGCAGTTCCCAACACAAACAATTTAGCCAATACACACGCAGAGAAACATCGGAAATACACTGATATAGCTCAGGAACTTAAAGCGCAATGGAGAATGGGAACTGCTCTTACAGTACCCATTGTTCTTAGTGCAACCGGAGTTATACCAAAAACAATACATCACAGTTTGCACATTTTAGGGTTAGATAAGAACATATACATACAATTACAAAAGGCAGTCATTATCAACACTTGTCACATAGTTAGAAAATTTCTAAACATAACGGAAGATACCGCACATCACTCAGAACCACATCACACACTTTCAACTAATACCATTCAAACACAAAATGAAACACAACACTCAATCCTCCCTTCACAAATTGAAACTCTGTTGCATACACAACATAACATTATAGAAAGTCCATTACCAACACACAACACTTCAACAATCACTCATGTAACACCTCTGGCTCGTTCTCATGCACTCAAACGTAAACACACAATATACTCACAGTATCAGAATTCGCAATTAACACAAAACACAAACAACACATTACCCACTCGAGTGCAACCTATGCGTCGAGCTAAACAACAAAAAACGCTTACACAATAATCATAACACTTTTTCAAAACATACATATTATGTTCATTTTTTTCTTTTCTATAAAAAGTCACTAAGTCACGAATAAGTGACGCCAACGGAGAAGCCTAGGAATATAGGGTCTCTTTTTGTTATTGATGCGCGACGCTGCGTTCATGTTAATGCCTTCGCGGAAAGAGGGTCGACGGGACGTGGCTTTTACAAATTGGGATCAAATACACCGAGGCTTCTCAAACAAATACATTCTCTAAAATGTGATCAGCGTTGGTTTTATCAACGTCATTTAATTTAATGAACATAATATGTGTATAGTATTTAGTATGTTCACTTTTTAACAGCAACTTCAAATTTATATTGTATAGATATATGTATTAGTAGGACTAATCGTAACTTGATTTCGATCCGTGCGATTAGTTAACCAGGCTTAGCCTGAGTATCGATAACAATCGAAGTACATAATAATAATAATAATAATAATAATAATAATAATAATAATAATAATAATAATAATAATAATAATAAATATGTCCATAAGATGGTTAAAAGATGGATTTCTACATTCAGAAACTGAAGGATTCATATGCGCAATTCAAGATGGTGTCATTGCAACAAATAATTACAAAAGACACATAATGAATCTGGAAGTCTCTGACAAATGTAGAAAATGTCTCTCCCAAAATGAAACCATAGAGCACATTATAGCTGGTTGTTCTAATTTAGCACCGATTGACTATCTTTATAGACATAACCAGGTTTGCAAAATTTTACATCAACAAATAGCGAAAAATTTAAAGTTAATAAACAGTATTAAACCTTATTATTAGACTGCGGATTTACAAGCAAATGCATATTTGCCTGGGATTAATATTCCTTGATAATAATTGAAAGATGAGGCGAGTATTTGGTCCTTTCATAAATGATAAAAACATGCTTATTGTGCTTATTTTAGCGTTTTTGTGCTTATATCTTTGTATTTGATTATTATTGCTTATTTTGCTTTTTTAATGCTTATATTTGGTACTCTTTGGGGTTAATTTTTAAACAGACAAAATCTACAACGACTAGTTTCTTATGAAACCAAAGAAGATTAACAATAGGCGCAAGTATTGTTAACGTTCATTGGTAAAACCAGTAAAACCAAAGATAAGCAATGAAACTAAAATATTTTCCTAGTAAATTCAATTGACTTGTTTTGTAAGAGGATTAACAAAAGTAGTTATGTAGGTATACCCTAAATCCTTGAATAGATTCTTGTTAAGAAGGCTGCTTACTGACAAGTCTGGAATTTTCCATCCCTTTGAAATTATTGTTTTTGGATGTTTGTGGAGGATTAAATTTTTAACAAGTATTTTCGGCATGGGATTCTTTACAATTGTACAGTGGGTTCACAACCGAATTTATCAAATTGCAGTTGAAGCAGAGAGTTGTGCCCCGTGTATTTCCATATTAAAACATAGTGTTGTGTTAATTTAGTTATGGGAAAAGTCAAAAGTGCAAAAAATGTTCTAATAAAACAATGGATAAAGGACCACCCGTGCTATTTATCCGATGGTGAGGTGGTGTTTTGTAATCCGTGCAATAAGGAGGTAAGTTAACTTTTAAATATAATACTAATTTGGATTTTATGTGGTGAAAAATATTCCTTAATTTAAAGTAATTAAAAATTAGTAAATTAATAAAGCATTAACGTATTATAATTTAAGTATTTAGATCTGTAATTCTAAGAAAAAAATTTAACTATGTAGTTTATTTTTTAAGTCCCTATATAACTGGATATGTAATTCTGTTAAATAGGACAATAAAAGTTGAAAACGTTCACAGTAATTTTTTTAACTAACAGTAGTGGTTTTAACAGATTATTTCGAGCTTATAAATGCTTATTTATGCACATTTATACATATTTGTGCTTATTTATACATTATTTTGGTGCTTATTTGAAAATTTATACTGCTTATTTTAATTGTTATATGTGCTTATAAATCCGCAGTCTACTTATTATAAATACATTCCGGAACCAATATTAGAAACTGATTCATACATCTTATATTGGGATAGAATAATTATAACAGATAGGGAAGTCTCACACAATCAGTGGCGTACCTAGGGGGGTGCGGTGGGTGCGGTCCGCACCGGGCGGCAAGTACCATAAGGGCGCCATCACACACGCCGATATTATCGTTGTCGGTGTCGGTATCGGTATCGTGATGCATCAATACTGTATTGTTTTAAATGGTACTGCTTCACACAGCCAACGATCCGGTAAAAATGTTGGTTGTCGTATCCACTGAAATATAAGCAACCTGGAACGCGCACGGTGCATTTAACCTGTAGGAAATAAACCGAGCGTGCGATAGCAAAACGAAGGGACATTGTGTCCTTGTTGTACTCATTCACAGTTAAGCTGTTGAAGCATTTTCATTGTTTTACGATTAATCAAACTAGTTTTTTATTACGTATACGATACAATAAAAAAAAATGAGTAAGACACAGACCGAATGTCCCTACAATAATTCCCTTTCTGTCGGCTCGGCTGTAAGTTAAGCGTAAGCGTTCCAGGTTGCTTATATTTCAGTGGTTGTATCCGACATTATGTGTATGTCGGATGGTTCTGGTGATATCGGTCAGTAAATTATCGTTCGGTTTTAGTACACAATGCAAACCAAATACACTGATTCATAAAGACCAGTCCCAACCACTGAATTCTAATTATACTGGAACGCTCATCACTGGCCTATCTCTGCCATTAAAACGTCGCGAGCCGAGAGAGATATCGCGCAAGGGTCATTCCTGTCCTTTTCGTAACGCTTTACATATATGCACCGTGAGTGAGAGAGCAGACAGCGTTAAACTAAAAACACACTAACCTAAATGTACTGTCGAGAGAAGGACAGGGATGACCCTTGCGTGCCCTCTCTCTCGCATCGGGCCGGCGGCCTTAGTGAGCGTTCCAGTACAATTAGAGTTCAGTGGTCCCAACACATCGGTATCGTTGTGCTGGCTTTTGCATTTCACTGAATTCAGTGTTGTCTCAGTACAAATGTAATCAACTATGAGTTAAATTTAATTGCCTTCTCTTAGTTTCTTCTTTCGTAAATATAATAAATACAGTAACGACAATGGTTCTTTTGTGGTTCTTTTCTTCATATTAAGGCACTGGTGATGCTAACAAAGATATAACCGCTGTTCCAATTTCGACATACTGTTTATGGGTGTGTGTGAAAAGCATGTCCTATACCGATACCGACAATACGCAGCCATTTATAAACATAAAATAAAAAATATTTACTGGTAATAATTTTTTGTAACTTCGGCCTCCGTAAGTTTCTTGTGGCCTTTAAGAAAGATCTTGCATTTTTATAAAGGTTGCATTTATGCCTCATGCGGCTTCCTTCATTACTGTCTAATTAAAATATTGCATGCAACGGTAAAAAAGTTGCCTACCTATAGTTCATCTTAATTGCAACTATTTATTTATGTTTATTAATTTATAAAAACCACCATTTGATTGACTAGAATGGGCGGCAAATTGGAGACCGCCCCGGGCGGCAAAAATTCTAGGTACGCCACTGCACACAATAAACCCGATATTGTTATAATTAATAAATTAGATAAACATGCTGTCATCATTGATGTTGCTGTGCCATTATCCACGAATTCGAATATTATAAAAACTGAAAACGAGAAACGTAGAAAATATGAAGCATTGGCAATTGAGATGATGGCAATTTGGAATTTGACTAAAATCTACATTACTCCAATTGTTATTTCGGCAACAGGTGTAATTTCTTGTAAATTTGAATCTTATTTAACATCACTAAATTTAAATCCAAAATTATTTGTAATAATACAACGAGCTGTTTTATTACAAACATGTCACATTGTCCGAAAATTCTTTAATCTAAATTAATTTAATTTCATTCATAATCATAAATACTTATTAGATAATATAATTTTGTTTTAATCTTAAGATTCCTAAAAAATTAATTTATGGTTGGATGTTATCCCCCATAAATTTAATTATTGTACCACTATGTAAGTGTGAATCAATAAATAATAATAATAATAATAATAATAATAATAATAATAATATAATAATTTCGGCAACAGGTGTAATTTCTTGTAAATTTGAATCTTAACATCACTAAATTTGAATCCAAAATTATTTGTGATAATACAACGAGCTGTTTTATTACAAACATGTCACATTGTCCGAAAATTCTTTAATATAAATTAATTTAATTTCACTCATAAATTAATATTAGGTAGATACAATATAATTTTATTTAATCTTAAGCTTCCTTAAAAATGAATTTATGGTTGGATGTTATCCCCCATAAATTTAATTATTGTACCACTATGTAAGTTAGTGTGAATGAATAAATATAATAATAAACATGATCTCTGCTATAAACATTTTGGCTATTCCTACATTATCTTACTCGTTTGGAATTTTAAAATGGTCAGATACTGACTTGAATGATTTAGATAGATTAACTAGAAAAATGCTAAAGAAATATAACTATTTACATCCAAAATTAGTGATGGCCAAACGCAAGACCAAGACAAGACCACATAGGTCTTGGTCTTGGTCTTGGTCTTGCACCAATTGGTCTTGCTCTTGGTCTTGCATTGATATCCTTAATCTCGGTCTTGCTCCTAGTCTTGCATATGGAGTATTGGTCTTGTTCTTGGTCTTGCACGCAAGACTCTTGCAGTCTTGCATTTTTACACCGTATTATGAATGATATTAAATTAATCGAAATTTTTTGTCGTTAGATGCTACTAAATTAGATTATTGCAGAGAATAATAATTTGGCTACATATTGAAACTTCATAATGAAAGTCAGTCTTGTTAAAAAAAATTTTGTTTATTGGATATTTGATTAATAAGGAAAAATTAAGTTGCTTTAACGAAAAGTTAAAAACTCTGTCTAACAGTCTAACCCACATAAATTATGATAGACACGACATGTTTCGGCTTTTTAATGCCTACTTAAGTCAGCTACAACTACATCTGTAGATGGCTGAAGTATTAAAAAAGTGGAAACAGGTATTGATTTTGATTATAATTTTTATTATTAAAAATGAATGTGGATTAGACAGATTTTTTTACTTTTCACTAATCTACGAAACCTATAATAAGAACGGATGATAGCGAATATTAAGGCACTTTATTTTCAATTTTACATGTCGACGATCTAACAAGATTTGATTTAATTTAATTTTATAGTCAATAAACTATCAAAATACAAATAAATACTAACATAAACAAATATTAATTAATTTATATTCTTAATTTTGAAGGACCTTAAAATTGTATGTACATTTGGCTAAATTTAAGTTGTCATAAACTGATAATATATAAGTACAAACAACAATAATTTTTCAAAATTTTAAACAATAAAAAGATATCTACATATAATAAAAATAATAGTGTGACATAAGTACAAAAAATAATTATAGGTACACAAAAAATCATGCTGTTGTTGTGCTCCAATTATTAATGCATAGCAACCATCGTGCTGATTCGTTGTTCAATCTGTTGCGGTGCTTACGAATCACCAAGGCTGCCTTTGAAAATAATCTTTCCGCAGGAACAGACGTTGCCGAAATGGACAAAAAATCCCGAGCCATTTTTGCTAAAATCGGGAATTGTGTTTGATGAGTCATCCACCACTGTAAAATGTCCTCCGAGCTTGCAGCCCTAGGCTGACTCATGTAGTCATCTACTTCCTTACTGATTCCTTGAGCTCTTGAAGCAGGTGCAGTTGCTGTTGATGTGTACAATTTATTAAAATCGATGAAATCGTCATCACCGCTTTGACAGTCTTGCTCCTTTTCTGTATGCGATTCAGTCAATGCGATTTGTTCTTCTTTATTCTTATATTGCTCATAAATTTCTTCAAAATGTTGCAGACTATCAAGTTTTATTTCGGTTCCCCACGTTGTCAAGTTAAAAGTCTCGGCTTTGTGTCGGGGGTCTAGCACAAGTGTCGCACAGTAAACCCAATTGGTTTTTTGGTAGTGCTTTAACATTTTATCCCTGCAAGCTTGAAAAGCCAATATTAATTTCTCGTCCATCTCGTTTCGATCGACTTTTTCGTCCAATTGATGAATCGTTGACTCAAGTTTATCAATTAGTAGGTTGAAAGACACAATGACAAACGGAAGAGTAGCATATTTATCTCCACCAAGTTTTGTAGTTAAGTTTTTAAAATTCACCAAAAATTTATAAACTTTTTCTAATAGCCACCAATCTCTTTCGGAGATATTAAATTCACTTAAATCTGCAACACTACTACACAAAGTAATTATACCACCTTTTAATTTTAGAGCGATGCCAAGCATGTCATGCGTTGAGTTCCATCTGGTGGGGCAATCCAAAATGGGACTTATTGTTGTTGGCACACCAGCTGTATCGCATGCTGAACGAAACTTGTTTTTCAATATTTCGCTTTTTCTAATTCTGCTGAAAACAGACCTTATTTTCATAACGCCACTTGTAGCGTCGTTATATTCTATTTCATTGTCGCCTTCTTCGTCTTCATTTTCGTCTTCTTCGGCGTCGTTTTCGCAGTCGAATTTGAGGTTTTTCATCAAATCTTGAACACCTAAATTCAAAATATGTGCCATACAGCGAAAGTGTTAATTGTGTGGATCAAAGGTGGGAATTAATTTTGCAAGTTCTTCCATAAATTTGGTATTTGCAGACGCATTATCTACGGTAACTCCTTGAATTTTATGAATTAAGTTATATTCTTGTAAGCACGAATAAAAAATTTTTGCAATGTCATTTCCTGTGTGCCCACCATGAGAAGGGACAAAATCTAGCACTACTGACTTATAGATCCAGTTATCGTTTATATAATGCGCCGTTACACCGTAGAAAGTTTTTCCAGCAACAGACGTCCATCCATCGATTGTAAAAGATATTTTAGATTTACAACTTTGTAACTGGTCCTTAACAAGGAGTTGAAGATCTTCAAATCGTTGTTTAACTTGTCGTCGAAGAGTTTACCTTTTGGGAAACGTACGTTCTGGGCATATTAATTGGAAATAATTTTTCGTTGCGTCATCGTCAAAAAATGAAAAAGGGAGGTACTTTTTTGTCACCCAATCCACCGTTGCTGTGACAAAGTCTTTATTTTTTCGCGATGTCTGTAGTAAAAAAAAAATTAATCGTTTATATGGATGAAGATATTTTGTACTTACTTCTCCTGTAAATTGAAAGTAATTCGAAATGGTTGATGGCGATTGTTTTTGTGGAAAAACCTTCTGTGATTCTCTTTTGTGCGCTGATATAAGATGCTTCCTTAATCCTGAAGTATTACGATTTTTCATTTTAATTTCAACTCTCCTCTTCTTAGATTTTTCGCATAACTTGCACAAACCAAAAGGGTCTTTACCTTCAGAATTAAAATCAAAGAATTCGGTAAATTTGCTTTTGCCTGACAATTTACGTTGTTCACTATTTTCACAAATACCAGCACTATCTTGAATTACACTACCACTGCTACAACTTTGCGACCATTCCATCGAATCTTCATCACTCGTCATTTTTAAGATCGTCTTTTCAAAAACGTCTTATATAAATTAACCTATGAACAGGACGACGTTCAAACACTAAATGAAAATTTTGAATTACGACAAGCTTTTAAATTACAGACAAGTAAAAATATTTATGAAGGTACAAACTTGATGAAATGTGCTAAAGGACCGACAATTTTTTTCCCACAGATATTAAAGAATAAGCACTTTTGCATTTACAATGCGTCTGTTGGATTTTATAACGTAAGATGTAATTTAAGTTACATTAGTTTTGAGAATTTTGCCGTTTTGGGAAAGGGACAACACATCGGCATGTTTGAGGGCGCCGTACCGGTTTAAATTTCTTTGTGTGTGGCTGTGTGCCTTTATTGTAAACTAAGTAAAACGTGCTTTTTGGTACAAATTTAGGATTGAGAATTTGGGACTTTCTCACAAGTTGTTATTTTATTACTTGTAATATACTTTTGTTAAATCTTAGAAATGTGAAGACTTCATATTCGACGAACTCGAAAAAATATTCAATTACTTAATTCAAATAAGCTAATGATGCTAAAATTCGTAACAGCGTCTTTCAACACTTTAGATAGGTATCGGGTATCGGGTACCTATAATGCTTTCTATTCATATGTGACAGAAAAATAGGTTTTATTTAAAATTAACAATAGCGTTTTGTTTAAATGCAAATTTACTGTAAACTTTCTTCTTCTTCTGGAAAACTAAAATTGTTTTATTGTACACCCTAACTATAAAATGCTTTCTTGACAAAACTTCTTTCAATTAAATTACATTTTAGCTAAATATCAAATAGTTTTATTTCGTTTAAGTAAATATTTCATTTAAAATGATTATCGTGTTTACTTCTTAATTTTATTTTTCAAACACATCATTTTACTGAAGTCAAAACAACGCTTTTAAAAAAAATGTTTACTCACGTGTTTTTTTGTGTGCGACTGTGCGCTATAAAAAAAATCGTTCGTAATAAGCAAAAACTGCAAGAGTCTTGCGAGATAGTCTTGTTCTTGCCGATGTCTTGCAGAGCTAGTCTTGCATCCAGTCTTGGTCTTGCAACCTTGAGTCTTGGTCTTGGTCTTGCTAATGGCGTTGCTATCTTGGTCTTGGTCTTGGTCTCGCAAGTCTTGCGAGACCAAGACGAGACTGCAAGACCAAGACCAATTTTGGCCATGACTATCCAAAATCTTCTGTAGAAAGACTATATCTCAAAAGAAAAGACGGAGGACGCGGTTTAACAAATTTATTTAATTTGTGCAAAAATCAAATCAATCTTTTACGAAATTATTTTTATTTAGAAAATCTGCTCATTAATAATATCATTCGGTTAGATAATCATTATTCAGGTCTAAATCTTAAACTTAAAAGTTTCGATTGTGAACCAAAATTAAATTTTGAACTAAATTGGATAAATAAAATCTTGCATGGAAAATATCCGACTATATTAAAATCCTCAGAAATAAATAAAGATATGTCCATAAGATGGTTAAAAGATGGATTTCTACATTCAGAAACTGAAGCATTCATATGCGCAATTCAAGATGGTGTCATTGCAACAAATAATTACAAAAGACACATAATGAATCTGGAAGTCTCTGACAAATGTAGAAAATGTCTCTCGCAAAATGAAACCATAGAGCACATTATAGCTGGTTGTTCTAATTTAGCACCGATTGACTATCTTTATAGACATAATCAAGTTTGCAAAATTTTACATCAACAAATAGCGAAAAATTTAAAGTTAATAAACAGTATTAAACCTTATTATAAATATATTCCGGAACCAATATTAGAAAATGATTCGTACATTTTCTATTGGGATAGAATAATTGTAACAGACAGGGAAGTCAAAATATTATAAAAACTGAAAACGAGAAACGCAGAAAATATGAAGCATTGGCAATTGAGATGATGGCAATTTGGAATTTAACTAAAATCTACATTACTCCAATTGTTATTTCGGCAACAGGTGTAATTTCTTGTAAATTTGAATCTTATTTAACATCACTAAATTTGAATCCAAAATTATTTGTGATAATACAACGAGCTGTTTTATTACAAACATGTCACATTGTCCGAAAATTCTTTAATATAAATTAATTTAATTTCACTTATAAATTAATAGTAGATAATATAATAGATATAATTTTATTTAATTTTAAGATTCCTTAAAAATGAATTTGTGGTTGGATGTTGTCCCCCATAAATTTAATTACTGTAAGTACCACTATGTACCTAAGTGTGAATCAATAAATAATAATAATAATAATAATAATAGGACTTTATTGCTGAATATAGGTGATAAACAAAGGTATTGGTATCAATTTTTGAATCAGCCATCTGTGTGTTGGTTGGGATAATTGTTATCGCACTAATTTGCACTTTATTACGGCATACCTAGGTACGTTAAACCTTATACTGCAAATTCTTATTAATATTATTAATTCATTGAAGGTACATAATATAGAATTATTATAACCTTGATTCCACAAAAATTTATTAATCATCTGGCAATCGCCATAACTGATATTTGAAGGATAGATAACATTAATAGACAATAATTTTCAACTTCATTTGCAAGTATGTACCTAGGTCTATGGCAAACCGTTTTACCATTTATTCACTTTAGACGTTAATCTGTCATTTTAATACAAATCTATTTCCATGTCACTTGGGATAATGAAAATTACGCTATTTTCGTTAAGAAGAATGCAATTTTTATTCTTAATTAAAATTTAAATACATATTTTCATTCTAATTACGAAAAAAAATACATAAAACCTATTGCTTCTTATGGAAAATTTAGGAATATACCTGAACGAAAGTAGATATATTTTTCATTAACCAAATTTGAATTTATCTTTTAATTATCATAAAAATGATTTTATATATTACAATTTAAGTTCTACTGCAAATATTTATTCATAGTTAAAACAACTGTTTTGTTACAACAACTTTAAGGTAAACAAAATAATAAATTTAATTAGTTTAAATAAGACTTTAAATTCCTAACTTATTTGATTTACTTTAAAATAAATATATCGTTACTAACATTTTTACTTTTTAAACTAAAATGAAAATACACCAATGTCATAATAAATTCAAATAGAATTAAAATTGGAAGTTATAACGAATGCGAATAGAATTATCATAACAACAAGTCAAAAGACATAAAAATTCATGTTCAATATAAATTAATATTACAACTGTAGGACATAAGAAAACATTTTAATTTTTAAATTAAAATGGAAATGCACTACCTATATGTCATAAGAAACTAAATTAAAATTAAAATTGAATTGCAACGAACTCTAAGAATGCATTCCAATAAAAAATTGTTAGAAGGGTATCATATTCCAAGAAAATGAATTTTTATTATTACCTAGATATGTCCTGAAAACTAACATGATGTAAGAATATCGTGACATGCGCTAGAAAATCTTTAAAGTAAAAAAATAATCATTTTCATTTCAATTTAAAATAATTTTTATATTTAAAGTTTAATTAATAATGAAAATTGCATTCTCCTTAACGAAAATAACGTAATTTTCATTATCCCAAGTGACATGGAAATAGATTTGAATTAAAATGACATATAACCACTGCAGTGAATAAATGGTAAAACGGCTTGTCATATATATGGTCATCTTTAACATATTCTTAACTTTTGTCGGAAAAAATTTTTTTGATTTTTTTCCTAAAATTGCAAGGAAAACTTTTTTGATAAAAATGTTGCCATATAGACTACCTACTCGTTTTTTCCAAACACGCACCGTTTCGGAGATATCTTTCTTTATCGAAAACGCATAATTGTTCATTTTCATCAATTGTAGTAAAAATGAGACACTTACATGTGGATTTCGTAAACTTTTTACACTTTATCCGTTACATTATAGACTAAATTAACATATTTTTAAATTTCGAACCACTTAACGTCATCAAAACAAAACAACACCTAGTACGTAGGTATATAGTAATATATAATATAATAATTACGTCACATTAAAACTTTACAACATAACTACCTACTTTATCGTAATTTCCCATTAATAGTTCACTTATTACAGTATCTATTATTGTGTGCAGGTATTGGCTTCGCCCGAAGATGCATCAGTACTCAAAGCAAAAAAAAAGTCACACGAAGACGTTGACCGTGTTCGTAGGTAATGATTTTATTTACCATGTTATAGCTACATAAACAAAACAAATTTTAATGATTTCAGAGCGCATTTAAACGATATGGAGAATATTCCACTTTTCTTTCTTACCGGTTTTGCTTACATTCTAACAAATCCATCAACTCTCATTGCGTTATCCTTGTTTCGCATTTATACCATATCTAGGATAATCCATACCTTCGTGTATGCTATTTACGTAATACCTCAACCAGCAAGAGGACTTTCTTGGTTTATTGGATTTCTGATCACTGGTTACATGACTATAATGACCTTTTTCACTTTCATTAACTTGTAGTGCAGGAGGTAGGTCATGCAGTATCAGGATTTGTAATATATATATAAATAATATATTAACCAAATATACGAAGTACATCACGTGTCTTATTTTATTTAGATTACTATTATTTTTATTGTAGTACATACATATTAAATATTAAATACTACATTATAGTATTAAAAGTGCACAACAGATAATCGATGCACAACAGATAACAAAACAAACGAACAAAAAGTGCACAACAGATAATTAATGCATAGCAAATAATAAAACAAACAGACAAAAATGCCGCAATAGATAACCGATGCACAACAGATAACAAAGTAAATAGGCAAAAAGTGCACAACGGATAATCGATGCACAACAGATAACAAAATAAATGAGCAAAAGTGCACAACAGGTAACAAAACAAACGAACAAAAAGTGCACAACAGATAATCGATTCACAACAGATAACAAAACAAACAGACAACATGTGTACCACAGATAGCCGATGCACAACAGATGCAAAAGTGCACAACAGATAACCGATACACAACAGATAACAAACCAAATAAACGAAAAGTGCATAACAGAGAACAAAGTAAATAGGCACAAATTACGCATCAGACCTCCCATGCACAATAAATAAGAAAATAAAGAGACTGGATGCGCAGTACATAACAAACAACAAACAAAACAAGAGATAAGAAAATAAATAGACTGCATGCACAACAGATAAGGAAATAAATAGACTGCATCAGTGCATAATAAAACACACGAACCGGTTGCATAGCAAGTAACAAAACGAATAAACCAAATAAACTGGTTGCACAACACATATCTAAACAAATTGGCTCGATTCACAATTGATATCAAAATAAATAGACCTAATGTACAACAGATAACTGTCGCAGCGTAAATAGGCACATTATGAACCTATAACTTCCTGAAACTTTCAGAGGAGTTAAATGTGGTTCAAGACGGCAATGAAACAAAATTACGTAAAGTGCTGCACAACCTATAAGCGCTAACCGTACCCGCGATTCGGAGCCCAAATCGAAGGAAGGTAATAAATAAAGCTAGGACTTTAGGTTGTAAAAAACTTACAATTAGGTACCTAAAAAAGGTTATTAAAACATCAGATTTAGGTACTTAAAATAGGTTAAATAAAAATTAAATACACCGTTCGATCTGAAATTTAATAATAAATACATGATAAATTAATGATAAATTATCATCATCATTGAGATTTTGAGATTTTTGCTCACATTTAAACTATAAATAGGCGAAAGTTAAATATTAGGTGAAATGTCGACCTAAAATTCAACATTTAGTACTCACCATTTTTCCGCAGGCTTTGCAAAATACCGTTTCCTTTTTCATCTCTGTGTATAATTTTTTATCAGAAACAACTAAAAGCCACTCATGAGCTTGTCAGTAGGTGTTTTCTTTTTGCATCGCCACAGGGTTAGGTAAAGTCACAATCATCACGTGATTGAAGTGCCTTGCGTCATGTAGACATTTCTGCCTCAGGTTAATATAAAACTTAAGTAAAGCTTTTAAAACGAATAGGGTTATTGAGAACTGAGCCAAATTGTTTTTATAAAACGAATGGTGTGTTATTGACAGAGCTGACTTAAGTCTACCACAACGTGCAAAAAGAAAACACCTGTGGTAACTTCGCTTTGTTTTCGGCATTTTATTAAATACCACAAAACATTATAGACGGAGAGCTGGCATGCAAATTCGGCCATGATCTAATAAATATAGTCAGGATTTATAAGGGGAATGGATGACCCGGTGGTGTGTATGGTAAATTTCGTGGAGCCAGAACTCTGGGGTGACAAGGGGAGGGTTGGTGGACGGCCAAAATTGCAAAGTTTTTTTTAAAAATAAATGATCGAATATAGTTCTGGGTATTGGCACAGCTATAGCCTTTACCTATACAGTGTGTCCACGGATTGACTTCACTATAGGTGTAAATGACCAAAAATTTTGGAATTTCAAAACGATTTTTTCAGATTCTGCCCTGCTTCATTGGAAATGAATTTTCATTATATTTTTAATTTTTTTAATTCAAAGCCGCCTTGATCGTGGAACAAAAACTATTTTCTTTGCAGGTAAAGTACCTTTTTTGTGTATCACAGAGCAAAATTTTATTAAGAAAAGCTGTTCCGAATCGAAAAACTGACTATAAAATGACAATCAGTGTTGTTTGTAAACAAACGACAATGTTATGTTTGAAATGTTGTATGCATAGATTCCGATTTAATCGATGATAGTTGTCTTAATAAATAAAAAAACGGTTTCATGAAATTGTGCAGATTATTTTCAAATTTTGCATTTCTTATTATTTTTCGATTCCGAACAGCTTTTCTTAATAAAGTTTTGCTCTATGATACACAAAAAAGGTACTTTACCTGCAAAGAAAATAGTTTTTGTTCCACGATCAAGGCGGCTTTGAATTAAAAAAATTAAAAGTATGATGAAAATTCGTTTCCAATGAAGCAGGGCAGAATCTGAAAAAATCGTTTTGAAATTCCAAAATTTTTGGTCATTTACACCTATAGTGAAGTCAATCCGTGGACACACTGTACATATAAACGTTACTGAAAAACTCCCAGAACAATAGGGAAACATGAAACACCGTCACAAGCAAGCATACATGTGATTTTTTAAAAAAAAATTTGTATGATAACATATAGTGCTGGCAATTTTTTTACATATTTTGCATGATCCCAAAGACACATAAGCAAACTTACAGAACTCAAATCCTACAAAAAATAACGAAAAAAAATATAATTATGTGCACATCATACAAAGTGGAATTTATAGGTATCTGCGCGGTTGTCACAACATTATTATAAAATGATCAAATATAATTGCAGGAAGTAGCATATTCTATATTCACGTATGTAACATGTAATAACAGAATCAAAAAACTTGGAATATTAATATATTAAATATTTCGATGTTGTACAGGGTGTACAATTAAGAAACGAGGCCGGCCATAACTCGGAAACCATTTGAGATAGAACAGTGGAATAAAAAATTTTATAATAAATGTGACCAAGAGAAAATGCTGGAAATTATTTTCAATTTGCTACCATTGCCGCCAGATGGCGTTTCACTGATTTAAATTTGAAATTCCCATTTTTTGACAATTTTCCTCAGTAATGTGTTTAAAAAAATATATTCATTGTAAACTAGTGATCAATATGTAAAACTTTGTTTAATGAATTTTTACGATTGCTGTCAAAATAAAGGGAGGGGAACTAAATTACAGGTTACTGGAAAAAATCGTGTAACTTCGAAACGGGTTGCTTGAATTTGTCAAGATTGGTCTCGATGTAAAGACAAAACTTGATATTACCAGAAAAATCCAAAACCACAACAATTTCTTATCTCCGTCTATCAATAGAGGGCGCAACTTGTTGAAGGAACAAAACGGTCGACTTTTCTAAAAAAATTCAAATGGTACCAAATATTTTGTTCACCGCTATTTCAAGGAAAATTAATAAGGGAATAATTAAAAAAAAAATTACGTCAATAGCTCTTATAGAACCGAAGATGTGGTTTATACCTCAAATTGCCTCATATATTACCACATTTTTGACTGTATCTTCGGTACTATAAGAGCTATTGACAAACTTTTTTTTTAAATTACTCTTTTCATGTTTCATGTTTCGCTATTGTTCTGGGAGTTTTTAAATAATGTTTATATAGGTAAAGGCTATAGCTGTGCCAATACCCAGAACTATATTCGATCATTTATTTTTAAAAAAAACTTTGCAATTTTGGCCGTCCACCCACCCTCCCCTTGTCACCCCAGAGTTCTGGCTCCACGAAATTTACCATACACACCACCGGGTCATCCATTCCCCTTATAAATCCTGACTATAGGTATTAGATCATTGCCGAATTTGCATGCCAGCTCTTAGACTATTAACTTATTCTTATTGTTATTAAATAGAATATGCCAAAAACACAGTTACAGCGCAACACGTGGCCGCAAATTTCAAATAAGTTTTAGAATGAGGTTAGGATCGATAGGTGGTTATAGAACACTGTGGCTAATGTACCTATTACCTCCGGATGAAATTAACCTAACCTACTTCAGTCACACTGAACCACGTTTTGTACAAATAAAATTAAAAAAAATAAACAACCTATTTCAGGTAGTAAAATCTATGGTTTTAGGTTGAAAAAACTTGAAATAGGTATTTTAGGTGATATCAAAGGGGTCTGGACACAACGGCCACTGGACACAACGGCCACACAGAATTTAGTATGCCCATATCGGCCACACTGGACACATCGGCCAAACGTGATGTGTGGACACAACGGCCACCTTGGACGTTACGGCCACAGCTCTAGCTGGACACGATGGCCACCTTGGACACTACGGCCACATATCAGATACGTAGATTGACACTAAAGCGCGTAGGTTATTTGCAGATTTAGTATTTTTTTTCTTATAAATAGAAAACTCCTATTATTTGTGAAATCTTTATCGCCAACATTACCTTACAATTCTGTGTGGCAGTAATGTCCAGTGGCCGTTGTGTCCAAGGTGGCCGTTATGTCCAGCTAGCGCTGTGGCCGTTACGTCCAAGGTGGCCGTTGTGTCCACACATCACGTTTGGCCGATGTGTCCAGTGTGGCCGATATGGGCATACTAAATTCTGTGTGGCCGTTGTGTCCAGTGGCCGTTGTGTCCTAGACCCATATCAAATCACCGTCAAACAATAAAATTTTTAGTGAAACGGATTTACAGTAAAACCTCGATATAACGGACTAATTGGGGGGAGAGGGTGTCCGTAAAAGCCGAAAGTCCGTTATATAAAAATAAGTTTAAAATAACTCAAAAAACCTACGCTAAGCACGTAAGTAAGCATTATTCTCCGCGTTATCAGCCGGCCGTACTGAAAACGCTGAAATCGCAAGAAATGTAGGTCAATGTTCAGTAAAAGCACAGATGTAAATAGTATATTTACATCTGTGGTAAAAGGAAGGTAATCCGTTTGAACTGAGGAATGAAACGCACGCTTAATTACATTATGTATTTTTATTTTTATTTTCTTGAAATAAATTTGTGTTTTTGTAGTAAAATTTCTTCTTTTATGTATAATATCAACAGGATTTTTTAAATTTTTTTACCGGATTTTTTGTCCGTTATATCCGAAGTCCGCTAAATAGAGGTCCGTTATATCGAGGTTTTACTGTATTTGTAAATGTTTTTTTCGTACCTACCTTCCCTTCAATATGCACAAAAGGTATTTTACCTAAGTAATAATTAGTAATAAAGATTATAGGAGAGTTTTATAATAAGATGCATTTGCGTACAACGACTACCTACTATGTAGGAGGACATTACAAAAAGGCAGGAAAAGATGGATGCTGTACATGCGGAAAATGGATATTAATTTTTTAATGAGTGTGGTATCTACCTATGGATGTGTAATGTATTCATAAGAAACTTGTTGATTAATCCTTATTTGTTTACTTTTAATCCATAATTACAATGTGCATGTAATTATAAAATAGAACTGCGATAATTTATTTCCTGTAAAACACACGCACACTTAAAACCTTCTCCAGTTAATTGATTTAATTTTCAAACCATCTCTAGACTGTTGATGGCATTACAGCCCCATAAGTCATGAGAGCGGTAATGTGACATGGAGACGGCATGCGTTGGCGGCGTCCTTAGAGATGCACTCTCGGCTTGAGACGCTCCATTTCATTCGCTAATGACGTAGACTGAACGTCTCGTCTCGGTTTTGCATACATACCTTATTATTCTTACTTTACGATTAACATGACTATTAAAAAACTCAATAATATATATAACCGCAACCGTTACCGGTTGTCGAATCTAATGTGTTAATAACCGACAAAAATGTTTACTATAGCAGATATACTTACCTACCTGAAAATATTCTTCACGGTCTTAATTCTCTTAATTAGTTACGATACTAATTTCATTGTCTAAAATAGTATAATTATTTCAAATATAAGAAATCTCTACCACAAAAAAAATGGCGAAAAGGTTTGAAGTTAAAAAAACCGTAGCGGCATTATCTATGGTCCGTCGCTTATATCTCTTCCGTTAACTTATTCCATCAACACCATACCAAATTTATTTTCCGCAAGTAAACGAATACAGTCCGGTCCGTGTTCATTATGATTACAGAAGATTCAGTTATTATTAGAAGGGGTCAAAAACTATATTTAATGAGCCGCAACCGTACTTATTCCAATACTTTAGACATCTTTTGATGTGTTTTTAATGAAAAGAGCTCATTATTTTTTGACCTTTTGTGTAACTATGGGTGGGATATACTTACTGTAGTTGGAGCAGGTCAAAAACCAGAGAAAGCGGAGACACTTCGTAATTGTTTACTTTACTTTGTCAAGGTTTACAGAAGAAAACCTACCGGTCCACACATCATTTCAGTTTTTCAACGGGCTCAAAATCTTCCAATTCAAGTTTTCAGTATACATAATTATTGGTAAAAACGACACTTGCAAGTGCAACAAAAGTTACGAACTTTTCATGAATTTAAATTATTACCTATACTATATTTTCCGCTATACACAAAGGTAGGTATATTGAATGGCACCGATTACAAAATACATAAAATGGTGATACTTAATCTCTTCAAGTAATAATCGGTCATAAAATGGTCTAGCACCATAATGATTTTTTAAATAGAATTGTTCGAAGAGACCTTTAAAAAGGACAAAAGGTTATAATTCAAATACGTGACGACAAGCAAATAACTCCACTAAGCTTTTATATTAAATGTTAACTTGATACCTACTCGAACACATTTTGTAAAAAACGGCTTCGTTACTTTTTTATTAACTCCCCAACCAGTATGAAGCCGCTGAAAGAATTCAATTCGGTTTCAAACAAAACCAAGTGCTACTGTTAATGTTATTATTGCAATCTCGAATTTCAGAAACGGTACCGGTCGTTCAGTTACAACTCAATCAGGTTATAAAGTGCACTCCGTGAAAATATTAAATACGTTCGAGCGTTCTTTTTTTTTATCACAAACCTTAATAAAATTTCTTTTCCAGTTTATTTCTGTCCAACGATGTTGTAATTTTACATTCATTTCTATAATTTTCACTGAAAATAGGTACAAAAAATACAAAAACAAAAATTTATTCCACAAAAACAAACTTTTGCATGGACATAATATAATACTAGATCATATTTTTTTATCTCGGCACTAAGGGACTTAAATAATTTACAGCCCAGAAAATAAAAAATATAAAATAAAAATAAAGACCAGACAAGCATCGTACCGCATTTTATCAAAAAAATTTTTATTTTCTGGGCTGTAAATTATTTAACTCCCTTAGTGACGAGATAAAAAAATGTGATAATATGATGATATTCAAACAAAAATTATAGACATTACTAATAATATCCATTAATCCGTACACTGTAGAGAATTAATCTGTACACTTAATAGAATTTCTAATTAACGTAGGTATGTTAGTGAATTGTTATTCTAGACCTCGGAATCGGATTAATATACACAAATAATGGTTGATATAAGCAAGCAATATGCTTAAAAATATGAAAATAAGCTTTAATATGCATTTATAAGCTCAAATAAATATTTATATGCACAAATAAGTAAGTAGGTAGTAGGTACCTTTTTATACACAGTAACGTTAAACGTGCAAATTTAAAAAACGGTGCTAACTCTAGTGAAACATTATTGGGTAGGTCAGAATCCCCTCCTGATACTCCATTCTCCAAAGCATCCAACGTGGGGTAGGTATCCACCATTTTTGTTAAGAACATAATCAAATTTACTAATTTAGTTTTAATTTGCACGATGTTTCCTTTACTACTTTCTATCTCATTTTTTGGAGTTTTGTCTTTTCCCATTTTTAACAAAATCTCTAAGCCTAGGGAATGCGGGTATTGATCACGAACAGGGAAACAATAAGTCAGTTTAAACTGCAGGTTCACAGATTCCTTAACCACCATCTGTATTGATAAACCTTTAAAACAGGTTCGCTGCTAAGTGTGAAGGTGATACACATAGGTACATTGTAAACATCCATCGTTAATTTCTTAAAACTAATTACTTTAGGGGTCTAATTACTCAAGGGTCCGCAATCCTAAAATAGGTTTGTAAACGTTAGGAACCACACATTGTAACAGAATTTAAATTTTAAACTTTTCTTCCCAATAAGATATCCAAATAAGCGAGAAAAACATTCAAATTAGCACTAAAAAGCAAATTAAGCACAAATATTTTATGTAAATAAGCACAATAAGCATTTATAACACCAGTTCATTTTCTTTAAAATTGTTTGAAATGGTTTTACCTTGGTTTTTAGAGTTGTATATCTAATACAAATAAATAAGCATTTATTGCTTAAAAATCCGAGGTCTACTGACTTATTAGCGTTATTTTCCCCCCTTTTTTTAAAATTGTTTTCTTATTGTATTTATTTTATTACATATTTTTCCCATCATTGTTTTTGTATGATATTTACTTACACGTTACCTTGCTCTGACACTGTCGATACCATTTTCATGGTTAGGTTATGACAATAAACGATATTATTATTTCTATTCATAATACTCAGGCGAAGCCTGGTTAACTAACCGCACGGATCGGAATCAACTAACGATTAGTTTTAGTTCTAGCAAAGATTATAAATAGTCTTTGGTTCTAGTAATACATATAGCACACGTACGTACTATGAGCGTACAAAGTACGTACTGACCAGGATGTATGTACATACAGTGTACGTACAGTTACGTGCAAAGGATGTACTATGTACGTACATATAGTACGTTACTTTTTCACAACCTTGTATGTAGGAAGTAGGTACGTACAATTTAGTACGTACAAAGTTCGTACTGTAGTGTACGTTCATAGTTCGTGCAGTACTAAAAGCAAGAAGAAGAACGTCCAATATCGAACGTACATCTTGTGTACAGATATGTACGTCCATATACTTATTGTACAATACTGAATGTTGAAATTGTTTTTTACTAAATCAAGTATAGTGTACAGGGGCTAGTTTCATTAGACAAACAATTTTACTATGAACATCTTCTTTAATTAAATTATTATACCTACAGGGTGAGTTTTTTTTCATTATTTGTATGGGGATCTCGGAAACCATAAGAGTTACACATTTGCTTAAATGGCGAAAGATTTGCTTCTTTGGAAAACTAATCCAGATACCTACGCTTATGTTGATTTAAGAAAATGCATGGCTTACTAGATATTTGTAAAAAAGTAAAATTCTCCAAAATCGTTTCAGCCCTTTAATTCGTTTATTTCTAAAGATAGATAAAAATTGTTCAAATACAATTTGTAGATAATTTTGTGCCGAATAACGTCACCGTACTAGTTTTTTAATTTTGCTTAGTATTTTGAGGTTATGAAGCAAAGTTGAATTTTTTTAAATGGAAACAATTTAGTTGGCTATGACGTATTTTAATAGTGCATTTTTTTCTGATTGTAATGATGTAAGGGTTGTATCACTTATTTTGATAAATAAAGGCACAACACACGTTTTCCTATTATTAGGTTTACAAAAAATCATATCCTGCCATGGAAAACAAAAGAAATTATTATCGACACACATTGTGACATCTTTTCACCTCTCTTAAGCTGGCAGGACCAAATCGGCAGAATCAAGTCGGACTTATTTAATTATTTAGTACTTATTTTGTACTAATTTGTACCACTAATAAAAATTTTGTACTCCTTGCCTTTTTGAAAAAAACAGTGGCGCTGCTAGCTTCATATTAAGCTAGCAGGACCACAAGAAAAAAAGACAAAACACGAAAGATCGAGGCAGCAACACAAAGATCTGAATTTGTACTAATTTGTACCACTAATAAAAGTTTTGTACTCCTTGCCGTTTTGAAAAAAACAGTTGCAGGGGTATTTCCCTGTTCTGCGTCACCAGGTAGTCAGCGGAGATTGCTATTAATAATTATTAATACGATGTTAACGGAAAAATATAATTAATGAAAAATATATGTACAAAATCATAAACTAAAAAGAAACACTGCTATTTGAATAATATTTAAAGTACCGCTTCTTCCTCCCGTTGAGCGACCTCTCGGTTCGTCTCGGCCAAGTACTGAAACAAACAGATTCCTACAGTTAGTTAGGTAATAACATTCCCTGTAAGTGTTTTACTATTTCGCCGGGTCCAGAACAAAATGGCCACGGTTAACGATCGAATTGGTACAACATTAGCGATCCCAATAAATCAATTAAACACCCTTTTGCAAAGGTAAGTATAGATATCCCAATTATGCTTAATATTATTTCGGTGCACCCTTTCAGATTTCCTGTAACCAAGGCTTGCTTCCACCTTATTTTACTACCGGTAAGATAACCTCACAATCTATACAATAAACGTTTATCGAGGAATGTTAACAATTATTTCAACACCTAGGTGACAGTTTATCCCTATTGTCGAGACACCCCCTGTGTTGCCAGAAAGATTATCTCCGGGATAAGTTAATCTATAAATATTGTTGTTCCGGACGAGATCTTCCCCGCCAGTACAAGAGAATAACCCCTTTGGTCGCTTCCAAAGGAAGAAATTACCCTGCCCTGATAAGAAAAACCACGTAGCGGAATTTGTAACTTAGCTAAGGAATAGGCCTGCTATAATTACTGTCGTACCCCCAGGCTGAACTCCAGGCTCTGAAAATACCTTCACACGAAGCTCCTTTTTATAACTTTTGTGTGTAACCGTCACCGAGGATTTGTCTATTCCCAGATAAAAGTTCTGAACATTTACTAACATCAATGTGTGTTTACTGTTGTCAAACTTATATAGGTGCAACTCTATATACAGTTTTGTTTTAATGTGAAATCCTTTCAGGTGAACGGAACTAATATAAAAGCACTCACCCCCAATATTCCTCTGCGGTTGTACCAACCTCGATCGCACCGTGGACTTCCAAAACCAGGACACGATTTTACTGTCGTTGTACACCTTGACAACGGTAAGGACTTGAACTCTAATCACAAGGGCTGCTACCCTCTTGCTCTAGATTACCACTCGCTCAAAATACTTTTACTCGCAGCAACGAACTACGGCCAAAGACCCCCTCTTCGTCTGCTGGCTGGGTTTTTAACCTTTTTCCCCAGCCACAAATGGGCTGATTCTCGACTGGGACATGGGAAGGAGGTAACCGCCTACAATTTACTACATTATATTTTAAGCGGGGTTACTTACTCCTTCCAGATCGTTACATAGCATCCCTTCCCGCGGAAGACAGGAACACCTTGGTCTCCGAACTTCCCGGCAACACCAATCCTAACGTTTCTGCCATACCCCTGGGCATCCGTACAAACGTTGTAGCATCTGTGAATACCATTACCCTCCGCATATTCTCTCGACGCCTCCGGTTGTCGCTCTTCTTTTTAAAGACCCGTCCCTCCTGGGGCGCCCCCCTGGTGTATGGCTTAATGGTGATTGTGGTTTCCAGCGGCTGGATCCCCATGTCGATGACCTGCTGAGCTTGGTCCACTCCCCTCACCGCTTCTTCCGCTGCCTTGGCCCACTCTGGCTCCGGCGAGGGGACCAATTGCGTCTTCCATAAAGGGGATGGAACCTCTTCTTCCACCTCGGGACTCCCAAATAATTTCGTCATCTTGTCGGGTAGCGGTACATGCAGCTGCACTGGCCTCTCCACAACTTCTGGGGTGGGCGGCACCGATATTTTCCCAACTGTAGCGTCTGGTCGCTGGTATCGGTAAGGGACCCATGGAGCAATCTTCGCCTTGTTCTTGCGATTCGTGACCTTGACTGGAGCCATCGTCGTTTGTACCTGCACCAACTGAAGTGCTCCGCAGTCCTCCGGTTGCCCTTCTTCCTGCCGTTCCCCCTCCCCGACCGGATTATCGTCTTGGTGGGGAAATTTCAGTTCTTTGACATGGACGCGGCTGCGTTTTCGAGGATTCTCCACCTCCTTGACCTCTACCACAACGGGCGACAAAACTCGTTCGATCCTATATGGGCCGGAATATTTTGGAGCTAATTTGCCCATCACTCCTTGAGCCCTGTCAGACAAAACATGGTTGCGTTTATATACTATTTCACCTACCTTCGGTTGGTATGGTCGCCTCCTTAAGTTATACCGTCTACTTTGGTCAGTAAACGCCCTTTCCAAGTTATCGCGGGTGGTTTGGTGCAGCTCTTTCAATTTGCTCACCCGTCGATAGGCTCCCTGCACTTCCTCCTCATCGGGTTCTTCTTCCTGCCCTTCTCTCCTATCATGATCAGCATTCGTCGCCGGTAATTCTCGCCCGAAGTTCAACATTGCCGGCGTAAACCCAGTGGATTGATGCACCGACGTATTCACTGCGAACATAATTTCGGGAATCGTTTTATCCCATGCCCGTTGGTTGTCCTGAATATTTTGTGCGACCATTGTGCCGATGACTTTGTTCAGGCGTTCCACCGCGTTGCATTGCGGGGAATAAGGAGGGGTGTAGCGCGGGATGATTCCACTTTCCTTCAGGCTTTCTTGATATACCCGACTGGTATACTGTGCTCCATTGTCCGAAACCAGGATTTTCGGGGCCCCGTATCGAAACACCACTCGCTCTCGTAGCGCTTTCAATACCACGGCCGTGGTTGCCTTCCTAATTGCCACTATTTCGGCCCACTTAGTAAAGCGGTCTTGGAACACCAGTATAAAGTTGTTACCATCAGCTGACCTTGGAAACGGTCCCATTAAATCGGTGTGAACTATTTCCCATGGCCGATGTACAGGGAAGTAATGCATGTGCCCTCTTGGTGCCGTGGTGGAGGACTTAAACTGTAAGCAAACTCTACAGTTCCTTACGTACCTTCTGACATCTCGCGTAAACCCTGGCCAGTAGTAGTGTCGAAATACTCGGTGGACAGTGTTGGCCACCCCTTGATGTCCGGCTTCCGTCTGGTCGTGACACTCCCGCAGGATCCGTTGGCGATCCGGTTTCGCGACACATTTTCGCAGACACGTGTGGATGCCTTCCCCAGTCTCCACATTGGCAGTGGGGAAACACCTCCATAACTGCCCTTCTCTGCTTGAATAGTCGGCATATTTGTCAGGGTCATCACGTACTCCTCTCCATATCTTTCGATACCAATCGCATTCCGGCAATTCTTCTTCCTCTGGTCCTCCTTCCTTCCCCTGGACTGCGGCTATGGGTTTTGGATCGTCCTCAAGCGACCTAGAAAGAGCATCAGCTACGCGATTGGTCTTACCCGGCTGATATTCCATCTCAAAATCAAATTGTTGAAGCTCGAGGATCCATCGTGCCATTCTCGAGGTGGGCTTTTCCATCGTTTGTAACCATCGTAAACTACGGTGGTCAGTCACCACTTTAAATTTATAACCCTCCAGGTAGCCTTTGAATTTTTAATGGCCCACACAACCGCCAAGCACTCCAACTCGGTCGCTGAATAATTCTTTTCGGGAGCAGTTAAGGTCCGGCTGATGTAGGAGATGACCTTTTCTCCCTCCTCCTGCTGTTGGAACAGCACAGCTCCTAATCCAGACTTACTCGCATCCGTCTGTACAACAAAGGATCTACTAAAATCGGGACAACCTAAAACAGGATGAGTAGTTAGAGCGACCTTTAATTGGTCAAAGGCCTCTTGCTGTGTTTCGCTCCATCTAAACTTCACATCCTTCTTTAGTAGATCGGTCAAGGGCCCTGTAATATTTGCAAAATTAGGGATGAAACGTCGATACCACGAGGCCATCCCTAGGAAACTTCGGACCTTTCGCACAGTGGTGGGTTCAGGGAAAGCAGTAATTGCTTTCAGTTTTTCCGGATCGGGTTGTATTCCATGGCGATTAACCACATGTCCAAGGTAAGTTAATTGTGACTTACAAAACTCACACTTTTCCTGTCGCAGTACCAAACCCCACTGCTTTAACCTTCGAAACACCTCTCTCAGGTTCGCCAAATGTTCGTCGAAGTTCCTACCCAACACGATGATGTCGTCCAAGTATGCGAATGCTTTGGATTCCAACTCCGGACCAATCACTTTATCCAAGAGACGCTGGAAGGTTGCTGGAGCGGAATGCAACCCAAAGGGCATCACCTTAAATTGATACAAGCCCCTCCCCGGGACAGTGAACGCTGTAATCGGCCTGCTTTCTTCCTCTAAAGGTACCTGCCAATACCCTTGTTTCAAATCAATTGTACTTATGTAACACGCTCCTCGCAGCTTATCCAGTATGCCTTGGATAAAGGGTAAGGGGTACGCATCCTTTACCGTACAGCTATTGACCCTACGAAAATCTATGCAAAATCTATACTGACCTGAGTTCTTTTTCACTAGAACCACAGGGGACGACCACGGACTGCTAGAGGGCTCAATTATACCATCCCGCAACATCACATCCACCTCCTCATCCATGATTTGTTGCATCGCTGGATTCCTGGGGTAATACCGCTGCTTGACCGGTTCTGTGCCCGGTTTCACCTTAATTCGGTGTATTACACCTCTAGCGATTCCCGAGGTTGTCGAAAAACTGCTCAGCTCTTCTTCCAGGAATGGATTGAGTCTTTGGAGCTCTTCCTCCGTGGGACCTCGTAAGGATGCCACTTCTTCGACCACCGGAACATTTGGGCTGGCTACCTTATGGAAATAAATTACCCTTTCCCCCACATTGATCTGCATTCCATAATGTTGCATGAAATCGAGACCCACCAAAAGGTCCACCGACAAGGTTGGTAAGTAAATTGCTCTGACCGGCAATACCACCTGCGTATACGTTAAAGTAAATGAGTACTCACCCCGTGTTTTAGCAGGCGATCCATCCGCCAGATGTACCACTCCCCCATTTCCTGAGATGGGTTGGATTTGATGGTCCTCCAATATCCTCACGACGCTGGTTCCAATGTACGTGCGGGCTGACCCCGTATCTATTAGGGCGGACACCTGCTGTCCGTACACGTCGAATGTTATGAACAATCTAGTATCGCCTGGGTGAATACTAGCCACTGAGGGTTGAGGATTCCGCAGGAACTCTTTGACGGTGAGGAGCCATTCCTTCCATTCGGTGGAACGGGAGCGGTCCTCACAGGCCAAGACCGGGTGCTGCAATCGGGGCCTTACTTCCGTTGCGGTCTTGTCTCGTTTCCCGACTGATCGCAGGGGCAGTCTTTACTCAGCACATCCTGTCTCCCACATCTAGAACAAAACTTTTTACTTCTATTGCGACAATTTACCCGAAAATGTCCCGTTTGTCCACATCTCCAGCACACAGGTGCTCCTTGAGGCAGCACACCTCCAACCTGTTGGTTGCGCTCCTGGGGGTCATTATCCCCATTCTCGAATATCTGTGCCTCTTCCAGCGGAGCTATTGCTGGGCAAAGTTTAGCCAAGGGGCGGCTTCGAGAGGTCTCTACGGCAATCTTCGGGGTCGGTTTTCCCTCCAGCATGGCATTTTGCACTTGCTCCAGTTCCTTACCTAATTCGAGTAACTCGGCGATAGTGTTGATCTCCTTTCTTTTGATATACAACTTGTACTCTCCTCTCAGATTCTCGTAGAGACGGTCGACCTGTTGCTCGGCAGATAATTGCCCATGTCGTCGTATGAGGGTTGTGAGAGCGGTTACATAGTTACCCACTGGCTCGTTCTCCTTCTGTTTTCGTTGTCTAACCTCGTCCTCTAACCTGTACATATACCTGTATGGAAAGAATTCAGCTTTAAATTCCTTAATGAATTGTTCCCATGTATTCCAGGACTGCCTTTGATTCCTGTACCAAAGTAATGCGGTATCCGAAAAAATGAGGGCCAATGCCGGTAGCAAGCATACTCCTTCCATCTCATATACCCCTCTCATCTCCTCTAGTCTTTCCATAAAAGCAATAGGATCCATTTTACCATCAAACCTGAGGCCCCATTTCCGCACTTGTTCACTAAGTGTGGCTAGTGTACCTCTCTCTGATGGTCGCTGTTCGTCTCTTCTCTCAGCCGGCTCCACATTCCTCGTGATACGTGGAGATTTGGATCGACTGGTCGCTGTTCCCACCGTTATTACTTGTCCCTCACCTGTTCTAATAAACCCTACTAATCTTTCCTGCAACTCACCCACTGTACCTCCTGTTTCCAATTTGAACTTTCTGGCCTCTTGTTGCAATCCTTCTTTCTTCATCGCGAAGATCCAACTCAGCCTCACATCCTGTTCTGGTGGTATTTCGGCTCCTTCTGCTTCAGCCATTGTGGATTTTTCGGTTCGGTTTACTCGGGCGCCAACCACAATCTAAACGCTAACTAAACAGAAAATTCCAACAAAAATAATAAAATAAAAACGGTAATTCGAATAAATCTGAAAACAAAACGTTATTAATTCTTCACTTTTCAGGGTCCAGGTCAATTAGTCCCTCGCTCGGAGCGCCATTTTGCAGGGGTATTTCCCTGTTCTGCGTCACCAGGTAGTCAGCGGAGATTGCTATTAATAATTATTAATACGATGTTAACGGAAAAATATAATTAATGAAAAATATATGTACAAAATCATAAACTAAAAAGAAACACTGCTATTTGAATAATATTTAAAGTACCGCTTCTTCCTCCCGTTGAGCGACCTCTCGGTTCGTCTCGGCCAAGTACTGAAACAAACAGATTCCTACAGTTAGTTAGGTAATAACATTCCCTGTAAGTGTTTTACTATTTCGCCGGGTCCAGAACAAAATGGCCACGGTTAACGATCGAATTGGTACAACATTAGCGATCCCAATAAATCAATTAAACACCCTTTTGCAAAGGTAAGTATAGATATCCCAATTATGCTTAATATTATTTCGGTGCACCCTTTCAGATTTCCTGTAACCAAGGCTTGCTTCCACCTTATTTTACTACCGGTAAGATAACCTCACAATCTATACAATAAACGTTTATCGAGGAATGTTAACAATTATTTCAACACCTAGGTGACAGTTTATCCCTATTGTCGAGACACCCCCTGTGTTGCCAGAAAGATTATCTCCGGGATAAGTTAATCTATAAATATTGTTGTTCCGGACGAGATCTTCCCCGCCAGTACAAGAGAATAACCCCTTTGGTCGCTTCCAAAGGAAGAAATTACCCTGCCCTGATAAGAAAAACCACGTAGCGGAATTTGTAACTTAGCTAAGGAATAGGCCTGCTATAATTACTGTCGTACCCCCAGGCTGAACTCCAGGCTCTGAAAATACCTTCACACGAAGCTCCTTTTTATAACTTTTGTGTGTAACCGTCACCGAGGATTTGTCTATTCCCAGATAAAAGTTCTGAACATTTACTAACATCAATGTGTGTTTACTGTTGTCAAACTTATATAGGTGCAACTCTATATACAGTTTTGTTTTAATGTGAAATCCTTTCAGGTGAACGGAACTAATATAAAAGCACTCACCCCCAATATTCCTCTGCGGTTGTACCAACCTCGATCGCACCGTGGACTTCCAAAACCAGGACACGATTTTACTGTCGTTGTACACCTTGACAACGGTAAGGACTTGAACTCTAATCACAAGGGCTGCTACCCTCTTGCTCTAGATTACCACTCGCTCAAAATACTTTTACTCGCAGCAACGAACTACGGCCAAAGACCCCCTCTTCGTCTGCTGGCTGGGTTTTTAACCTTTTTCCCCAGCCACAAATGGGCTGATTCTCGACTGGGACATGGGAAGGAGGTAACCGCCTACAATTTACTACATTATATTTTAAGCGGGGTTACTTACTCCTTCCAGATCGTTACACAGTGGCGCTGCCTGCCTCATATTAAGCTAGCAGGACCAAAAGACAAAAATAAATAAAAAAAACAAAACAAAGGGTGATACGCAAAGATCTGAATTTGTACTAATATGTACCATCAAAATAAATTGAACATGTCCAAAACTTTCTCTTAAGACAACACCCAAATGATATGAAGCCTATAAGGGTCAAGAGTAAAGTACTCTTTGCCACGAGCAGAATCAGTTGATACTCGTACCATCGAAGCAAGATAATTTGTACCTCTCAAATAGGAAGTTTGGAATTTAGTACCCCCCTCCTTCCTTTCGAATCTACCCCCATCACTTTTGGGCTCAAGAGTAAAGTACCCTTTGTCACGAGCAGAATCAGTTGATACTCGTACCATCGAAGCAAGATAATTTGTACCTCTCAAATACGAAGTTTGGAATTTAGTACCCCCCTCCTTCCTTTCGAATCTACCCCCCATCACTTTTGGGCTCAAGAGTAAAGTACCCTTTGTCACGAGCAGAATCAGTTGATACTCGTACGATCGAAGCAGGATAACTTGTACCTCTAACATATGAAGTTACGAATTTCGTACCCCCCTCCTTCCCCTTTGGAAACTACCCCCGATCACTTTTCGGCTCAAGAGTAAACTACTAAATATGTTTACATTGATATAATAATCATTTTATTCAATTTCCAGGGCCTCTTGCACCATTTAAATATTATTGAAGGATTACCCTGTATAAATATTGTAGTTCAGAAGGTTATTTCACGTATTTATAACAAAATAATTAGTAGAAAACGCTTGTAAACATTTTTAATAAGTACACCAAGAGAAGTGAGGGAATACATTTTAATAAAAAACAATAAGAATCAAAAGGAAAATATTTGACTGATTTTAGTAATATGTAATATCAAAAACAAATTACGAAACTGTTTAGACTTAAAAGAAACATAATAATTATTCAACAAGCGTTAGGTAATAAAAATACTTTTTAAATGAAATAGTGGAGTGACACCTTGCATCATTTTTAAAAGATTAAACCTATCCTAAGATGTTGTGACAATATTAGGTATGTATTGCACGAAGTGATCGGGAGTAGATTCCAAATGAAGGAGGAGGGTACGAAATTCAAAACTTCATATTTTAGAGGTACAAATTATCCTGCTTCGATCGTACGAGTATCAACTGATTCTGCTCGTGACAAAGGGTACTTTACTCTTGAGCCCAAAAGTGATGGGGGGTAGATTCGAAAGGAAGGAGGGGGTACTAAATTCCAAACTTCGTATTTGAGAGGTACAAATTATCTTGCTTCGATGGTACGAGTATCAACTGATTCTGCTCGTGACAAAGGGTACTTTACTCTTGAGCCCAAAAGTGATGGGGGGTAGATTCGAAAGGAAGGAGGGGGGTACTAAATTCCAAACTTCATATTTGAGAGGTACAAATTATCTTGCTTCGATGGTACGAGTATCAACTGATTCTGCTCGTGACAAAGGGTACTTTACTCTTGAGCCCAAAAGTGATGGGGGGTAGATTCGAAAGGAAGGAGGGGGGTACTAAATTCCAAACTTCGTATTTGAGAGGTACAAATTATCTTGCTTCGATGGTACGAGTATCAACTGATTCTGCTCGTGACAAAGGGTACTTTAGTCTTGAGCCCAAAAGTGATGGGGGGTGGATTCGAAAGGAAGGAGGGGGGACTAAATTCCAAACTTCGTATTTGAGAGGTACAAATTATCTTGCTTCGATGGTACGAGTCTCAACTGATTCTGCTCGTGACAAAGGGTACTTTACTCTTGAGCCCAAAAGTGATGGGGGGTAGATTCGAAAGGAAGGAGGGGGGTACTAAATTCCAAACTTCGTATTTGAGAGGTACAAATTATCTTGCTTCGATGGTACGAGTATCAACTGATTCTGCTCGTGGCAAAGAGTACTTCACTCTTGACCCTAATTAAATAGGCTTCATATCATTTGGGTGTTGTCTTAAGAGAAAGTTTTGGACATGTTCAATTTATTTTGATGGTACATATTAGTACAAATTCAGATCTTTGCGTATCACCCTTTGTTTTGTTTTTTTTATTTATTTTTGTCTTTTGGTCCTGCTAGCTTAATACGAGGCTAGCAGCGCCACTGTTTTTTTCAAAACGGCAAGGAGTACAAAATTTTTATTAGTGGTACAAATTAGTACAAATTCAGATCTTTGCGTATCACCCTTTGTTTTGTTTTTTTTATTTATTTTTGTCTTTTGGTCCTGCTAGCTTAATATGAGGCTAGCAGCGCCACTGTTTTTTTCAAAACGGCAAGGAGTACAAAATTTTTATTAGTGGTACAAATTAGTACAAATTCAGATCTTTGTGTTGCTGCCTCGATCTTTCGTGTTTTGTCTTTTTTTCTTGTGGTCCTGCTAGCTTAATATGAAGCTAGCAGCGCCACTGTTTTTTCCAAAACGGCAAGGAGTACAAAATTTTTATTAGTGGTACAAATTAGTACAAAATAAGTACTAAATAATTAAATAAGTCCGACTTGATTCTGCCGATTTGGTCCTGCCAGCTTAAGAGAGGTCATCTTTTCAACACGGAGTTAACAGCTTTCCCAATTTTACGCCCATTTACATCTAATCTGCTAAACGCATTAATAACATTAACAACTCCCTGCAGCTCCTGCATCTTTTATTCCTTCAAATACAAAAAAGTGTAAAGGTGTGTCGATAATAATTATTGTGTACATTTCGAACACTTACTGTAAATTTCTTTTGTTTGGTTTCGTATATGGTCGTGGGAAAAATGCATTTTTTTGACGCGTAATGTATTTTGCTTGATGTAGGTCTGTCGGCATTATTTTCGCATTTATTCTAAATATGTAATTGAATATGGCATTTCCAACAATGAACAAAGTGTGAATTTAATCTGGATTGTTTGTGTAGGTACTAATATATTTTCGCCCGAGTAGACGACTTTCGATACGGAAGCTAATGTGGCTCCCAACTTAAAATATGGCCGTATCGCTTGTTCGCAATCCATCTTTAACCCACGAATACCTCGCAACCAGAGGCGTGAACAGGTACCTACCTGAGCCTGAGGGGTCAGGTTAAATTAATCTTACTTCAGTTTTAATTCTTTGTATGTTTTGATACGCCTAAATGTGTGTTAATTGGTGGAGGTGCCAGATGTCAATTTTTGCGTTTAATTTTATATTGTACCTATTGGTGACTCAACGACAGACCTATGGTATGCAGAATAACGGTTCATGTTGACCCTTTTCCGGTTTCTTTTGTCTATGCAGGTAACGATTGTCCACCTTTGTATGTTAAAACTATCCAACATGTTTTATGTGTCTATTTCTTGATTTTGTCAATGTTTTTGAATTGAATTTGTGGTCATGTTACGTGTACCTAATTACGTACTATTTTTATCACTTGTTATGCATTATTTGTGTAATTGTTTTACATTTGTGTATTTTCAACACAGGCTTTGAGATTGATCAGAGACCTGCTATATAATTCCTTTTCTCATGTTATGTATTGATATCATTCAACAGTTTCGTGTGATTTGTGTATTGTTTATGTATGTAACTAATGTTCGTTTAAGCGAGTAGTTTTTCTTGGTAGCTTCTTTTCTGCTCGCTAATTCGTCGTTGAACTGCCACATTTTCCTTTATTCGGCCTTGTGTTACGAATGACTAAATTTTAGGAAAGTTAAATAAATGCCTTTTTGATGTTTATTGTGTGTTTTGATACTTCCTCCCGATTATAGTTCTCTGCCAGTGTATTCATGTCTCCTTAAAGGTAGCCACACACATTCAGTTTTTCCTCAAGGCAAAACTGCGCAGTCTAAGCCTTGAGGATTTCCTTCAAATGAGGCTGCCCCACACACGGACTGAGATTTAACGTCAGTTCGTGACCCGTTAGAGCAATGGCATCTACTGACGATGTTGCTTTGGCGGTAATAGGTTTGCTTATAAATAAGTATATAAATACTCAATTGAATGTCGTAATGTTGAACTTTAATAATATACAGGGTGGGCCATTGAAAAGGTAACACGCCTGTTTTGGGATACTTAGACCAGTTTCTTAAAAAAACGCTCGGACATGTCGATTTTCTATTTTTGGGGGACAACTTTTGATGTCAAATTTGACTTTGTCAGGTCAACCACCTAGCCCCAGCAACCCCTAACTCAAGAATTTAAATAGGGAAAGGGAGTCGAGCGACCCCTCATTTGAAGCGTCTTTTAATTCTCTATTCGACAGTAGATACAAATGAAAATTAGTTTTATTCAATTTTTTTTTCACCCCGATGAAAAGCACCCTCCAGATTAACTAAGGTGGGGGTGTTGTTTAGAAAAAATCCTGAAACACGCCACCTTTGACTTTTTGAACGGCACATTTTGATGTCAAATTTGACCTTATCAGGTCAACCCCCTAGCCCCATCAACCCCTAACTCAAGAATTTAAATAGGGAAAGGGTGTCGAGCGACCCCTCATTTGAAGCGTCTTTTAATTCTCTATTCGACAGTATGACCGAAATTAGTTTTATTCAATTTTTTTTCACCCCCATGAAAAGCACCCTCTAGATTAACTATAAGGTGAGGGTGTTGTTTAGGAAAAATCCTGAAATGTGCCGTTCAAAAGGTCAAAGGTGGCGTGTTTCAGGATTTTTCCTAAACAGCACCTCCACCTTAGTTAATCTAGAGGGTGCTTTTCATGGGGGTGAAAAAAAAATTGAATAAAACTAATTTTCATTCATACTGTCGAATAGAGAATTAAAAGGCGCTTCAAATGAGGGATCGCTCGACCACCTTACCGTAATTTTTGTTTTTGTTGGGGGTTGTTGGGGCTAGGGGGTTGACCTGAAAGAGTCAAATTTGACATCAAAAGTTGTCCCCCAAAAATAGAAAATCGACATGTCCGAGCGTTTTTTTAAGAAACTGGTCTAAGTATCCCAAAACAGGCGTGTTACCTTTTCAATGGCCCACCCTGTATGTCGAATAGTAGATAAACATCTTTAGTAGGTAGGTATTCTTTGTTCAGAGTTGGGGCAGAAAAACCAGTATCACTTTTAATTTTCAATTTTTCTTCATGCTATAGGTAGCTATACCAAGTAAAATTTAAAAAAACAGCATAATATACGGATGTGGATTTTTTTAATCTACCAAAAAGTTAAATAGCCTTTTCGTCTAAAACAATTGGGGAAGAAAATAAACGAAGTTATTCACAATGGTTTTTCGAATAGGATTTTGTGGACGGTACAGTCCACCATCAGCGGCCTCAAGGTTTTCACCATACACGTTGAGGAAAATTTCAAGGTTTGGCCTGCGCAGTCCGCGCCTAGAGGAAAAACTGTATGTGTGTGTCTACCTTAAGACAACAGTGGGACCTACTACTAGACGATTACGATCACGTGCCAGGTATGGGTGGGGTTTGCCGGGTTGTTTAAATTGCACCGCGTTTATTTAAATTTGAGGTAGGTTAGTTTTGGAGGGAAGGTTTAGTTTAGTTGCCATTTTTAAATATTTCCCTCTCTGGTTTGAATTTTGTAACTGTAATGTGAAGTTAGCGTAGGACCTGGGGGTAAGAACATTACACTGCCTTTGTACCTAATTGTGTGTACATGTTCTTATCTAAGCCTAAAATGTGTAAACTGTGATGTATTGTTTTTGGTATAACTCCGGTTGCACTAAGAGCAATGGGTACTGTAACAGCAGTTCGCATTTTCCATTGCGTCATTTTAGGTAGTGATAAAAGCGCGTCTGCAAGTCATACTACGTTGAAGATGATGTAAAATATAAGAGTATAAAAATGGTCGCAAGTTCTGAAGCTGGGGATAACATGTTCAAATTGTGCATAAAAAATCACTGTTTTAAAGTGATTTGAGTGCGTAGGTATAATTCTTATACGAATCGAAAGGACAAATGAAAAACGTCGTCAGAAAGGTACATTTGCAGACGGTTTCGGAGGTGCAATAACCCTGCAGACGGAGTTGAAGGTGCAGTATTTTTATGATTTTAAAAGTCATTTGAGCGTGTCTGCAATTCAGGTTAATGATTTATGTTCTTGCGTATTTCACGAAAAAAAAAATTGCAGACAAATCGGATGTGGATAAGTACTTTAATTAAGATGGGTGTGTAAGGGAACCTGTAAAGATGTGGAAATCACTGAAAAATATTATAAATTCAAGGGAAATAACTGTAATACAAGGGGTAGACTTTGGGAGGCGAGGGTGAGTGGAGTATGACAGCAAGGTAATTGCGGGGATAAATTAAATTTATATATGTATACGTGTATTTTATCTGTGCTATAGTGAATAGTTTGAGAGATACCTAATACTTATCAAAGATGAACCAAATACTTTTGCCATTGAGAGTATAAAGGGGAGATTATAGAAAAAGTAGGGACAATAGATTGGGAAAGTTTATTGGACTCTAAGCACAAAGTAGGTACAAGCTAGAGCGGTATAGGAAGGAAAGGTACAGAAGAAAGTACCAGGAGGGGATGTATACAATGGAAGTGTAGTACCCCAGCAAACATGCAACATATCCGTTACGTTTCAATTTGTCACCGATATGCAACTCTGGTAACATTTATTAGAGATGTAACAGCTACGTAACAGTTATGTGTTAGTTGCTATAGCTGTTTTATGTAACATCAGCTATTTATAGTTACGTAGTTGATACCTACTATTTAAAACATTGCGCTTACGAAAGAAAGTTACGTATTTATTTCTTTGTTTGGCGAGACGATGGTTACGTATAAGAGAAACGAAAATTATAACCAAAATAATAATTGTAAGAAAAAAGGATGCGTCGTGCTATTTGAAAATTATTCTCTCGAGTAATAATTTGGAAATTTTAACACGATGGAAAGTTTAAAACTTTTTCAAAACGTTATTTTTAAAATTGTGTATACTTATAATATAGATAAATAAAATACAATTTTGAATGCAAAAATAATCTTTATGATTTAGGTATATGCGACAATGACCATCAATGAATTTGTATAGCTGGATTACATATTTCTAGATGGTTTCTTGACAAAGCTTTCTATTCAATTTGGTAAAAGCGTAAATCCCAATTCTAATTACCTATTGAATATTAACGGCCAACATTCTTGACTTTAACAATTACGCGCCAAGTGAAGTGATTGGTAGAAATCAAGTGGAGCAAACTACTCCAAACAAGTTAAGTATAGAATTCACCCTTCCACCTGCTTTGCGCATGGTATCACCTGACACAGTAGTTTTGTGGTTAACGTAAGCTAACCTTACAAATAAAATAACGATTCATTTTATCTTCCGATTCTTATACAGCCGTTGTATGTATTGCTGCTTTTATCTTAATTATAAGTAAATCTACCTATATTTTATTGTTGTGTGTTATTTACTAATTTTTATTTCGTGTTTTTGTTTATGGGACACTAGCTCCATTATTGTTGTACCTACAGTCCTACACCCTACTTCTTTGAAAATGTCTGTAAGTATTATATTTTATTTATGTTTTTACCATAATATTGTGACATTGTGACTTCTGATTGAACATGTCCTCTTTAAACGTAAGAAATGAGTTATCCATAATCCATGTTATTCTGTGATTATAAAATCATGTGTTAGTTATGTTATCAGAATATTGTATCTATGAAAATAATAATGGCCTTGCTAAAATTTACCCTGCATTCACAATTGAATTTTTAATACATTTATGGGGTTAATTAAGTTTATGTATGTATGTAATGTAACATAATCTCAAGCATAATCTTGAATATATCTTCTTATTTACTTGTATTCTTCTAACTGAATTGTTATTATAGATGCAGCTCGGGACTCATTTCCGAATATTAAAGATCAGACTATGGAGCAGGCGAGCATGGATTGGTTCCGTTTTGCACAACAAAGATATAGCAGAATGCAACGAAATCCCGATGGCGCAAAATAATTTGTTAGGATTTATGTTTTTTATCTTTAGCTTTTATTGTTACATTCAATAGTTTGTATACATTTGTATCGATTTATTATAATAAATGTATTCCAACATTTTATGTTTTGAATTTTTGCGTGTGTGAAAAGTATAGCAAATACGTATCAGTTGCATAAAAAATAAGTAATAAGTACGCAAACAATACGTAACAATGTATGTCTTATTTACAAACCATTGTTTCAATAAAATAACGAAACATAGTAATGTAAATGAAGTGTACCTAAGTTGTGTAAAAAATACGTAACGATGTAAGTAAAATTTACAAATTTATATTTCGTTCAAATTACGTGTCAATGGTACGTAACTGAAATGTAATAAAGATACATACCAGCTACGTTATTTTTGTAAGTGGATATGGCGGACATATGACGTTACTACAGCGTATTTGTTACGTAAAACATACATTACTTGTAACGTTACATGAAACACAGTTTCGTTACTGTTACATTATGAAAACGTAACATTGTTTGCTGGGACCAATTACGTAACAGTACAAAGATCGGCGAGGTGGTCAAAGAACGACTATTGCAATGCTTAGAGCAGCTGGAACGAATGCCAGAAGAACAGAGTGAAAAAAATTGCATGGAAGGAAACAGAATTGAAGAAAAAAAGGGGTAAGCTCGAAGATGCCATACTACAAGATTTATGTAAGAAAAAAGTAGGAAAAAATGGAAAAGGAAAGCTAGACAGAAAGAAATGGAAAAAACTATGGGACTGCCAACTTATGTCCTCAACTATCATTGTTATTCATTTCCAGAACTGCAGATTAATAGTTCGATAACAACACATTGTAAAAGGCAATAAAAATACAATTCTTTTTAAAAATTGGTTAATCATAATTTTTTATAAATTGTCTACCGTTACAAATGAAAATGGATACAAACTGTTGTCATATAATATAATTTTAAAAAAACCAGCCACACTCGCACTTACATAAATGGTGAATACTATATATAAATATCCTATTTACAGTAAACTGCAAACTTTGCTTTTACATAGCAAAATATGGAAAGGAGCTTTATAGCGGGTTTTTATTTAAGTATTTACATTTATTCAGTTTCTTATTATTTCACACATTAACAATTTTAAAACTTAACTAAAATGTACTGTAGCCACTTAATCACTGTCACCTTTCGAACTGCCCTGATCATTCAACGATTGATTTTCAGTTTCGGTTTGTTTTTCTTCATCTACTTTAACATCCTCATTATGTGTTTCGTCCATTTTCATAACATTTAAGGTGGTATTTTCATTTTCTTCAATGTTAGTTTGTAATGGAATACCGTCGTCTACTAAACTTTGGGAATCTATAACGATATCGGTGTTTTCAGTGGAATCTTCTAATCTACCGTTTTCGGAAATATTGGAACCTTCATTTGCCGCATCTTCGATATGTGAATCGTTTTCATCATCGACATTAACATCTTTTAACTCTGAATCTGGTTCGCCTTCGGCTTCATCTTGGTCTACCTCATTCTCTTGCGACGGTTCTGTATTCATTCTTCTCTGTTCAAAGTTTCTTTGCATTCGATCTTCTATATGTTGCAATTCTGTTGATACTTCTAACCTTCGCTTCTCAATAATTTCTAAAAGGATAGTTAAATTTAACTCGAATATAAGTAATAATAATATAAAGGAAATTACTTACTCTCTACGTCAACTTTACTTTTTTCTAAAAGTGCTTTGCTTGGTTCATTTACTCGCCTAGGCAAATAGTAAATGTGTGGTTTTGCTTTTGTTTGGATAAAATTTTTTCTAGGTTTTTGTCGTTCTTCCCATACTGCATACTCTCGCATTCGAGTCATTTTTAACTCAATCACCTTAATTTCGGCTTGCTTTCGTTTTCTGTTAAAAAATAACTCCTGACGTTCTTTTTTTATTTCGGCTTTTTCCCTTATTTCGTGTTCTTCAATTTTTTTCTCTACTTGAGCACGCTTTTGTTCCTACAATATTGTAAATTAAGACACACCATCGTAGAGTATTTATAAATACCTTAGATTTTAGTTTAGTTTCTTCTTGCTGAAATTTTTGCAGAGTACCCAATAAAGCACCGAACATTCTACGATTTCTTGCTTTCGATTTTTCATCGGTGCTTTGAGCAGCTAAGGCATCTTGTCTACTGGGAACTTCGCGAGGTGTAACTATAACTTTGCTAATCAACTGTTTTTGAGGTTGTTGTAGAATTTCTTCTTCGTAATGTGGAGGTCTTTCGGATAACCTCTTAAAAACAGATTGCCTTCTTTTATTAGAGGGTTCGTCATTTTCGTGATTGAAGTTCCTTGCACGATTTAAGGATGAAATTCTCGGTCTACCTCTATTGTTTTCCTCGACTGATAAATTTCTTTTAATTCCAGGTCGTGGGATTATCTCAGAAGGATCTCTTCCTATTAAACGTTTTATGTTTTCATCTACACCTTTCAAACTACTTTTAGCTTGTTCTAGTTCCGACTGTAATACGCCAAAGGATTTTAAAATTTCTGTACCCATTACGATAATGATTTATAAATGTTCATTTAATTAAACACAAAATTAAACAGTTCGGTTAATAATACAAAACATGTATTGGTTATAATTATTTATCTATTAAGTTGGTAATGGTATTAGTGACATGAAGACGCGCGGGTATTTCAATTAAATAACATCAATTCAGGAGATAAATGAAGACTAAAAATGATTAACTATTTCGTGTAATGCAATAATTAATGCAACAAAGTTCAAGTAAACTTATCTATAAAGTAAACTCTAACTAGAACTTAGAAAACCGTTAGCTGAAGTTCATATTCATATTCATATCCAGTGGCGTAGCTTCTAGTGTAGTTAAAGCTAAGTGCACTACGCTCCCTACAACTGCAACCAGTGCCAAGGCAACGAAGATGTTCTTTAAACCGTTGATTGAACAATCAACGTTTAAACTAAAAAAAAAAGTTGGTTACTAAATTCGTCTGGATGTCTGTGTGTCTGTGCGTTGCACGATGTTACAGGATTTGGAAAGCCGAAAGTGGTGTCGTCTTACAGGAAATTCCTTGCCGATTCCAAATCTCTGGTAGATTTTTTGATGGGATGAGCCGTTCGCCTTCGGGAAGCCGTTAAAGTCAAAATATATACCCTTCAATATCTCGAGAACGACACATCCAATTACAAAAAGAAAAAATACGTATTCCTTTATTTTTTGAAACCTATTCAGTCATGATACGTAAACATCACCCTCAACGCGATGGGGGGTGGGGTGTGGATGAATTTGGAAAACTAAAATGGGAACACCTATTTTGCATTCTCCATAAATAATTATTTTTGTATCTAGTGCGCGAAATGCCACTTTGGTGATCGAGAACTGATTTTTTAACGAGGCGCAGCCGAGTTAAAAAAATAGTCAAGATCACCAAAAGTATTTCGCGCACGAGTTGCAAACAAAATTTTTTCTACAAACACAAACGAAACGTGAAGAATTTGACAATTATTTTAACGTTAAAATACAAAACTCTCATCTAGTTTGCGTGCAGTGCGTACTTCGCGCCTGGCGTCGTCATTTCGGGCACGCTGTCATGGTAACGTAGGTAAGTGAAAAAAAGGGTCACTTCGCGTATTGTCATCGATGCGCAAACCTTGTCATTTTTTGACGTTTGTAGAAAAAAACTGTTCTCAAATTGCAAATTTCAACCCCCTATCCCCCCAACCTCAGACACAAGTAAGCACCTCGGATTCTGCACAAATGAGTTTTGTTTTTCTTGCCACCCTTAAGAGAGAGGGGAGCGAAGAAGGTGACGGACAATTTGTAAATCAGAAAGAAATGTTGGAGGAAAAAAAAGTAAAAAAAGATCGTTTTTCTGCGGACATATGCAATCAGATGTGAAGTTGGTTGAAATTAGAATTCTATAAAAATTCGCATCTTTTGATACATTGAACTATACGCAACTGGAAGCGATACGGGCGATTTCGATGCATTGTAGGCGTTGAAGCCGACAAAGACAGATGCGGAGTAGGTACTTCTGTCGCATTCTAGCTTGTTGCGGTAGTAGAGAAGACATGAGAGATAACTGCCGCAACGTATTTTTTACCCGACAGCTTCATTTTAATTTCTATACCCTGCGTCATCGTTTTGTATGGCGTTGCGTGCGAAAGAAAAAGATAGAGAAACCTATTCGTTGTGGCTTCAGTGTTACTTATGTGCCTTTCCTTCCCAGTTACGTATAGCGCACAATTCAATGGTTTTAATACTATATTTGACATCTACTGTCTGCGCAAAAAGTATATACAGGGTGGGACACATACGGCACGGAATTTTGTGCCTATAAGCTATAACAATTTTTAAAAATCTTTTTATATGCATATATGTAGGTCAATAAGAGCTACATTTTAAAATTATTTATAAATATACAGGGTGGTTCAAAAAAATCTGGGATATCAGTTATATTTTTTGAAATGGAACACCCTATATATCATCACATTTTCGAATTTTACGTAAAAAAATAATGTCTGTTTCTTAACATTTCCCTATACCTATCCTTTTATGGTTTTCGAGATACTTACTTCTGTTTTTCTCGAAATACAGTAGGTTACAAAAAAAGAATAACGACAAAATGGGTAGGTGTACAAAAATTGCTTTGGATCAGTTGATTTGAAGCCTTTTGGCAACTACGTATATGCAATGTAGAAATGTACAGGGTGTTCCAAAAGTGAGAAATATCATTGACTGGATGCTAACTTAAATAACTTGCTTATTTTAAATAGAACACCCTGTTTTTTTACCCTATCCGATACAGTAAAAAATTCTCTTATACAAACGATAGGTAGATATAGTATTAGGGTTCCCTATAGCCAAGTATAGTATTTATCACGTAACCAATAGATAACAAGTCAGCTCTTGTGTCTTTCTCTAAGGAGTAGTAGGTTAAATGCATATATGTAATAATATGTAATGTAATGTGTAGGTATTACATATAGGTACATATGGTTAAATGAGTCTCATTTTATTATTGGTAGTACATAACGGAGACGTTTGTGTAAGTCTAATGCTCTCGCGACTTACCATTCCCGAGAATTCAATGTGCTACAAAATCGTCTATAGCGTCTAGAAAGATCAAATTTTGATAATAAAATACACTCGTATTAACAACGGTTGAATTTAACAACATACTAAAATCTCGTACCATTCGAGCCAGTAGTTTTGTTTTTGTTTTTATGTAGGTACCTATATTAACCTAAATAATAAGTACCTATATACTTACCTCTAAGCTTAGCTATGGCGTCGCAAACCCCAAAAAAGGGCACTATGTATCATTAGCCGTAGAAAACTAGAAATGCTCCTTAAATTGCATTTTAAAAAAAATTTGTTACACCTAAACAGCTTAAAAATAAACAGGCTTTAATTTAACACCAAGCCCATTCGAATAGGCCCAATGGTTATTTTTTTATTCAGCTTCAAACTCGAGTATGCAGGGTGTAGAATTGACCGATTTTAATGTAAAAATCTTAATATTGATTATTTGCTTCCCTAATTAATACTTTAGACAAAAAGGATAAGTATTTAACTTTCCGATTTAACTTAACGTTAGGTAACCGATTTTGTCGTCCCTCATCCATCTGTGACCGCAGTAAAACTCAAAAAGTTCATTTACTGTTCGTACAACAAAATATTAAAATTAAAGCAATGATGAATGATCATTTAAATTATAGTTCCATAAAATTTGACATATGTCATGAAATTAACTTCACACTTTACGTTACATCGATGTCTGAAAATATATTGATAACAACGTACACGTTTCATCACAAACAATATTTGTTAAAATTGAATAGTGCCAATTGCTTAGAAATTGTTTTGACGGATAAGCAAACGGGAGAAGAATGGGAATGTTCGTATGATATTGCATGTACGTAATTTGTTTGTATGTACTTTTCATGTTACATAATTCAATTGTGCACTTTATTTTTTATTTTAGATATAGAAAATTTAACTCGTAAAACTGGAAATTTTAAACAATTTGAAATATTTACTACCATGTTAAAATCTGGACTATTAAAGGTAATAAAATGATGAGCGTAACATTGTTAGGTACTTATCTACCTAATTCATTTTTTAGACTAGTGAATGTATATCCTTAGACCTTCTCACTCTTGAAGATTTAGAATCAATGAAAGTCAGAAAGGTAAAGAGTTCTTCCAGAATTAACACGAATGGTAATAATAACCGTCGTTACCTCATTGTAACCTACTCAGTTGAATTTGACAAGTAGATGGATTTTTTTAAATATAAATTGGAGAATAAATGTGAAATTTCAGAATAAAATACCCAATTACGCTGGAATATTGTGGCCTTCCCGATCCGGCGATTTTACAAGCAACAGTAAAAAAACTCGAAACAAAATTGAAGAAAACTGAGGAGGAGCTATCGACGAAACATAATGGAAGGAGATACATAAAATCTCTAGAAAGACGGTAGGTAGGTAGGTTATAAAGCTTAGCGCGACATTTTGTTGAATTTGCTTAGAATAGATGAGCTGACGATGGAAAACAACCACTTGAATGATGAAGTAAAAAGACTAGCAAAGACACTTAACAAAAGTCCAATAGGTCAAGTTCAAGTATTGCAAAAGGCTATAATGCAATTAGAAAAAAGTGTTCAAACAGAAAGGAATTCCCATCATAGATTAGTGCAGAAACTACAATCGGATAAAATGCAGTTGGTCCATGAATTAGAACGATCAAAAAAATCTGAAAAGGAACTAAAATACAAAATTCAGAGCTTGTCACAAATGTAAGTAAATAATTACCTATTCTGATAAGTGGACCAAAATATGATCACTTTAGCACTATCAAAAATAAGCAGAATAATAATCAAAAAATTAAAAAATCGCCCTCGATATACAATACGAAAGATAGTTGTACAAGAAATATAAAACTCACTCAGAGATCAAGATCTGCTTCACCTCGGCTCATACGTTCGGATAAGCAACGTGCTGTCGACAGAAGGTATGTCTATTACACTCGACTCGACTTTTAATTCTTTATGTTACATTTTTCCAGGTCCCAACAGTGTAAACAGCAACCTATAAGTCGAAGCAGTTCGGCATCGAGCAAAAAAGAATGTTGGAACAATTTCAGTGCTTCGGGATCACAAATACGTAGTAGAGGGTCGTCACCCGCCTCCTCTAGATTCCGCGGTTCTACATCAACCTTAAGTTACACTTCTATAGGAGATAAAAATACAGTTGCAAAAGAACGAACGGCACCCTCTAACCGCTTTTTCGTTAGAAACAATAAAATTGAAAATCATTTCAATAAAACTGTAAAAAAATATACTTAATTAAAGAAAAAAAAGAAATACCTATATGTTACTCTAGAGTCTAGGACAAAAAGGTCTTTCTCGTTCTCTTTAAGTTTACTCACATCAAACAATTTTCAGCTTCTAAGCATAATTGTGGCACTTTTTATACACAACGCATTCTAAGTTATCATTAGGTACATGAAACAGTTCTCAGCTAAATTATTCGTTGTGTACCTAAACCAAATGCAAGGTAACTTGCATTAGGTAGGTATATTGATCACTATGCGATGCTATATTTTAGTGAAATCTTTATGGTTCTTCGTTCTTTTTTCCTGGTTTTTTTACGGTCTTTTCTTAGTTGTTGGTATTGGAATGTCTGTTAATTGTATCGGTCTTGTAGTTGATTTCGTCCTTAGTATTGAAAGATCCGGCGGAGGTAACACACTCCATCCACATTTCTTATGTTTACAGCCAAGTCAGATAGTCTTTGCAGTCTTTTTATCGAACGCAAAACTCACAGCTACGAATTTGTGTGCATCAAAGTTATCAGAAGATAATTGAACCAGTTTCATGGACTCGCCCATACCGGCATTAAGGTTACACAAAAGCAGATCCTCCGAGATTACGTGTGGCCAGAAGTAAAGTAAAGACATTACCTCCTGGGTTAAATCCTGTCAGTAATGCCAATTAGCCAAAGTTTACAAGTACCTATGTAAAGTAGTCTCCACCAATGCCTATCGGTGTGCCAGATGAAAGATTCCAGCACATCCACATAGATATAGTCGGACCTCTCCCAGTTGATGGACTGAAGCTGCAGCAATGCCCGATACCTATGACCACAGATACAGTAGCAAAAGCTTTCCTGAACATGTGGATATCGCGATTTGGTGTCCCGACAGACTTAACGACAGACCAAGGGCGGCGGTTCGAGTCAAACCTCCTAAGCGAACTTTACGCGTTGCTTGGTCTAAACGGAATACCAACATCGGCATATCGCCCACAAGCTAATGACATGATCGAAAACTGGCATCACCATCTCAAAACAGCCTTCGAATCACATGAACTTGGTTAGCCTGATTGCTAGTACTCTGTTTACGAAAGGAGTCTTCACCATCAAAGATGGTGCTTATATGGAATCTCAGGTGCAATGATCGAAAAACGCCCGATCGACGGCCTTACTGATTCATTCGTTACAAATCTCAAGGACAAAATAGATGAGTTGATACCAAAAACACCGTCGAATCACACCAAACCACAGATATATTTATCCCGCAGGAGCTGGTTATATGTACTCACTGGACCATACAAAATCACGTCAAAAGGTGACAAGAATTTCACCATCATGATTAAGAAGAGACAAGTAACATCGTGTTATGCCAGAGTACTTTTCACTCCAAAATCATCAGACACCACGACAAAGAATAGGATGATCAAAGTTATCGTGAACAGGAAGTCCTTTTAGTGACTTTAGTCCTTCGAGTCCTTCTAAAGTCACTAAATATTCTAAAGTACTGCAACGTTCGCCATTTTGGGGTTAAAATTTTGGCGGCAATTTCAAATATTGAAGACCTAGTCACTAGAAAATTTAATGACTTTATGAAGTGTTTGATAAAAACTAAACTAACATTAGATACTTATCAATATATTATTATATTTCTTAAAAATTACTTGTCGTTGTTATTAAAAGATACAGTTTAATTGAAAGATAAAAAATTTGGAACTTTGCCAAACGAACCTAACATATGTTTTTAAAATTGACATTTTATTTTGTCGTGTTAATACTTCCTTTAGAATCGTTATTTAAATCACAGAAAAGGATAACTACAAAAATACAGCAAGTAGTGTGTAAGAATAAGAAGACGAGCATGTCTATGGGAAAACTACAAGTTTATGATGTTTTTCAAATTACCGCGTTTCAAACCAAGTGTCAAACGTCGAACTTAGTGATAGTAAATACCATATACCGTGTGACAAGTTTCAAAACGGGACATAGCCGAATAGCATGGGAAATCACATATTTGCAGTTTGCTGCTCACCAATTAAATCTACAAGAATGGTAATGATGTCAATCGAAAGAGCATTATTTTCTGAGCCTGTTTATACCAAATTGTTTGGTATACTTACTAATTCACTGCTTTTTTAATTAAAAAATAATTTTCAAGTTAAAAAGTATGAGCAGCCATGACATGTCAAAGTCAAATTGAAATAATGTTTAATATTAATTTTTAGACCTGTTGCCTATTTAAACACTTGTTCCTTGTTATAATAACTATTATTATCTATCATTGTTCGTGGTTAAATTTTTCAGGAAAATGTCATATTACATAACTGAAAATGTTTGATTTGATAATATTCAAAATTATTCGAATTTGACATGTCACGGCTACTCATATTTTTAATTTTTGAAAATTAGATTTTCCTAATTAAAAAAGCAGTGAATTAGTAAATAGGTATACCAAATATTTGATATAAACAGGCTCAGAAAATAATGCTCTTTCGATAGACATCATTACCATTCTTGTAGATATAATTGGTGAGCAGCAAACTGCAAATATGTGATTTCCCATGCTATTCGGCTATGTCCCGCTTTGAAACTTGTCACACGGTATAGGGACTCTAAAAGTCCTTCCAGAGTCATAATCTACTGACTCTGAGTCCTTCCAAAGAGGTGCGCCCTCTGACATCCACATCCGTCCACTGTCAGTCTCCACGAGACACGACACATTGTGTCAGCCATCGCCGCGATTTCTATATTTTATTGAAATAAAGTTAATTTAATAGTTACATTTCCTCGTGTACCTATCCCTGAAATCTATCGTTCCTCCAACTTGCAGCATACTTTCTGTGTCCAAGCTTTGCTAGAACAGCGAAATGATGCGAAACAATGTCTGCCATTCTAGAGTAGTGAATTCATACTGTCGCAATCATAAATTACAAATGTAATACATTTTTGTTAAGTATACTAAATGTAAAACAACTCACCTGCAGCTTGTGAAAAAACCAACTTACTTCTCAACGTGAATCTTTGCTAGTTTCTGAACAGTAGAAAAGCCAGTAGGTATCGTCTCTTGGGAGTAGATTCAGCTGCAAATTGCTACTTTCATCTCCTCCTAGAAACGGACCCTTATTGCTGTTATATTTTTGAGTATTTACTGACACATTGGCCGTCAAACTTCATTTTTAATGCCATATCATATTGTCAAATGACAACGTTTTTGCGTAATTTCCAAATTAAAATAGTTAACGACTTTATGTGGTATAACTGCTTTCATCACTTATATACGAACGAAAAATGTCCATGGTTGCGCTCTGTGTTTGAAAATTAGATTCTTATAGTTGACAATTTGATAATACCAAATTAGATAGTAGGTATGAAATATGAGATTTCCAGTTAGCAAAATTGTTGGTGTGTTAGTTAGACAAATAAGTAAACCAATAGCTAATATAATTATATCTAAAGCAAAAACTTCGCCTACCTTCAAAGCGTATGTCTGTTTGCCCCCCGCAAAATGTATGTACCTATCTATTAATCAATGTTAAATTATTAAGATTTTAACTTGTAGTGTATAATTGGATAGAATTAAAATCAAAAATGTGGATACTAGCTTTAGGAAAACCTATTACTATACCGGTATTAAGCGAAGAAAAGACTATAGAGTTGGGAGCGAGTTTACTGGGAGAACTCATCGTCTTTTCTGTAGCATCGGCAGTACTTCTCAATGAATTATACAAGTAGCAATTAAAATATTATTTAATACCTAGTAATTTTTCCTTCTAAGGTCATCGAAGAAAGAAGCTAAAAAGGAGGCGGCAAGAAAAGCTGAAATCCAACAAATTAAACATGAATTGGAAGAGCTTTTGTTACAGTTGCAGGAGCAACAAGTTTTAATAAGGAAATTAGTTAAATTACGTAGGTAATTGTGATTTAAGACGGTATAATAATAAAATGGGTATAACGCAGAAAACAACAAGCGTAGGTAATCCAGAATAGCGATGGCAGACTTAAATGCATAGATAATGTAATGAATAATGAAATAACAATGTCCTCACTGTCCACAAGATGTAATCATTGAAATAAACTCACAGAGTCTTAATTGGTTCGCCTGAACTTTAACAGATGATTCTAGTGGCTACGTTAGAGTGTTGATTGAAATATCAACGGTTAGAGTAGATATTCTGCAACGTTAACATTTTCTGCCATCGCTACCATTTAATCAGGCAGATTCTCTCTGCAGTTAATTAAGGAAAAGTATACACCAAATTCCGCTCTCGGTTTGTCACACATTCTGAAAGTTATGGCATTCGATGAAACCATTAATCACAAAATTTGCAAAACAGTTTCGATAGAGTCCCTATATATTGCGGAAAGTGGGGTTATATCTGTCGAGTTTGGGAAAATAACCCCTGGAAAAAAAACCCCGGAAAAAAACCCCGGAAAAAAAACCCCGAAAATTAAATAAAAAATACTAAACCTACAAATAACCTAGGCGCTTTAGTGGCAATCTACGTTTAAGTTTAGCATTTTTTTTACTTCCAAACTTTGTTTAGTGTCATGTTGCCATTTTTTATCAATTGAAAAAAAAATATACTAAACTTGCAAATAACCTAGGCGCCTTAGTGGCAATATACGTTTAAATTTATATATTTATTCACAGCCATCTATAATTATTTTTCGGGGTTTTTTTTCCGAACCCCACATCTGTCATATGTGCATACTACAAAGATAAAGTATACACTGTGTCCAAGATAAGGAGGGCCACTGGGAATTTCGGAAACGGTAAGAGATAGAGCTTCGGTTAAATGAGAGAAAAGTTGGGCAATTTTGAGTTTTGTAAAATGACATTTTTAAACTGACAAAATTCCTAACCGTTCCGAAGTTATGGGACAAAAAGTGAATTTTCAGGATTTCGTTTTTGACAAATTATTACTTTGTCGTTGATGTTAAGTAAAAAGTAAAAGAAGCTTCTACAGGTACTTTTTAACGTTCTTTAGTATGGCATACAGCAAATTGGAATTCGACATTTTGTTTTCAAGTAACCATCATCAACTTTGCTTTTTTAAATACGGTCCTGATTTTTTTATACATAATATTAGAAGAGCTTTTTATTCTGCAACCCCATAGAGGCCCTCCTTATCTTAGATACAGTGTATAACCTTATATACTTTTCGGAAAACTACTTACGCCTCTTTTAGGTTTCCTTTAGGTCCCACCATTGTACGTATGTGACATTTCGCCGCTTCACTATAAGAAGGTATAAGATAGTAAGAGTATAAGATTTATTTAAAGAACCAATTGTCTAAATTTAAGTACTTACTGTATATTATAAATACATAGTAGGTACACAAAAGAATTATTGACAATTAAAGCTGTATTGTTATTATCTGATACTTCTACACCACTGCGATTCTGTTACTCCAATGAATCCTCATCTAAGTTGAATATTGAGAAACTTAGAATTTGTAGCAATATGTACTTACAGAACTTCAATAATTGTTCTAATTCCTCTTGCTGATTCTGTATTTGTAACGAAATCTCCCGCAACTTATTTTTTAAATCAAGAACTAGTAGCCTTTTTTCTTCTTTTTTTTTCGCGTCTCTATGTTTCATCCTATATAAGTAACACAAATTATAAAACAAACCAATCGTGTTTCGGTGATTGTTAAAAACAACACTCGCAAGTAACTATCAATGATCAACACTATATCGTTACGTTTCTGAAGATATTTCACCATTTCGAGATTGAAATATAGCAGAGTTTTCAGAATGTGAATTTGTAGAACTGAATCTAACAGAAGTAAAACGTCCCACGGGTAACATTATAATTTTGAACATTGATGAACCAATCTAACACTCCTTTATTATTAGAATTATTATTAAAATAACTTTTAAGTTACTTACCGAACAAATTCATTTATAGCTACTCCTGAAATTATGCTAAAAACGATCATTTCTGAAATTAGGCTGGCGCCTAATTCGGTTGCCTGTGCCTCGTTTAAAACTGAAATTTGCACCGCGGTTCCGAAACGTAACAACCACATTTTTGTTTTTACTTCGCCCCAATGGAATACTAAACTAAATGAATCAACATTTCTAGAAAACAGTAGGTACCAAGTAATACTTACGACGTGCACATGGCAAACAAGCATAATTTCTAAAGAATGCCGATTTCTTCGCTTCTGCTACCAATAGATATGTTAACGGTTTACTGATCTGATTAACCAAAATAGATCCTAGTTTTAATAACGCAACACCCATTGATATTTGCGAATTGCGACTGTTAACTGCTATGACGTGCGTTCATACTGCACTACCACTATTGTAAATTCAAATGAATAAACAAAATTTGCACACAACCTGTTACAATACCTTTATGTTTCAGCATTACATATCGAGATTGAATTTTCAGATTTCGCAGTTGTCTATATTAGGTACCATCTGTCATTCTATCAATTGACTGACATTTTGAGATAGCACCTGCCAAGTGCCAGGATAATGGATTTCCATTCTCAAAGGGTCTGCATTCACTGTTGACCGAGACAAACATGATAGCTGAGAGGGCGGAGCTAGTGCTGCCGTCTTTTTCAGAGTACCAGAGTCAGTAGATTAAGCCTCCTTTCAAGACTGCTTTCGCACGGGGATACTGTATCTCGCATACTCTTTTAACATTGTCGCTTATGGAATCTTTCACATGAATAATTTGTGAGATACAGTTGCCGGCAACTAAATTTTAGTCGCCCGCAAATCCCTTTACGACGACCAGATACTGACCGGCTATTGTTTCTTATGGGATCTTCCACACGAGAATACTTTGTAGACGGCAAAAGTAATAAAATTAATAACTTAATTAATTTTGAAATTTATAGCCGCCACCAGTGAACTGAATGGATTCGTGATTTAATTTTTGCAATCACGCCTGCGCAAAAAAGTATCTCATAAGTTGCTCGAAAGTCTTTCCGCAAGAGACTGTATGTCGGATACAGTATCCCCGTGTGAAAGGAGGCTAATCCTTCAATTGCCAAGAACAATATTCCACACCACGGTAAACACACAACGGTATGCTATTGCGCATCTATGACGTCATTTCGAAACGAAAACTGCAGCATTTGTTTTCAAACATGCGAGTTTATTATATTGGGTTTAGCGTCGTGCGCGAAAATCACAATCGCAATTTGCATCAAACCTATTACGTTCTGAGAATTCGCGCTATATTTCGTCTCGAAATGACGTCATGCGCCGGGAGTGACTGATTTCGGTCGGCTTCGTAGCAGGGCATGTTCCACACCCTAATTTGTATTAATATATCACCTAAGTAATTTTTGAGATATTAATAAAACTTCAACTACGTATAGATATATCCAGCAGCTTAGCTAACTACCAAGCGTGTGATGTAGGTAAATTTCACATAATGCAATTTTGTTGGTTTCGGAATACTTTGACAGAATAAAGCTTTTAAAGAAGTTGTGAATAACTTAATCAGCAGACACAGTATCACTTGACTGTGACTGTACGTTAAGAAAGGCAATTATAAATAAAATGTGAGACATACCTATCAAATATATTCTTTCATTCCTTACATTTTCAATGTAAAGAGCATCACAAAATATTTCTATTCCAAGAATTGTAACTTTTCAAAGCACATTATTTACTCCGTTTTATAAATTATATACAGAAATGGCACTACTTATAACTAAAATTGAAATACTCAATGAATAATCAAAGAAATGGTAACCAAAACTAATCAAACGAAGTAAACAATAATGCTGGACAAGCAAAATTTACTTAGTTGTTTATTAAATTAATGCATCATTAGAGGTACTTTATAGATATCTTTGTAGATATAATTTAAGGCTAAGGTTAAAATCCCGGCTTCTCTCTGCACGAATTCGTTAATAAAAAACTCTTTTTCTATAGACGACACTGCATTTAACAATACATTCGTCTCCTTATCGCTATCTCTTTCTTTTAATTTTGTTGTAATTTCTGTATCTGTAACAGTTGGGCTAGAGGTACTTGGTGGAGGTCTTTTAGGATCTGTTACAGGAGCATGTCTCACTTGGGTGTTACTTTGGTTATGATCTACAGAATAAGAAATTGAGATGGGTTCGGAGACTTCGTTTACGTACATAATCTAGTTAATTCCTTAATCGAAACCTGTTGCTCTTGTATTTGCAAAAAAAGTTCTCGCATGTGTGTCTTTAAACTATCCAATTCATTTTGTCTATTTTCCTCCAATAACGCCTCTTTTCGCGAAGACCTAAATATACAAATGGTTGAAAAATAACTAATACGCATAAATTAATAACAACCTTCTCCATTCAAGTATAAGAACAGTTGCAGCTATTGAAAATATAATTCCTTCACCTAATAAATTTGCACCTAATTCTATTGCCATCGCTTCACTTAATACTGGTACATTAATTGGTTTTCCTAAATTAAGTATCCACATTTTTGTTTTTACTTCACACCAATTATAAACTGCATAAATAAACAATTGATTACTTTCAGTAAATTTACATAATCTCAACTTACATTGAGCTGGTGGCATACAAATATAATTTCTAAAAAAAGGTGATTCTTTTGCACGATGTATAATAAAATTTGCTAAAGGTTTACTAATTTGCCTTATTAAAAGAGCACCTAGTTTTGCTGCTGGAAAAGCTCCTATTACCATTGTTTTAATCTTTTATAATTATTGAAGAATCTACGAAATCACACTATCAGCTGTTTACTTACATAATGACAAATAATATCCATCCAATCATAAAGAACTATATAGCTACAATACAGTCAATTTGAACTACTTTTTTAAATATTTTACAATGGAGGGGATACTAAACAGGACATTTACTACATAAGTTTATCTTATAATTATTACTACATACTTACATTACATTTGTTAATTAGGAACAGAAGACAAACTGGTCCGCTTGTTCTCATTTGGTCCACATCCACTTAGTCAATATTTACTTCAAGGTTAAAGAATAACTGCCAAACAGTGAACTCTATACATACTGCCAAACCGTTTGCTATGAATCTATATGCTCTTTGCTACGACAATTTGTCAGTGCGGAAAGTTATTAAGATACATAAAAGGATTAGAACATAGTCATCTCTTGACTTAACACAACATACAATCCCTTCAATTTTGTAATGTTAAGGTCTCCATGACCAGTAGTTGAACGTATAAGCAAAAGCTGAACAATGAGTTAACGTTTGGCCCTCGTTACTACCGGTACTACATCAGGACAAACACAAAATAACAAGTTGAGAATGTTCTTTTAGCATTGCCAGACCGAACAAACTTGCAGTGCTAATTAATACAAATTTGAGCGTTAAAAATTATATATATATATATATATATATATATATATATATATATATATATATATCATATGTCTAATATATTTAGCAAAATTTTATATTTCAGAATCTGAATAAGTCAACATTTTAAAATTCCCCACACACAGACTTAACGAATTCATAATTCTAACTTTTCATCAGTGAAAATAAAAACAAAAAAAAAATAATAAGGATAAAACTTACCAAAATGAGTTCATTTGGGTATTCTTGGTTAATACAAATATTATCATAAAAATACCTATATAAAATACATTCAAAATTAACAAACTTTGTACTAAATATAATGACACAATGGAAAACGCAACTCTACAGCTTAACTATTTAGATAACACAGCTAAAGCTAGACAAATATCAATTAAGAAAGGTAGGTATCTACCAAGGAGACTCCCTAAGCCCATACTATGATTCTGCCTCACCCTTAACTATCTACTCAGGAGTAACCGTGGCAGATATTAGGTACCTTAGAAAAAATAGAGAGAAACTGCGATCTCATATACATGGATGATAAAATTAGAGTGGAGGGTGGGACCTTAAGTCCACACTTACGTAGGCCTCATTCGAGCCATTTGTAGTACTCCCTGTCGTACACACCGAGCCACCGAATGAACCGGTCACCCATCCAAGTATTCACCAGAGCGAGCATCACTTAACTGTCAATACTTGCATAGATTGTCTCCATTGAGTTTTGCATAGCTTACATTTAACTTTTTAATTATATGGTTTGTAAACAAGACAGGGCCTAATAAGCTGCCTTAAGGCACTCCACGCGTAGTAGAGGTAATTCGTTCAGTTTCAGTCAACTCCATAATACAATAGTTTTTGTATTAGTGTACATTAAATTCGGAATTGAAATCTAGTACAGTAGAACCTCGCTAATCCGACCTCGGATGGTCCAACTCTCCGCTTAGTCCGACCATCCCATTTTCCAAAAAATGGCGGAAATACCTTGACAAAATCAAGGTTGTCGTCTGCTAAGCAAAAGAATAACACACTTTTTTCATCCTGCTTAAGAACAGAACGTTTTTTACCGTGTAATTTCTCATGTTTTAAACAGTTGAGAACAAATCAGCATAAGGTATATTTGAGACAGTACAGTACTACCAGTTGAAAATTAAAGTACTGTACTATATTGTGATGTTGGAGTTAATAAAAGTGTTCCTCTGATAATCCGACCTAGTATGTAATACCAAAGCATGTGACCATAGATTTATCTATGGCTCTAGTGATGTCATTCATTATAATGATTATGTTTATTAGTGAGGTACTGGTGCTGAATCCATTTTACATGGTTGGTAGTATTTTGTTTTCTTTTACATGCTCCTTTCAATAACTCGACACATGCAAGAGACTTTGGATAGTAGAGACAGGATGCCAATTGCTTTATCGTCATACTGTTAGGTACAAGAATCACTAGATATGTCATCCAAACAACCGGGACCCCAGAAGTGTAGAGTGAATAATTGATTAAATGAACAGCGGCTGTCACACAATACGAAAGCACACATTTCAGCATTATCACACCGGTTTCATCCACTCCCAGTGCATCAAAATTCATTTTGTTTCATTGGTTGGATTTGGTTATTCTGTCAAGTAAGTTGCTAGGCATTGGTTAATTCCAAATTGACTGTTGCTCCTGGAACATCTATATATATAAAAGAAAGTCGTGTTAGTTACTCCACTTATAACTCAAGAACGGCTGAACCGACTTAGCTGAAAATTGGCAGGGAGGTAGTTTAGAGCCAGGAGAAGGACATAGGATACTTTTTATCCCGTTCGACAGCATTCACGTGTGACTTGACATAAAACGTCAGTCACTATAAAACGTGGTATAACAAAAAAAAATCAGACTTGGAATAACAAAACGCACATGACAGCTATGTAATTGACGTATAATGACAGATATGTAATGACGTATGGATGACAATTTGATATTTGTAAGAAATCTAATATATAAAGTAGAAAGTTTGTGTGTGTGTTTGTCCTTTATACAAATCCACACCGTTTCACCAATCTCCACGAAATTTGGCACACATACCTTACTTGATCAGGAGAAGGTCATAGAATAGGTCCCGTTCCAGAATTTCACCGGGAAACCAGAAAAATACCCGATTTTCAGTTTTTTAACAGGAAATTGAGCTAGAAAGCTGAAAATTTGTATATAAAGTCTTCAATAGCTATAAAATTTTTTACTTTACCCTGGGCAAAATCGAGTATTCACATCACACCGGGAAATAAGAAATGTACGAATTTCCCAAGACCGCGGGCAAAGCTGCGGGTAAGCAGCTAGTTATTTATAAAATAATCATTAATTTCCTCAATATTAGTGGTTTCAGGGGATATTACCGGTTTTGATTTGACATGCACATTTACAATCCATAGTATTTCCATAACTTTGCCCGACAAGTAGCATATTACTAAAACATTCTTTAAAGAAATTAAATCGAAGGATACACAAAAAGCAGTCTTGGTGTTCTAAGGTTAGTGTGTATACCTTTCACCTGGGCGGCACATGTTCAACATACAGCGTAAGAATTTGGGATTGAGAAAAACCGACACTTTCTTATTTGACTTTTTGGTGGGTGGCAGAATTCTCTCATTGTAGACAACAATGTGGTATTGATAGTGGAAATAACTACAGCAGATGTACGTAAAGATGTTGGAGATTGACGGTTCCTAGATATTAGCACACAGTACAAAAACTAAACAACAGATGGTATTCTCAATTTTCAAAACTACTATCGGAGTAAAAATGCAAGGCCTCTGACTTTAAGTGGTCATAACGAAAAAACTGAGGGGTGAAATTTCTTCATTTTTGGGCAGTACATGAGTCATTTATATATGTTTAACATGTGTAAAAATCAAATTGGTAGAATCAGTTGTTTAACTTTTATTTTAATTAACAGCAATAAAAACGCTGTATTTAGTATTTTCCTGGCTGACGGTCAGTTTTAACTTATCATAAAATTGTTATTGTTTCATAAATTGTTACCAAATTTACAAATGTTGTAGCACACATACTTCTCAAAAGTCGACAGTCAATAAATATTGATTATTCATATAATTAACTGGTTTTATAACCCCTAACCGAAAATTTCATTATTTTGCAATATACGGTAACTAAAGAAAAAATTCTTGTTTTAAATGCTAAATCTGTATTACTCAAATCGAGCTGCATTATTGCTTTATTGAAAACAAAATTTGTTTTCTTGTAATTCGAAGTAAATGTTATAATTATCGCGAAAGAAAGACGCACATATTCCCGCGAGAGGTAATCTACCACATCGTAAATCGTGAGCGGCAAACCACAACAATGTGATTATTGTTTAGCATTGTACAAAACCATGCGCTTCATAGCAATAGTGTACGACACCATCGTCCAGCCCGTACCGCACTTCCCGCAGGAACGCAAGCATCCATCCTTTTTTCCAAATTTCTTTTAAACAAAACGTGTATACATGGCATTATTTTTGTGAATCGTGTTAGACCACAATATAATTGCTTTAACCTTGTTATGTTACTGTCAATATTATTAATATCGAACGTTCAGGTATTGAGTTACACAAGATGTCGCTTTTTCATTATAGCTTTAAGACTAATAAACCAATTGGCCTCAAAAGCATCTCACAACGACAAAAAAGTATACATTTGTCAAATATATAAGTATCTACCACTCAGTTTCAATAATATAGCCGTAATTAATTTTTAAAGTCGAGCGCTTGTGCGATTTCAGTCATAATTAGCGCTTTTTCGCACATAAATTAATACAGAAAATTAACGATGTGTTGCAAAAATCTAAAACTGTACACCTTTTTGTAGGAATAAATGATCTTTTAAATGCACTTTATTTCATTAAATTATGAGTGCTAATTACTGAGATAGAAGCTTCTAAAGTCAGAGGCCTTGCATTTTTACTCCGATAGTAGGTGCATCGATTTCTATATACAGTTGAAGAGGGTCTAAAAATATTAATACATGTGGATTTGGATTTACAAGAAACAAGTAGTGAATTAAGAATTCATCTTAAATTTTATAAATGAAATGGTGTTCCGATTAATATGCCTTCATTCACCACCATGTTTACTAACAAAGCATTTATTATATAGCACATACATAAATAATTATTTAATTAAAACAAAATGGGAAATTAAGTAGTTTTACGAAAAAATAAAAATGGTTTTGTATTCATAATACAATGATATAACGACAACAATAATAAAATTAGTGTGTATACACAACTTTTCAACATTCACTACTATTAAAAACTAACATTGCAAAATAAAATAAGTAGCAAATAACATGGTACCAATTGCAGCTTTAACATACAAAAAAAACCAATTTAAATTGATAATTTAAAGCCAGTACGACATAAGCAACAATTGGTTTTTTCATAAATAATGCATACTACTATATAAATATGTATAACTAATATTTTTGGTTGAAATACATAAATGCCTATCAAAAGTGTGATTAACGTGAAATTAAAAATAACAAAAAAAAATGATATGGCCACTATTCCTGTTATTCACAAATTTGCATCTTCTCGAATGAATAATTAAGTACTTAAGTACACCTAAATGATAAGAATATATTTAGTAAATAAATATCCTATTTAGTGTATAAATTTATAACTGATGCTACTTCACAATTAACATAACATAAAATTTACATACAGCAAACTTAAAATATAAAATGCTTTTATAAAATTCAATTTAGGACAAATGATCATTTAGAATTTGAAATTTATTTTAATTTTAATATTATTACTTTAACCTGCAACACAAAAGGGTAACTTTTGAAAGACACGTTTGGAAAATGAAAAACTGTCATATTAAAATATTTCATGTAATATATTTCTGAAAGCACTATATAACTATTTATACATGAAACATTCTTAGTGTTCAATAGGCAAGAACCCAACAAAAAAATATCGATTTGCTTTGATGAGAGGGTAGAAATAAATCGATGTTGCAATATTTATTTACATAAATTACACCTAATGAAATGTAATTGGATATAAAGGCATAAAAGCATCAAGCAAGTTTATCAAATTATATATGGTATCAATAATAATTCAACAAGGTCTATCGGTGTACTGATTATGTAAAAAAATAAATATGATGTGCTGTTTGTGAATTACACATATCTACCTACATCTTTTGTCAATTGTGAACTATCACCAATTCTAAAAAATTACATCCTGTCAATATTATTAGTAATCTAAACTACAATTAAATATATGGATCGTACAAGTGGAAATCAGTAAATGCAAAAATTTGTTGTAAAAGAAAACAAATTACAATAAATACACAATCAAAATTAAAGCCAACCCATTTGAGACCATTAACATTTTCCAGATCAAGTATACAAATATGTAACAGAAATGCAGAATAACACATTAGGAATGTCAATAAATATGTAAATGTTTCATCAAAAAAACATTCAGCTATTTAACCATATTGGTGTTTTATAGTGATTAGTATAATAAAAATTATATACATTCTAATTACATTAAGAGATTTCAAAATATTACATTAAAGCATAATTATATATTTACAATGTTTAAACATTAGTGGTCGTGTACATTTCTACAATATTACGAATAAATTCGAAGTGTATATCTAGTAATCGATGTGTAACCCTAAAATACTGAGAGCTTAAAAACTAATATTTAAAGTTAAAGCTATAAAAAATTTTTTTTGTTATTTCCTACGAATAATTTGTGTCGGACTTTCAGGCGGTGAACTGCTATATATCTCTTGTCGAAGAGATCGGCGAGGTACATTTTTTAAACTAGTTGATAACTTTTTCAATGGACGGGGAGATATACTTGTTGATTCGACATTTTGCGATACATCGGCATTATTGAACCAAACACCTTTCGTCGAATCAGATACTATACAAATAAAAAGAAATTTTATCTCCTTATACTTGAAACTATTTTTTAAAATATAGCAATCGGTGGTTTAAGTGTTAATGTGTCGTCGTATAATATTTACATTTGTAAGTGCTCTCTTCTGATAATATACAAAGAAACAATCAAAACAAGTAAAAGAAAATATATGTATATGATAAGTGAATTAGATTAAAAATCTCACACAACAAAAAGATATACGTTATTATTAAATATTGTTAAATACAAGAAAAAATAAAAAAAGAGAGAAAGAAATAATGAACCGTACATATAAGATTTGGAAATAATATGAAAGAAATTTACAACGAAAATCGAAAACTATTTTACAGCATAATAAAACAACTGAGAAACAAAAAACATTATTAATTGAAAAACATAAAACAGAAAAAGAGCGAGAAAATTTCAGAAGAACAGAAGATAATGGGAATATGAAATGAATACTGCAATGGTAGGAAAAATTTCAGTGCGTTAACAATTACATTCTTAAGAGAAATAGAGATATCAATAACACAAGCAAAGTAAAAATGCTCGTATACAATTGGCGAATCTTGCGCATTAAATTAAACACAAGAAATAAGAGCCAAATAATTGCAGCAGAATTAGGTTTCTTAGAAAAATAGAAGGAGAAACAAAAAAAACAGTACATACAGAAAACGGTTACGAATAAAACCTGTAGTACAAAAATCCAAGAATGACAACTGGGATAGTTAGTATAAAGATTACCCAAAAAAAGGTTAACCTAGTGGATATACCAAACCAGACCAACACAAAGAAAGACAGAAAGAAATGACAGGACGAAACAAGGAAAGCAGGAAAAGCAAGAAACATTCGGTGGGAGGAAATAAAAAGGAAAGAACGGAAGTCAAAAGTCAATTAGAGAACTAGACAAGACAGTTATTTCAACTCTCCCTCAATTTAAGCTCCAGTTGAAAAAACACTTTCTTCTTGTAGTTAACACACATTTTTTCTAAAACTGCATATAATTAAAAAAATATGTATGAAATTTGCATGTATAACATTAATAGTAAATATTGAAAATTTACTGAAATTTCTTTGTTTTCCTAGTTAGGTAAATGGTGTTGGCAACACTGTTTAGTTTTATCTCTAGATGAAATTTTACTAAAGAAAACTATTTTCCATACCAGTTTTAGAAAGTTTTTTTACGTAACTTACCTCTAAATTTCTGATCAGATTTCTGTCCGACCTTATGTGAATGGCCATGCGAATCCAACAAAGCAGCTGCTAACATTGATGTATTCGCTGAGCATGTAGCTCCATCGCTACCATCATTTGAACTTGTACTTGCGCTGCAAAAAGGACTAGGCATTGCAATAGGGCTATAGACACGAGATATAAAATCCTCATATGTTGTCCTGTCTTTATGTTTTGTCATCACTGTTTCTAAAGAGCGTGCCCTTTCTTCATAACTATAATACAATAAATATTCCACAAGTCACTTAAAAAAATATTAAACCACTCACTATTGCTGATAAAAAGGTAAAGTAGTTCTTTTAGCCCGACTAGCACAAATGACGGCAGCTCTCACTAATCCTGCCAGTATATTATTTTCCACAATTGCTTCACTGAATAAAATACCAAAATAAGGAACCTTTGAAAAGTAAATAGTTTACTAAATGTACCCACATAAACAAATTTACTTACTTCTGGTTTGCAATTAATGGTAATTCGATTAAGATTATTCCCTAAAGGATAGATCGTAATAAGAATATCACAGAATTCTGTGGGAATAATATCGCGACGATACTCCCGATTGTGTTCAGACCAAACAATGTGAACTTCATCGTTGCCCAAATGTCGGGTCTTCGAGCAAATTAATAAATGATAAAATAAATGCGAAATAATGTGTATCTTTTACCTTATTTAAAACAGCTTCGGCAGTGTCGCCTGGCATTCTAGTAGCAACATGAAAAATTGCTTCCAAAAAACTAGTTGCAACATAAGGAGCAGTTAATCCATTCGATCCTTGCCGTTGTAATCCACCTAAAAAGCCTGTATGGCCTTCTAATTCTACTTCCCACGCTAACGCTGCTAGAAACTGCTCATATTCCACACTTCCACCTTGATTAGATAAAATTGAATTTTTATCTTCTTGACCAGGTGCCACGTATATCACTGCAACCTACATGACATTCATTTGTTTTATCATATCAAAACATTACTATATATATATATTTACTTTATGTGTTTCTCTACATCTCTGTGTATCAAGGTTTCGAAGTTCCCTTAGTAACCGTTCTGTTTTGCTAAGAAGCTGAAGATGTTTACGCCGTTCCCATCCTGCCAAACCCAATTGAGAAAACAAAAGACGACACTGTTGGAATGCTGTTTGTTCTACAATTCCGGCAGGAGCTACAACAAATTAACATTATTTAGGACTATTGACTATTACGATGAACATGTTCGTTAATAGACAATAATGTGTTTCACAGTAAATTATAGATACCTTGTTGAACTGAAGTAATTTCATAACCTTGCCTCATTGTAACACTGTGTTTGTTTGGCCTAGGAACAGCTTGTCCCATCATCACTTCACTAAACTGTGTGATTCGACTTTGCTCTAATTCCACATTGCGTTGACTTATAACATTTGCTATTGCCTCTTGTTCTAATTCAGATGGTATCGGTGAATTAGTAGGTTCGTTAAGTTTATGATCAAAACTTTCCAAACATTCAGGGCTTGTATAGCCTAAATATTGCAGTAACTACAGAATGTATTAATAACAAAACAGATAAAAACCATGTTTATACAACTTACATCATCTAACTGATCAAGGTCTGGTGCAGCATTTGTAGTATCAGGTAATATATTGGGGGCACGATGGCGCATTGCACGTTGCGGAAGATGAGGCTGCACATGATTTCCAATAATGAGACTTTCTGGTTGAAAGTAACTCATAGGACCCCATTTTCCAACTGAAGCATTTGTTTGAAAGGAATCTCCACTATCAGATTCTTCCTCCGGTAGGTTAGACACCGTGGGGCAACAATATAAAATAGAAGCATCCCAGCATGCCTTCCCTGACAGATCTCTCAATAATACTCGAACTTGTCTATCTGCTGTTGAAAGCCCAGCAGTAACACCCCCACCAGGTAAATCCAAAGAAGGTAATTCTATCAAACTCGATATTACATTAGGAGTTAACACAAACAACTACAATGCAAATTTTAAATGACCACAATTTTACGACACCTTACAACAAACCTGAATATTTGGAGCAGTAAATATGTTTGCACACAGTTCATCTGATATAAGATTTGGAACATCATCATGTTCAACAACTAAAGAACTTAATCGAGGTGCACCAATGGCCATAGGAAAATGACCTAAATGAGTGACTAGATGGTTCAGAACCGATTTGGCACATAAAATGATGGCTTCTTGACATTGATAATTTTTTGATGGCGAAGAAGATGGAGAGTATTTATCAAGATTATCCAAAAGAATATTTGGATCAAAATCGTCGCTCATACTTGGCTGTGTCAAACCGCTTTTGTTTTCTGAAGATGTTTGTCCCGTTATTATTTTATACAAAACAGTAAAAACTACAAGTAGCAAACAAGTTCTCTCTTTTATGTCCACATACTCTGTAATCTCAAGAAGTTTTGATGGTTCCAACTTCATGCACCACTCTCCTAAACACAGTAGCAAAGCAGTACCTAACGCTTTATCATTTTCTCCGGCAGTAGAGCCTAATGGAGCATGAAGGAAAAGGGCAGAACACAGAGTTCTAACAATCGCATCACCCAAATGTGGGTATTGTGTCCATATTATCGGCGCATGATCACATAACAAAAAAAGAATATTACTTGCTAATTGCGCTATTACTTTATTATTAAACTAAAAAAAATGTATATTATTGATTAAAAAATAGAAATCAAACAACATTAACTACCTTCAATGCCAAAAGTATCACACTAAGTGCTTCAGATGTTTTTGGATGGAAAGTTTGGTTTGTCAATTCTTTATAAACAAATATGCCCAGAGCTGACAAAGATATACAACGAGCCATACCTGTGGGCTCCCTTCTACCTGCTCTCAACAATATTGTAACCACATGTTCCTATAATATAACAAAAGAATAACTTAGAACTGCGCTTTTTGTACGAAATCAATATTTCACAATCGGATAACATTATACTAGTGATCGACAATCTTGAGGTCAGTTTGAATTTCCTTCACAATAGAAAAATTAGTAACACTCTTAGATGTACCACTTCACTCACTAAATATTTGTTCCAAGTAGCTCTGATGAGAACTTTTTAATTTAAAACAAAGTACAAAACAAAAGAAACCAAATAGATTTATTACATGGGTCCTATGCCACAAATTAAACTTTGTTAGTTCACAAATATTACGAGCCGTTATTGGAATACTGTTCTTTCTTTCTTTCTCTCAACCCTTAATCGAAATGCAAGTCGAAAACTTTAAATATTCTATTCTATGAACTGAAGTTTCTTAATTGTTAAAATCGGTGAAAAAAAAAGAACAATATGAATTATAAACATTTTCACAGTTAAACTGAAATTATCCTAACCTTGTAAAAACTTCATTTAACAGCAACTAATTATGGTTTAAAAATCTTAAGTGGCCACAAAAACTGTAAAAGTAACGATCCATTATTCTTTCTATCATTTCAAAATTAGTAATCCTCTTTTCGTTATTTAATGAGTTTTATATAATATAGTAACAGAAATCCTTACCTTGATATCAGGGCATGGCATCATCTGTATATTAGGTTCAGGTTGCAGTACTAAAATTTGACTCAGATCATCCGGAAAACTCAATAAGCTGGATAAAATTGATACAGCTTCAGAACGAGGTGTAGATGATGAAATATCGCTCGAATTTAAAATAGTGTTACAGGCTTGAATCAAGTCAAGTAGCAATAAAGAAGAGCCCGGCAACTGCAATGAGAGAAATCTAGGTCCAAGGTATCTAAGTACAGTATTCAGTGAAGATTTTGAACTCCCACATAATGCTAAAGAAAAGGCGTCGTAAGTATATATAAAATATTTGAATTAGTCTTACCTATATGTAGAGCTCTGTAAAAATGTGGTAAATATGTTCTATGTTGAGGATCACAGTTTAGTGTAATGGTGCATAACAATCGAAGAGCACTAAGCTTTCCTGGCTCATATGCATTTGGTAAATTAAGTGCTTCAAAACACCATGGTAATATTAAAGTTAGTGGTGGCACCAGCTCAGGTGGTGGTGGAGTGCTTTGATTATCAGAAGAAACGCCTTGATTATTCTTAATTTTTATAAGTGTATCAATCAATTTAACAAAATAGTCGAATACTTGAGCATGTAATTTAGGATCGGCTATCTGATTTACATCACCTAGTGAACCTAACATTCGTTTCCATAACACAACGGCAACGTCAGGTAACCAACCACGAACTGTACCACCACATACAACTCCGCGATGTTCACCAGATACTTCCTGCACGTTATTTTCTGTTGCTAATACATCTAACTGAATAGGAGAATCTTTTATTGAAGTACTTTCAAGGCCACTAGATGGAGCAGGGCTGGGAGATCTTGTTCTATCTACTGATTCAACATCAGGAGGCGGTAAAGTGTCAAATGATTGGGAACGTTTTATGCGACGCTAAAATAAAATAAAACTAGAGTTGGAAATTCCTAGAGGAAGCTTACATGTTGCCGCAGCGATTTCCTTTTAAAAATCAAATTAGTTTCACTTAAACTTCGCGTTAGTCCAGGCCTTAAGCGTTTAGTCAAATTAGGCCCATCCGGGACAGTAGAATCTTGTCGACACACCGGATGATGGCCCACGTCATTTGTACCACTTGGTGTACTACTTTCAGGTCGACCAACGCTTCGTCTTGTTCTTCTAGATTTTTGATCAGATAAACGGTCCAAAGGTAAATCGGATAAATCCAAATTATAAACGTGTCTAGCTAATACACGTGTTAAAGTATCAAGAGTTTTCTATAAAAAAAAAAGAATTACTTCAAATGTAAAGAATAATTAAGTTCTTACAGCCCATTCTTTTATTAATTCCTCCCATCTAGTGAGTGATGTAAGAACTTGTACAAATCGATCCCATAGTTCTCTTGATATCATTACATTAAGATTGGCTTTAATCCACGTCACTATTAGAGTTTGAAAAATTGCCGGCGCTAATTTTCCTCCCAAAGTTTGGGCCTTCTTTTTTACAGGAATTTCAGTTAGTACCAAGGAGGTAATTTGTAGTAGAACTAATAGTAACTGTTCCCTGAAATATTTAAATTACAAATATAATTAAGCATTTTTAATAAAAATCATTTTCCTACGAATTAAGAAACTGTATAAAAACTGAACAACACTAACATTAACAAATCCACAAATTCCATTACTTTAAGTTGTAAAATGAAAAGAAAACAGGTCCTTACCAGGTATTGCTGTCCATTCTTGTATGCATTACCATATATCGATAAATATTTAAAACACGTTTACAGGCATCTGTCTGTTCTTCTAACATAGTAGGAAAATGTGCACTAACTTCTAACAAAAATACATTAGCCGCGTGCGTCATGAATGCTTGTAAGACATTCTAAAATTCAGTAATTCACCATTTTTACCTCTACAAATAGATTGCTATACCTGTAAACCTGCACGAACCAACAAATTTTCTTTATGTATAGCACCAAGATAAGAATCAGTCCTAAGCCGACCTACACGATACCCGTCTGAAGTTTCGTCGTGAGAGCGTGGTAACTCATCTGGAGGCTCGAGGATATATAGCGGCAATTCGGGAATATTTGACTGTATTAAATCTTTATATACAGATATTGTTTTTCGAATTGCAATTGTGTGTCCAAAATTTAATAAAAATGCTTGTCGATAAATTTCGTGAACAAAGTTTACATTATCTCTGGTGCTACACAGCACCTCTTTAGCAATTTGTGCTGCCAAATCTTCATCACTAGCTGCTCTTGTTGATTGCAGTGAAGCTACTAGAACAAATACGTTATAATAAATTTAAACTAAGAATCCTCGTAAGATTACAATAGTCAAGACTGGGATGAGTTGAATCCGATTGGTCTTCATCGTGTAATGTAGCGATATTTGAGGATGGAATAGTTTGTGTACTTATAGATGCCGAATTTGGATCCGTATTTTTTTTAATGTGCTGCATATAAGTAGCTACCCATTTTATAAGAGTAACTCGGCACGCTACAAATTCATTGTCCGCTTCTGGTTTTCTTATAGTTGGTAAATCTGGAATTCTCTCAATAACCGTTATGCACACACAATGCAATTTTACTTACCCAAATTTAAATTGTATAATGAAGTTTCGTAACAAAAATTTGGACACAATTTCGGCAAATAATAGATTTTGAATTTTTCTAATAAAAAACTAAAGCATCTATGACACCTTGACATTCTATCTTGCCATTCTAAACGGACAACTGTACTAACCATATAATCTAATAAAGTTTCTAAAAACAGTTTACTAGGATGTTCCGGTAATTTTTCTCCGCTCGAAGGTGGTAGAATAGGCAGTATTTCTGCAGGTTGTATAGGGAGTTGCGTAGCATCATGAAATACACTGCTACTGCTTTGCGTAAGTATATTTGTATTATTAGAGAAACCTGGTACTAATGCCGCATACATTTCATGTACATAATCGGGTGCATTGTCATCTAAAGCTTGGTACCACATTAAAAAATATTTTATTGCTTGTCGCCGGAGGCGTATTGAATTGCCCGGATGTAATAGTTTTGCCAAAATACGTCCTAAGGAATGTATTTGCCATCTTTTGTGCAACAATTCCGGTAAAAGCGAAAGAACCTGCTCCAATATCCATAGCACACATTCTAATTCTTCTTTATGAGCTTTATGCACTACAGAAGAAAATTACAATTAAAAATGGACGTTCCATCAATATCGTCTAATGCAATGCACTTACCTAAGTGAAACGACAGCTCTGATTGATACCAACAAAGAAAAAATTATTAGTCCATTAATGAAAATAAATTTAAATTTTAAATCAGAGCCTTACCATTTCATTTTTTATTTTTATATTGATTAATAGAAAGATATACACAACATGTAATTGGACCACTTATTTTGTTCTGAAGACTCTTTTAATTTCACATGTACTTTTCCATGGTCTAACAGCAGTACGGTTTACAAATTTGAATTTTATTCAAAAAATGTAATAAATAATAAACGTAACAGTTTAGATTTAGATTATATCAAACACACTTATAAAATAAAAACAAAAGCGATTCTGCATATCACAAAAAAGCTGTTATTGTACATAGGCGCTATTTTATAAGTTTTAGAAACAATTTGAAATGTATTACTTTGAATAACTATAAAATTAAGACGTTATTAGTTGAATATTGTGCAAGTCATCTAACACTACTATCGGAGTAAAAATGCAAGGTACCTGCCTTTAGAAACTTGTATCTCAGTAATTAGCGATGATAATTTAATGAAATAAAATGCATTTAGAAGAGCATTTATTGCTACAAAACGGTGTACAGTTTTAGATTTTTGCAATACATTGTTAATTTTCTGTATCAGTGTATGTGCAAAAAAAGCCCTAATTATGACTCAAATCGCACAAATGTTCGACTTTAAAAATTACTTTTGGCTATATTATTGAAACTGAGTAGTAGATACTTATATATTTGAAAAATGTATACTTATTTGTAGATGTGAGATGCTTTTGAGGCCAATTGGTTTATTAGTCTTAAAGTTATAATAAAAAAACGACATCTTGTGTAACTGAGTACCTGAAAGTTCGATATTAATAATATTGACAGTAACATAAAAAGTTAAATCAATTATGTTGTGGTCTAAACGATTCAAAAAAATAATGTCATAATACATGCTATTGCTATGAAGCGCCGCGGCGCCGCAAAAATGTAATTCAGTGGATAGTAATGATTTTATATTGTAAATTGTGTTAATGACTACATTTTATATACAAATACATATTATTGTTATTTAACAACACATTTGGGTTTTGTAACATTGCAAAAGAATAATCACATTAGGTGTTTTCTTTTTGCACGTTGTGGTTGACTTAAGTCAGCCCTGTCAATAACACACCATTCGTTTTATAAAAATAATTTGACTCAGTTCTCAATAACCCTATTCGTTTTAAAATTTAAGTTTAATATTAACCTAAGGCAGAAATGTTTTATGAAGCAAGGCACTTCAATCACGTGATAATTGTGACTTTGCCTAACCCTGTGGCGGTCCAAAAAGAAAACACCTATTGTTGTGGTTTGCCGTTCGCTGGGTATGATGTGGTAGCTTACCTCTCGCGGCAATATGTGCGTCTTTCTCATAGCATTTACTTTGAATTACAAGAAAACAAATTTTATTTTTAATAAACGAATAATGCAGCTTGATTTCAATACTACAAACTTATCAATAATCACCATTTATGGGCATTGGATTTTTGATAAGTATGGCTACAACATTTTTTAATTTGGTAACAATTTATGAAACAATAACAATTTTATGATAAGTTAAAACTGACCGTCAGTCAGGAAAATGCTAAATACAGTGTATTTATTGCTGTTAATTAAAATAAAAGTTATTGATTCTCCCATTTTGATTTTTACACATGTTAAACATATATAAATGACTAATGTACTCTCCAAAAATGGAAAAATTTCACCCCCCCCCCCCCCTCCACACCACCAGTTTTTTCATTGTGACTACTCAAAGTCAGGGGCTTTGCATGTTTACTTCTCTTAAATAATTTCACTCACAGTCTTATCCGGCACAGAAAATTGAGGTAAAATCCCAAATTAAATTGGAACAAGTCAGAAAACCAAAAATTAATATTTCTTGCGATTACAGTCCCAACTGTCGCGAATCGAAAATTTTTTTTTGGTCAACACGTCCGTAACTTTCGACGTAGAATCTGCTATAAAAAATAGGGGTTCCTATTTAAGATTTCAAATTTGCCGCCCGCCCCCCACAGGGGATGTACTAACGGATGCCCACCTCGGAGATACTTAAGTTTCGATTTGGCAAATTTTTCTATATGATGCGCATTTTTCAAGATACATATAACAAAATTCCAGGTTAAATGATTCATCCGGTATATGTCAGCATAATAAATAAAAATTGTGGGAAGACATAGATTTTTAGTAATTTTAAACAATCAAGTTACCCACATTGGAATTAGAGAATAGATCCCTTTCAAACGATTGATTATACATAAATTTACGTCAGCCAATGAAATTACGAATAAAATGGACAGATTCTCATCTTGTTTTTATATTATTTAGTTTATCATTACATACTTTTTGAAAAATAAACATATTTAGGGGGGTGGATTTCATCTAATTGACGCTACACAGAGGTTACACCTATTTATGTGACACATCTGTGGAATACTTCAGGTTCTCCAAAAGGGGTAAATGGAATAATAATAGAAACTCGAAGCCTCCCCTTACGTTTTTAATGTAAAATATGAAAATTTAAATAAGTTAATTGCTGAGTGCATTTAAAATTATTTGTCGAAGATATAAGTTATTAACATTAGTTATGGTTGCGACATGTTTCGGTAATGACCGGTAATGGTCATTATTATTATTAACCCTTTCATTGCCACGCACGCGAATTCGCGTGAGGCAAGTACCATCTCACACGCCAAGAACGTGAATTCGCGTACAACCTAATATGACTTTGCATTTAAGATTATTTAGTTGGCTTTTCAAATAGAGGGATATAGAGTAAGCGGCGTGTTAATAGGGTTCTATACTACATGTGTGTAATGCTGGTTGCCAGATATGAGGCTCGACAAAGAAGCTTAGCTCAATATCCAGACACGCGATAACGCGTCGCAGTAATACGTATTTCTGACGCTAACTACTTTGTGGCGTTACAGTTAGAGTACGATAATTTTCTTGTAAAGTGTTAGTGTTTGTGATGGCAAAAGTTATGGACGGCTTACCGAGTACATCAAAAAGGACATTAATTCGGAAACTGACAACAACAGATCTCAACGGTAAACAAAGTATCTTTCTACGTAAATTCGCGTTTTCTATCTCTACCGCCATGCACGCGAATTCGCGTAGCGAGATTCGACCGTTCCAATGCGCTTGGTGTTTAGCGGTAGTAGACAGATCGGAGCTGGCAGTGAAAGGGTTAAATTAAATTATTATTATTGTTAAATGTTAATAACTTATATTTTCGACAAATCATTTGAATTGCACTCAGCAATTAACTTTTCACTAAATTTTCATATTTTACATTAAAAACGTAAAGGGAGGCTTCGAGTTTCTATATTATATTTATGTGACCAGTGGTGTATTGGTAAATTATAAAGCACCGGAACGCTCGAAAGAAAACTTTATTTCCCAAAATAATTGCCATTGTCAGTAAAAACAAAATATAAATTTTAAAACGTATAGGTACATATAGTAGTAAACTATAAAATATTAACAAATATAGTTTATAGAAACTGCAAAATAAGGTCACAGACATTTTCTTTATTTGCCTCTGCTTTGTTTGCTGGTCAGTAGCGGATCTATGAGACCCCAACCAGGTTTTTACGTAAAATAATGAGTTCCATATTTCCAAAAATGCCCTTGGAGTTTCATAAATAATAAATTTGGAACATGATCATGCGTCATGTTCTCCCCGTTATTCTTGCTACTGAAACCCGCACGCTCACATTCTGAAGAACTAGAAGCTATTATTTTGGAAAAATTTTTTAACACTTCAAATTTTGTGAAATGTTAAGTCCATCACAAGTCAAGTAATCCCTAATACCGTTTATATTTTTATTTTCCAAAAAGGTAATAAAGTGTTGGCAGAGAGATTCTATTTCTTTATCGCCAAAAAAGGTACCGGAACGCGCTCGGGTGTGAAAAAAAGTAACGGAACGCCGTTCCGGTGCGTTCCGCCCCCAATACACCACTGTATGTGACCTAAAAATTAAGTGTGCTGCCTCTGTTAGAAAGATCAATTTGAACATTGCTTCACACAAAATCCACAGATATGTTAATTTAAAATGAACAATAAAAGTACTATATAACCCAAACAAACACAGTTGTGCCTTTAGAGGTTAACATAGAGAACGCTTGCTTCTTGAAAATAGGAACCTTACCAGTGTTCAGAGTAATAATCAGAGATTTAAAGGGTTAGTAAGCGTTCCACCTGAGGCAAGACATCACAGCTACAAGCAAAGTTTTTTGGCAGGGTTCCACATAAAGTGCTTACAATGCTAGGGCTCATATAAATAAAAATCTATCTATCAATTTGCAAATATTTGTCTGCATGTTTTAACTATAAGCTATTAATGCACTATCGTAAAATATCAAGCAAAATGCTTGTTCAAATAGTTCATCTGATATTTCTTATACCTATCGACGGTAACACTTCAATATGTTGTAACTCAAAATTCAGTACTTTTCAGGAAACACTAAAAATCATCGTGTTGAGGTGAATTTTGGAAATTAGGCGCGAAATATACAATGTGTCTGAAATCGGACTTACGACATATTGAAGTGTTACTGTCAATATGTTCTATTTTCTGGTAATTTTCATATTGTGTAAAAGCGAGTGTAAAAGTGTTACCTACACTTATATAACTAACGTAAAACTTGTCTTAGCTGCCTATACCAAACCCAAATACAGCATGATTCAAAAAGAATACCACAATTTTAAAAATCTGTATTTAATCAAAGAAACATAATAGAACATGATTATAAAGGGTATTTAAAAAAGTTTTTATAACGAAAACAAGTTCACAAATGACTCCCTCCAGACACTCGAGCGATATCAATCATCCTTAAACACTGAATTAAAACAGTAAAACATTATTCCTCCATGGTTAGGATAATAATAATAATAATAATGAGATCTTTAATTACTAGGTGTTTTCTTTTTGCATCGCCACAGGTGTGCCACAGGGTTAGGCAAATGCATAATTATCACGTGATTGAAGCACCTTGCGTCATGTAGACATTTCTGCCTCAGGTTAATATAAAACTTAAATAAAGCTTTTAAAACGAATAGGGTTAATGAGAACTGAGTCAAATTATTTTTATAAAACGAATGGTGTGTATTGACAGAGGTGATTTAAGTGTGCCACAAAATGCAAAAAGAAAACACCTAATGAAATTCTTGTGTCAGTTTTCCAAAGTTGTCTAAAGTAAACATTGGAAGTATTCAGAACACAATAGTGGGAATAAATATTGGTTAATGATAGATAAGTACATATATACATTTATACACAATGTACATCTAGTGCAGGCAGACGCATTCTTTTACCAAGCTCAGTTTTTAATGGTAATGCTCATTAATAATAAGAACGTAAAAGCGTACAAATAACACTTTTATCACACTTACCCCTTTGTCTCAAATGTGTTTCGGCTTCAATGAAACATTCATAAAGTATATGATAGACGTGACTGAAATTTGTTTCAAATATTCCTTTAGCTTCAGCGGTATCAACATTATCTAAAAAACTTTTAATGAATAAACTATAACACAAACATAACCTATTCTTCAATTAAAATTTTAAATAGTAAATTATTCAAAATCGCTTACCTAAAATTATTTTTAAATGTTTTAAACGTGTAGTTAAATCTTTTTTAATATCCTGAATTTTTGAGGTTGATTTCTTGACGTCCAAATGGGATTTTTTGCTGAACATCTTATTGTTATATTTCTAACTATAATAAAAATAATTGTAAATATTGTTGGTATGTAAATAAAACATTTTTTAAGTGAAAAACTAAAATATATGTTTATATTTTTTAATTTTACATGATTTAAACATTTTTTTTAGTTGACGTAAACGTAATGTGTGAAATGTCAACAAACATTTAGGCAATTCCTACTGTGGAGCTATACCAATATTGTATACCATGGTAAAACCGCACCGTAATCAGTGGCGTACACACGCAAACGCATTGCGTTTACCACAGATTTCTAACAATACACTTAGATTGACAACTTCATTGTTAAAAAGTGAGGTCACAATAATTGCCAGTATTACAAATGGCGGTTACCGAGGAATTTCTCACCACTTTTGCCAGTTTGACAAATGGCGGAATGGCTTCATTTTCGTATCCTTGGAATATATGAAGTTGTCAATCTAGGTGTATGGTTAGAAATCTGTGTTATTTACATAAGAGTTGCTTCCCTGTCTCCCGTCAAAGTATACATGGTCCCGTCATTGAACGTATTGTACTCTCTAGTGTTAATTCACTAAATTCACTTTCTCGGAATGTCTGAATCATGACACATTTTAGAACATTCCCGAGGGAATCTTTTTGTAATGTCTTTTCCCCACAGAATCTGTGTCAGGTGTTGTATGACTTGCAATGAGACAGTATACAGGGTAGCCCATTAGCGCGAGGAAATCCAATATTTCATTCAATATCATACGGATTAAAAAATGTTTCAAATAAAAGTTGTAGAATACAAACCATTGCATATTTGTAAAATATTTATAAACATACATACAATTTTTTTCATGATTTTTCTGAAAAAACATGGTCTGATTAAAAAATGCGCTAACAAATGATATTTATCATATTTATAAAAATATCATTTGTTAGCGCCTTTTAATAATTTTTCTATAATTTCCCCATGGTTTATTCGTCAGCGTTTTACGCGTTTCTTTCTTTCTCTTTTTCTCCATTCCTTTTGTGATGCCTTATTACCATACTTACATAATTCCTTTACGTCAATTCATCTAGTTGTACTTTTACTTCATTAACATATATTAATCTTAGCCTGATGAATGATGATGATTCATTCTTGAATCGAAACATGTCGCTACGTCAATCACTTTAACATCACCTTGTCAACATTAATAAAATAAACGTTACATGGGGAAGGTTTTGGGTTAATACTTTATTATTATCACCACTCCATTTCAAGCATACAACCCTTTGTAAAACGTCGATTATGGAACCTACTATGTTCCCAAAGAAGTTACTATAAACCCAAAGGGGGAAGAAGAAAAGAGGTAGACCAAAGAAAAAATGGTTAGAACCATCATTAACAGATTTAAGAGGCGGGAGTAGAAAGATAGGAAAAAAGCCCAAAATTGGAAAGCATGGAAGAAGGTAGTATTGAATATAGAACAAGCAAAGAGGCCATTGGTCTAGTCTAGAACTCTAGTGGATCTGAAGCACTGAATAATAATAATAATAATCGTTGATGTAGGCAAGAGAAAGTGTATTGCCACAAAATCAATATTTAGGCGCAATTTAAAAACGAAATGTCAGAGAATAATCGCAAAATAAATTTCAGTTAAAATGTTAAGCCATAGGTAACATCAAGTTTTATAAATAATTACAATTTAAGCCTTTGAATACAAACAAAATATACCCTGTTCAAGTCACCAGCCGTTGCACGTCATAGCTTAAAAATTACTAAATCAATGACGTGTAATCAGCGTTGTCAAATGTACGTGTTGTCAGACTGACGTTTTTAGGTTAGGAACAAATAGATAATGTATACCTATGTAATAATAAAATACAACAACTAATGTAGACATAAACAATGTAAGAGTACTGATAAGTACTGTTTTTAGTAAGGCAATTTAAAAAAAAATAGCTTAAATGCGTACCGGTGAATTTAACAAAGTAAACAAAACTTGACGTGACAACATCGAGATATTTTATGAGTTTATATTCGCACTACGTTTTAAGTTGTAAGTACGAACTGCAAAGTGTGCGACAAGGATAAAATATGGTCGCTAACCCTACACGATTAATGACTTTTAATACCAACTGTACTTACGATGACATTTTGGCTTTAATGCAAATTTTATTAAAGTTGCTTAGTAAATTATAATTATAGCATTGGTACACGAATAATGACGTGCAACGGCTGGTCACTTGAACAGGGTATAGCACAAAATACAATCATGATTATGTTGTTTGATAAGGTATAAGGGTATACTCTCAGCATTCAGTGAAGATATAGCCACCTAGTGTTCATTCATTAAAAAAAAACTTTATTTGAGTTCAGCTACACCCTACTCTTCGAGTAGAAATTGTTTTACCTCACTTTAGCTTCTGAAATCACCATTCTTAAGTGATATTTTAGTTCATAAAAATAAAATGATCATTAAAGACATGATATATCAAATTTATTTAGAAACTTAACAAAGTAATACCACATCATCTATGTAGAGGACACATCTTCGATTTTCTCATCATCAATTTTCCCATCAACTTCCGCTAAATCTGAATCGATCGTTTCATCTTTCACTAAATGAGATTCCATCATTGGTATAAAAGGGCATGCATTAAAATGAGGGTGTTCCAACATAATTCTACAATAAGAAGACATCATACAGAATTATTTAATATATGTGATTATTGGAGCAATGAGCTTTGTGTTTATTTAAATTTGCAATCCATTTCATAATAATAATGGTGAATTAACCCTTAAGATTAATTTTGGCACTTTGTCACATTGTAATAGTGATTATGTTTGATTGCTCTTTGTTGCTCAATTTTTGTTAGTATACAGTTTGTGTACGTGTGACCAGGGCATCTAACCAAAACGAAACCGTTACCGAAAACCGGAGAAAACCTGTATTTCATGCAAAGCGAAAACCGTCATTTAATCGAAACCGGGCTCTTGTAATAACCGAAACCGTAACCGCTATTTCAATATCAATTAACCGGTCTAATAGCGGTTAAATTTCGTTCATCATGTTCAATCTTCCTGTCTGCCATCAAATGCGTGGGAGTTGTCAGTTCAGCATACTCAGTTACTCGCAAGTGTGGAATGTGGAACGGGTGTTTATCAGCTTCCGTCATTGTTGCACTTTTTATTTAAAGTTAACCTATTTATTATCTCCGACATTGAAGTTGAAAAATGTTCTGAATAGTAATGAATTATTATTACTACATATTTCCCAACTCTCCATTTCACTTATTTGAATTATTTAAATTTTGTGTCAAAATTTAAAATACGATGACTTGAACTTTTGAAGCAAAATTTCAACTAAATAAATAAAATCATAAAAAATAATCAAATATATCTGAAGCAGTTTGTAATAGTTTGCAAACTTCATTGTTCTGGTTTCCTTAACCGGTTTATAACCGGTTTTCCTAACCGAAAAAAAAAGAACGGGTTAGTAGTATTCAAGAACGAAAACTTTAACCAATAAAAATGTAAAGAACGAAACCGAAACCGTTATTTTCAGCTAACCGAAAACCGTAACTGAACCGTTATTTTTCCGTTTACATGCCCCGTGTGTGACTATAATGGTATAGGAGCAAAAGTAATGGTGTTGTTCTTGTTTGATTCATCAACAGAGTACAGTTGTTGTTCATTTGCAGCAAAAATTGGTTTTGACATTTGTTACACAAATCGCAAAATGATCAGACCTAAAATAGAGAAGATTGCTGTGATAGTGATAGTAGCCCAAACAAAAATGCTGTAATTGTTGCTTAGATGCGCAAGTTTTGCAAATAATTGCTTATTCTTTATTGGGAAAAATCGTGCCTAGTGTGAAACAAATGAACTTTGTTTAGAATGTTTTGAATTAGTGATTTTCCCGAATAATACCTACCTGCTAATAAATACCATCAACATACAAATAGTAATGATCAGAGACAACAATAAACATTTGGATAGCAACTTGAGAAAAATATTTGTATACCATAAACATAATGAATGGAGTTAAGGGAAAGCCAAACAAAGTTGCGTGCACGTCATCAGCGTTTGATGACGTTTACATTTACAGTATTGTCAAATTGATAAGGAAATATTTAATGTCCCAGCAAATATTTCTTATTCAACCACAAATAAATATTAATTACTATTACAAATTGTTGAAGACAAAAATCAATTAAATATGCCTGTCAGAATACTACTGTCATCCGTAACCTCAAAATATCGATAAATCGATGAATAAAAGATGGCAACACAGCACCATTCGTCCATTCCCTGACAGTGGCTAGGTTTACGTCGTTACTTACTGGTCTGTTGATTAAAATTTTATCACAACATTTTACATTGAGAGGCGTCTAAACCCAACAAAAACAAGTTTGTGCACATACATTATTTTATCTCAAAAGTCTCATATTAATTACATTGCCTTTAGTTGTTTTTTTATAAATTTTATGATACAGTTAGCGATGGAAACTTTGCCACTAAAGACATGGAAATACGTCATTGATGACGTGCACGCAAGTTCGTTTGGCGTTCCCTATAGTTTCAGTATCTACTTACAAAAAAAGTTGAAATATTTGAGAAGGTGGTAACTCCCCAAATTCCGTAAAAATGTCAATATTTTTCAAGAAATGAGTTTTATGTCTTTGAGGTGGAACTATCAATGTTACCCCTATTCCAGGCAACCATTTTCTGTAACAAAATTTAAAATTAAAGTTTATAAGGTTGAAGACTTACTCCATTGTTGCGATTACTTTCTGTCGTCCCTTTTTAAAACCATCGATTATAAAATAATATAAATGAGTGAGATGCTCATTACTCACTGGTAAGTTAAGTTTTGGGACAATTTTAACAAGCAGGTTTTCCTCTTCGCCCTACAATATTACAAATACATAAACATGTGCGGATATATCTATCTAATGTAAGTGTTCTTATAAATCATTTGTTCTAATATTAGGACAATGGAGAAATTTACATTAATCTAGTAATGTCCATTAGTGAGATTGCCACTTAATTGAGAAATCGAAAAGTGGTTATTTTATAACTGTAATAATATAATTTATCCCACGCTACAATGTTTAACTTTAATTAAACTGCAAAGGTTGTTTGAGACTTCCAATATGGCAACCATACCAAGTGCCACACCATACTATCACTGTTGACGGAATTAACTCTAAGTCATATGGACACGCAACATAAATTCTGCATTAGCGCACAATCGATATGATAAAAAATAGTTTATTTTAAAATGATATACGAATGAATGGAATATTAACGATGTAATTACCTTTGCAGGAATATTTCTCCATGGGAGGAAAGACTTTTTGCAATATTTATGCAAGACTTCATAACTGAAAAATAACTGAAAGAGGACAGTCCAAGCCTGATAAAAACGCAAGTTGTTCATTTCTGGTGATGCATTTAGAACCTAAAAAAAATTTAATCAGATACATTGCAACAATAACATTATTTCAGATACAATAGGAAGGGAAATACATGAAATAGGCATCTACGGGTACAAAAAATTGTACTTGTACATACATGATAATCTTCAAGTTGCATTAATGCAAATATTTGTGGTCTTCCGTATGTAAAAATTTCTTCTTGAAAAATTATTGATTTTACTAAATGCCTTAGAAAGTTAAGATTAGGCATAGGGCCAATTATTGTCATGACAGGATCTACAAAGCAAAAGAGAACACTGGAATGACATCTCTTGTTAATAAATCGTAGTATAACTCACCTCCATCCCAACTCCTAACAGGTATGCCATCTAACATTTCAACAACTCTATTTGCTTTATTATATTTATCAAAATATGATATAGAGTTTAGGCCAAATATATCTTTATTATATAAATCCATTTTTGATGGAAAATGGGGAAGAGTCTAAAATTGGAAAAATTACATAATTTAAGGTCAGTCAATTCATAACTCGTGGTGCTTGAAGATATTTCTAATTCAATTACTCTAATGCCAACTTCTGATTAGAATACAAATTTAAAAAATATTTTTTTAGTGAATTCTTTCATTTGTGTCTCATTTCATCACTCCCCAATTAAAAAAGATGAAAAAAATTGTTTTTCGTCTCATTGGTGTCTCATTTCGATCAAAAAAATAAATAAATAAATAAATCGATTTGTTGAAAAATAGCCAAATACCATTCTTGTACTTGTAATAGTTATACAGGGTGCGTTTTTTTTTCTTGATTTAAGAAAATCCATGGCTTAATAGATATTTTTGTAAAAAAGTAAAATATTCCAAAATCGTTTCAGCACTTTACTTCGTTTATTTCTAAACCTACTTAGACAAAAATTGTTTAAATACAATTTGTAGATAATTTTGTGCCGAGTAACGTCACCATACTAGTTCTTTAATTTTGCTTAGCATTTTGAAGTTATGAAGCAAAGTTGAATTTTTTTAAATGGAAACCATAGTTGGCTGTGGCATATTTTAATATATACCTAGTGCTTTTTTTCTTATTGTAATGATGTAAGGGTTGTATAACTTATTATATTATATAACGTTTTCTATTATTAGGTTTCACAAAAATCATATCTTGCAATGGAAAATAAAAGAAATCTACAGTAAGTGTTCGAAATGTCCACCAACATTATTGGCACACATGCGACACATTTTCAATATGCAGTTAATAGGTTTCCTAATTTTACGCCTATCTAATGTGTTAAACGCATTAATAACAGCTTCCCGACTCCTGTAACTCCTGCTGGGTTGCATATGATCGTACATATACAAGATCTTGTATTACTCCAAAGACAAAAAAGTCTAAAAGTGAAAGATTGGGGGAACGTACAGCACATAAAACAGGACCATTTCTGTCCATCCACGAGTTTGGAAAAATTTTATCTAAATATCTATTAACTTGCGCCTGATAGTAGTGGGTTGGACCACCGTCATGTTGATACCACTGTATGTTTGCACTGGTTTGTAAATTTAATTCATCAAGGATATTGTTAAAATCTTCCCTAAGAAATTGCAAATATCGATTTATTATTATTAAGTACTATCTTTTGTGAAAATAAAGTAATTTCAACAATGGCAGCAAGCTATTTACAGCATCGGGCAGTATACACTGTGTACAAGATAAGGAGGGCCACCTATGGGGATTTCCGAAACGGTAAGAGATAGAGTTTCGGTTAAATGGGAGAAAAGTTAGGCAATTTTGAGTTTAGTAAAATGACATTTTTAAACTGGCGAAATTCCGAACCATTCCGAAGTTATGCGACAAAAAGCGAATTTTCAGGATTTCGTTTTTTAACCAATTGTTACTTTGTCGTTGATGTTTCTACAGGTACTTTTTAACGTTCTTTAACATGACATACAGCAAATTGGAATCCGACGTTTCGTTTTCAAGTAACCAGCATCAACTTTGTTTTTTTAAATACAGTCCTGATTTTTTATACATAATATTAGAAGAGATTTTTATTCTGCATTCAAGCATGTATCACACCTGTGACGGAAATTATTATGTTAAAACTAGTTTAGGTAATGATAGTACTCCAGTTTTACAATTCAGCTTATACGCAGGTTTACGGGCACGTACAAAGCGAGCGTTTAGAGAAATGATTATTTATTTGTCAAGCAAAATGTTAACAGCCAATAGGCGATTTGTATAAGATTTTTCTTGTAAATTTTGAAGTAGATAGGCTGGTGTTAGGTAAGTGCTCCTCTGGGTAATTGTAATATTAATCATTAACAATTATTATATTTAGTGTTTCTGCTCGTTAATAAATAACGTACGGTGATTTGTATTTCAAAGTCTCATTCCAAAATCCCAAGTCGAACACACGACGTACCCCTACACACCTTATAGTTTAATTGCGATTTTATACTTATTTTACTTAAATTTACTAGATTCTACTTTGGAAGGCGCTCTTGATATTTTACAGATGAAGGAAAACTCAAAATTATACAGCAATAGTTTTTTTTTAACGATTTAGACTTGATTGCTACATTTTTGAGGCCATATTATCATACATCCGACATGCCTGAAGTAGTTACAAGCAGCAATAAAATTCATTTGCAACTGTAGTAGTGACAGGAGTGATCATTTGACCGACCTAAAGAGATTTAAGTTTTGTTTCTATTTTTAATATTTTTTTACTTAAGTTATTAATTTTTTATTGTGAAAGTTGCTTGAAATAAACTTCACAGAACAAAAACAATGTTTATATGTTGATCGAGTTACCAAATAAAGGTATTGCACCAGGTAAAAAGGGATTTATCAGACTTTTTGCCCAAAAATGGCCCATTCATTTTACATTGTAGGTACTGTGTCTCAGTGTCTACAACTAAGAAAGGAGGTCGGCCATAACTCGGAAACTATTTGAGATTAAGCAATGAAATAAAAAAATTTAGAACAAATGTGGCCAAGAGAAAATGCTGAAAATTATTTTAAATTTCCTATCATTGCCGTCAGAGGGCGTTTCATTGATTTCAATTTGAAATTCCCATTTTTGGGCAATTTTCCCCTCAGATGTACGTATTTAAAAAAATATATTCATTGTAAACTAGTGATCAATATGTAGAACTTTGATTAATGAATTTTTACAATTGCTGTCAAATAAAGGGAGGGGGAATCAAACAACGTGTTACTGGAAAAAAATAGAGTAACTTCGAAACGGGTTACTTGAATTTATCAACATTGGTCCAGATCTTAAGAGAATACTTGATATTACCAAAAAAATCCAAAATCACAACAATTTCTTAACTCCGTCTACCAATAGAGGGCGCACTTGTTGAGGGAACATCACTAAAATATAAGCAACCTGGAACGCGCATGGTGCATTTAACCTGTAGGAAATAAACCGAGCGTGCGATAGCAATAACGAAGGATCATTTTGTCCTTGTTGTACTCATTCACAGTTAAGCTGTTGAAGCATTTTGATTGTTTTACGATTAATCAAATTAGTTTTTGTCCTACACTTTGAAAAACAATCGTGTTATACGATGGTTAAATATTGTTGTTTTACAATCAATAAACAATAAAAACAAAGTAAAATTGCCGCCTTTCATAGTGACGATGGAGTTAATTAAAAATTGACGGTAAGCAATTCAATTGATTACTTATTGTTAGTAAGCAACTATTAAGGTTTCTCTCGCAGTGTGACATAAAGCCTTGTATGCAATTCGTACATAGGAGGGTTCATTGACTCCCTACATATTCGCGTTTGTCGGAAAATTACTTATACGATACAATAACATAATCAGCAAGACAGAGACCGAATGACCCTACATTAATTCCCTTTCTGTCGGCTCGGCTGTAAGTTAAGCGTAAGCGTTCCAGGTTGCTTATATTTCAGTGGGGAACATAGAGTTCCTGGACTGTAAGGGAACAAAACGGTCGACTTTTCTAAAAAAATTCAAATGGAACCAAATATTTTTTTCACTGCTATTAGAAGGAAAATTAATAATGAAGTAATTTAAAAAAAAATTATATCAATATCTCTCATAGTACCGAAGATATAATCAAAAATGTGGTAATATAAGAGGCAATTTGAGATATAAACAAATCGTATGCTAATTATATTTTTTTAAATACATTACTGAGGAATAGTTTCTGAGTTGTACAACCGGTAAATGGCGGAAAGGGTTTTTCATTGAAAGTTGAAAATAGAGTTTTCATCATTAGGTGTTTTCTTTTTGCATTTTGTGGTACACTTAAATCACCTCTGTCAATACACACCATTCGTTTTATAAAAATAATTTGACTCAGTTCTTAATAACCCTATTCGTTTTAAAAGCTTTATTTAAGTTATATATTAACCTGAGGCAGAAATGTCTACATGACACAAGGCACTTTAATCACGTGATGATTGTAACTTTACCTAACCCTGTGGCGGTGCAAAAAGAAAACACCTATTATATTGTATTAGTTTTTTTTGGTGGAAACTGGGATTTTTGCGCGAAATAGAAAAAAAAACAGATTGAAACCAGATCAGAACAGCTTTTTTGACTGTTTGCTCTGGTTTAAATCGCTACACACTCATTTTTGTATCCATCGGCACTAATTGTACAGTAGGTACAAAACAAAAGTTTAACTAAACATGATAATGAAATAATTTTAATGTAGGTAACTTCAAGTTATACTCACACAAAGCATAATCATATTTAAATTTACGTACCCTAAGATATGCTCTAAATTCCGCACAAGCTTCATATAGACGAACCTTTTTAATCCCTCGCCGTATTAGTTCAGTTGATATTAGACCTAGTCCTGCATTGGATTCACATATAACTTGATCTTTATTTTTCAAATATGGCAATATTCTCTTTACGATATCTTTCGCAAAGGTCGAATTCACTAAATATAAATTACGCAGAACGTTTTGACGGTTTTGTGTAAGATACTTTTTGGGTATATGCTCTTTAACTAACTTTAATTCGTACCTTTCATTAAAGTGTCTTTCTATTCTAGCATTATAACTATCACTTAACGTAAGTTTCTTTTGACGAGGCGATGATATATCTACTGTTTGTATTGCATTAATTGCAAACCTACGAATAACACCATTAATTTTCTGTTTATAAAATAAAGTAAACATAAGCATTTCTATTTTACGAATTTTTCAAACATTTGAGGTTATTGTTTAGCTTGGTTTGAGTTGTTAAGTTTTTTAATAGATGGAGTTTTTAAAAAAAGGGAACATTTAATAACAGAAAAACGTAAACAAAAAGAGAGATGCAATAAGTTCATTTCACTGTATTAAACAGAGAAAAGCAATTATAATTTAGGTTAGGTGATGGCTGCTATGTTATGTCAAAAAGAGATAAAGACGAATATAAATTCCATAATATTTTTGTTAAAACTTTAATTTATCACTATTTAAAATGGCGCTAAGTAATATTGTGTTACTTAGCCAAATTGCGGGATATGTTATTGCTTTAATTTTGTCGCTATGCATCATTGTACCAATGAGTCTACATCAAGATGAATTTAGGTAAATTGGAGTAAAATGGAGTCCTCCACAATATTTCTAAACATTTTGTTTTCTAGGGGTCATTGCTTATTATTTTCTACAGGCATTTGGCAGGAAAGCGATGGCCAACTTAATGTCAGTTGGAGCTCGCAAGCGTACTGTAACTATACAATTTTTGTTGGGGTCATGCTATTTCTTTTATCGTTAATTCAAATATACAGGTATTTTGAGTAGTTTTTATAAATGAGCCAATTTTATTGAATCTGTTTAAGGTTATCACTATTTTTATATAAAGGCACGGATAGCAGTTTTTTATCTGCGTTTATCGATGTAGTTTCCAGTATGATAGTGTGTGGCATGACGATTATTGCTGCGCTAATGATCACCTTGGGATTTATGGTTTGGTGTAAGAATATGACTGAAAGATTCCGTTCGTAAGATTTATGTTCTTAAGTATTTCAATCTTGTAACAGTATTTGTTTCAGTTGTGAACTTGCGGCCGGTCAAGCTATCGATATACATGATGGTATTTATACGGGAGGTTTTTATATTGAGTTGGGAACTGCCCAGGTATGATATCATATTCTATAACAGATTCGTTCAGTTATTAGTTTTATAGTTTGGAGTTTGGGCCTCGTTTGCTACTTGGGTTGGATTGAGTGTATTTGCTTTGTTAAAGCTGTGTCGTTATCATCAACTGGAAAATATAAGAGTATCCATGTACCGAGAAAGGCAACGACTCATTAATGAAAATGCAGATTCCCCTGGTAGTTCTTTAGGTAGAGAGTCTACTACCTCTGCCCCACAACCTGTAGCAAGTAAAGAGTGATTAGTCATAACTGCTTTACGATTACCTTGTTTAATTGTTTACGCTATTGTTCATTTTACCTTGTTAATTCATCATACTATTTATCAATTTTATAAATATTAAAGAAATGTGATATATGTTAAACATTATTTATAACTTTATGTATAGTCTGCTTTAATTACACGTCCTTCATATTGGAATATATCACGATACACATAAACACGGTATGCTGATTATTTGTATCAAAGGCGTTCGCTTAGCGCATGACGTCACCCGAGAATTAACGGCGTTCAATGTAGTTGTAGCGGTACATCTAAATAACGATAACTCCTCTGTTTACAACTTTTTGAAAAAAATATATTAATAAAAGTTTTAGGAATTCTTATAAGGAACATTTTATATAAGAATAAAATTTTCACAAATATCAACCTTTAACGTGATATATTGAAAAAACCAGAAACGGTCTACATTTTACTACAGTGACATTATTGTTATACATATAATTCGGTAGGTATATGGATGTAGAAATAAATGTAATTGCTCAAGCCAAATCTTCACAATTTCCCACTTTACGTCCACAATTTGCATGCTTTATAAATAGTATACGTGAGTTTGCAATTTTCCTTCGCAGATGACGTCAGCCGGTGCGCATCAGCATAGTGTGTTTATGTGTATTGTGGAATATATTATGTTTTCAAAACATACTCGTATACATATATATTAAAATATGTTTGCTTATTTTGTATTATCACAATTTTTATTATACTATATTTTCCATTTGCATAATAGTTGCATACATTTGCCTATCCATAGTGGTCATACAAAAGATGTCTATAACAGAGCACCCATGTTGAATAGGAATTTTTACTATATTACATTATTTCATTAATGCACAAAGAAATGTAAATGGTCAAGAAGCATTTAAAAAAAAATTGTAATGACAAGAGACTGCTTGTATAGAAAAAATTATTAAACGTGAAAAATTAAATTCACTATTGGCTGATTATCTACCACATTTATTAAGGCACTTTTGCAGCGAGTTTTCACAAATAAATTGCAATTCTTCAAAGACATTTAGTACAGTACTATTTATAATATAACTACTAACCACAAAACTTTACCATTGAAAATATATTGAATTATTGTGATTGCTTTGGACACAGTATGAAGTATGCTATGGTTTGGGTACATATGTGATACTGAAGGGATATATTTTGAATTTGTTTTACTATTGTAACATGTTTGATATAGTCCATACGCTCGGCAATGTCACTTTTCTCATTAAGCCATAAATCAAATCTCATTTATAACGAGATCGATAGTTTCATTCAATATGCACCTCTAATGCAAAGTAAAAACCAGTTCCATACGGGCGAAAGTTGTTCAAAACAAATCTTATGGAAACTTGAATACAATAGAACAATAGCTTTCAACTACCTGCCTAGTCAGCGGTTGTTAATAGTTTCATTACAAAGTAATATATCAATTATTAATAGAAACATCACAATTTCATAATGAAACTCTTCTCTCTTCTATTGAGAACCGCTGCCAGTTAGGTAGTTCAAATCTATTGTTCTATTGTATTCCAGTTTCCATAAGATTTGTTTTAAACAACTTTCGCCCGTATGGAACTGGTTTTTACTTTGCATTAGAGGTGCATATTGAATGAAACTATCGATCGCGTTATAAATGAGATTTAATTTACGACTTAATGAGAAAAGGGACACTACCGAGCGTATGAAGTATAATAGTATAGTTGCTACATCCATTTATTACTTCCATCAAATACTTTACTAAAGTATTTGCTTCCATATAACCTTTTTATATTAAAACGACAAATGTTAGTGCAACTATTAGATACTTGTAAAGCGGTTTGACTACCTTTAAATTACTGGGTCTTAATTTTGTAAAATAAAGAAATTAGAATATATTACTTCTTTGATTCTGTTTATACTATATTACAATTGCACTACTATCTAGTATAATTTTATTATTAAATAGAATTTATTTAAAAAAGGTAATTATATTGAGTTATAGGATAAAATTCTCCTGCAAAACTGGAACAATGTTTATTCTTGTCCTCCGATACATTTTATGAAAGAGAAAAAATGATACTAACCGAAAGTCGCCACAATGAATTTTTCCTGAGATAAAACAGATGATTAGAACTAAGCCTAGATAAAAAATTAGAAACAATCTGGAAGACAAAAATTAATCTCTAGTACAGAGACATTTGAAAAGGCTGAAAGATAATATGACAATGGGTTTAGATCGTGACGTTTACTAAAAGACCGAACAACTGTATTGTGGTGGGTCATCTAATTGTAGCTATGTAATAGACAGCAGTTTGTTGCAAATAATAAATAAATTTCTAATAGATGTGTAGCAAATAATGGTGTCCCTCAAGGTTTTAATTTAGGCCTTCTATTATTTAATATATATATATATAAATGATTGATGCTCAGGAATCACTTCATGTTTTTTATATGCTAACGATAAAGATTTTCAGATTGTCTTAAGTTACAAAATGATCAAAACACATTAAGAGAGTGGTGTCTATCAAATGATTAAATAAAATAAATGGGTGTCCCCAAACCTTCCCTGTACACGAAATTTATTGATCTTAATAAATACAGATCCAGCTAAGGATTAACCATTGATTGATATTTTAATTACATGTTTCGACAATAATTCCAATTGTCATCATCAGATAAAGCTAATCATTTGTAAAACGGTGTGAGTTAATTAATAAATATATTGAAGGTTGAAAAAGTAAAATTGTGAAAGGGAAACTCTCACATCGCATGGTGCCAGGCGAGTTACCATTGGAAGCAAGTGAACCAAAGCAGATTTCAAGGGAACAAAGCAATTAATGAAAGATGAAGTTGGCCATTAAAGAAAATATTGTTTGTAAATAAATTATGAACTATAACATTGTAAAAATAGAAAAGGCAATGAGCACCTACGATGAACAGCGTGAAAAGTCACTAAAATTGTGTGAGATTGGTAGTGCAAAAAGATTACAGGTTTGGCACGAATGTTTGTCTTTATATCTTGTCGCATTGATGATCAAAGATACCCCACAATTATCAATGTAGCTGCAGTTTACGGTACCTACATACTGGACATGTAGATGAGAAAAAATTGTGTATGTATATATACAATCATAAGATCTGTTTAAAACCTTTGGATCTGACACATTTCAGACACAAATGCATGCGGTGCTCACCTTGCACACTCAATAGGACATTTTTTTATGTTCTCAAATATAACTTCCAACACAACAGTGTGTGCCTTTTACCTGATTGAACTAAATTCAACACAGAGGATAGATAAGTAAGTAGAGGTGGATTGGCGATTGTCCTATGGGTATGAGCTGGTGAAATATGTGGGTAAATGAGTCCGTGGTGGGGGAAACTCCTTCAGTTAAGGCAAAATTCTAGTAAGGGTAGTCTTCATAACTATAGTAGTTCATAAATCTCGCAAAGATGTAAATAGAATAAATTATTGTTGTACGTTTGTTATTGAAATGCGGGTCTTATTGTAAGGCTGGCCCTGAAGATAACATGAGAAAATCAGTTAGAAAAGTGAAAAAAGAAGGTATTTTGTTGCATTACTGACACAACATTGAAAGCGACTAAGATTTTTCAGTTAAAACTGAAAACAATATACACCCACTGGGCCACTGGTAGTTAGGTTCATTTGTTTTCTCAATTCTTAAAAATGAAACATAAACTTCGACAGATGCTGAAAACCTCATAGTGGAATAAATATGTAGCAAGCTGCTCTTCAATCTAACTATACAGCTAAAACTGCAAATTGAAAATCTGTTCATATCAATCATATCCCTTGTTTAGATCCTAATCATATGTGTGTTCATACAGGTCAGTGTCAAAAACCCACGAGAATGTTTTGTTCCTTCTTCAATCGCAATGAAATAGACTTTATCAAGATCATCTTCAAAATTTCTGTGCTGTGGAAAATAACGTTACCTGCACACACAATTCTTCTCCGTTGTGAAGGAAGAAATAAAGATGGAACTGATGATGGTTCCAAATACATATGCACCATCAACACGTCTTTGATCACTTTACAAGTTAAGATTTGGAATCAATTTTAAATGGGTAATATTCACATTGTGTATGATCAGTAATAAAAATAAATAAATAAATTTAATCAGAAATGAAAATGACTTCAAGTTTTGTTCAGATCCTAGAATAATTAATAATTATGGGTTAAGAATATTAATGAAACAATTAAATAACATTTTCCACCTTTTTTTTTTGTTTTACTGGTGTGTTCCTTTACTTAAAAAATACCGCTATAAAAATTTGTAATTAAAAAAACAACAGAATGCGAGTGGACTTTTTGAACCTCGCAGCGGTGCCCTTGGTTCTGTGCTAAAAGAGGAGCTATGAAATTTTTGACTATTTCTGTTAAGAAATCATGCAAAAATATTCTGACAGAGTTGTTACGCATTTTTAGGAGACCTAGAATCAAACTCATATAACAGAAAGATGAAATATAATAATCTGTATATTATAATAAACAATTCCCAATGTTTCATATGTATTTACTTTTAGCTACTACTATTAATGTTAATGTAAATAGCATGCTTCAATAAAAATAGATTTGCAGTGATGGTACATTGATAGGTTCACATTTTATAGGACCAGATTCTATATATGTATAAACGAACAACTATGATACACACACTTGTGTTTATATCAAATTAACTAAATTTTAAGGTGGTGAGACAACAAAACTCGCAGGAGTTTTTACTATATGCGTCTTTTTATGGTTTTTCAAGTACCGTTCTTGACTAAATGTAGAACCACATTCGGTGCAAACACATTCATTTAATTTGTCATGAATTTTCACGTGACGTTTTAAATCTTGACTAAGTCTAAATCTTGCCTCACAAATTTTACATTGATGTGGTTTATGTCCAGTATGTAACCAAGAGTGCACCTTTAATTCTGACGCCCTTCGAAATTTTTTCCCACACACACTACAAGAGAATCGATAATTATCGCTATGGAAAAGTTTATGAATATGCAACGAAGCCTTTTGTCTAAATGCTTTACCACAAATATCGCATATAAAAGGGCGATGATTCGTATGAATATTTTTATGATCATCTCTTGTTGCTTTAGCCGCAAAACCTCTTCCACATATATCGCAATGGTATTTTTTTACACCGTAATGATGCTCTGTTATATGACGATGTAAACCTCCGGAAACGCGAAAGTTTTTCCCACATATATGACAAAAGAAGGCACGTACTCCTGTATGAACAGTTTGATGACGAATAAAATTGTAGGATTGTCTAAACAACCTTCCGCATACTTCACATTTATAATAATTTTTATTATCGCCGCAAGGTACTTGGCAACGTTTTAAAAGTTGCGAAGTTTTTTGTTGTTCTGTAGGTTTACTTTCTGGTTTTGGATCATTTGGATGTTTTAATTTTCTATGTTTCTGCATATCAAATTTTCTCGTAAAACCTTTACCACAAACGTCACAAAAATGTTCGGCTACTATGTCACTTTTATGGCGCCTGAATCTAGGGATTTTCTGACCGTGATCGTCTCGTAAATGTTTGTTCAAATTTGTTTTCCCATCGAATTGTTTTTTACAAATATCACAACTCTCAGGTGGCATAGGCATTTCAGTTATTTCTCTTGCTTTAATAAATTCTGTTGTCGAATGCTGATCTTTTATATGCTTTAATATACTCGATTTACGTTTAAAACTTAATTCACAAATATCACATATAAAATTTCTAGAATTTTTTGGTTGTTGACTATCATGCGTTAATGAGTTATGTGTATTCAGATTAGCTTCCCCCTCAAAATTAATATCACAAATTTTACAACAGAAGAATTCTTCAGAACTATTTCCATTTTCACCTACATTTTCACACAAAGTTTCTCTTTTGACATTGGTTTCCATCCACTGTAGCTCATCTTTTACCCTGAAATCCAGATTAAATTGAATATGTAACTCTAATGAATAACTAAATTAAGTATAATCATAAAAGCATATAGTTATACAGGGTGGCGGAGACCAAATGACCACATTTGAAATGGACACCATACCTTTAATTTTCGAGTTATGGGGATGAAAAAATCACACTTTGTAGCTAATAAACGGAAGTTTTACTGTAATACAGACGAAAATGTTCAACCCACTTAGAAATTGAGCAGTTGTTTGAGAGAGTTGCTCGTGGAGCGAGGTTGAAATGTGTCGGGAAGGCGTGACGTGTGGCCGCAAAACATTCATTATTACGAAAAAACGCCCCTACAGCGAACGCACGATGGTGACTTTCCCAACGCGGCATGGTAACTAAACTTCCCACCTTAAGCTACCAACTGCGCTACAGAATGACTTTCCCCAATCTACCCACTTTAAACCACGCCTTTTACAAATGTGGTCATTAGGTCTCCGCCACCCTGTACAGCTTCATGATGGTTTATGAAATTTATATATCATTATAGGTAAGTATGTAATGGTATCACAATTTGATGTAGACACTCATCTTAATTATTGATACACTACATTGCAGCTTTGTACTATTTCTTGTTATGCTTATGGTTAATATTTTATGTCGACATATTAAGGGAAGTATCTTTCTTGTTGCAAAATTTTTGTAATGCAAGTGCACAATTGCCATATGTATATTGTGATTATGGAACAGGACTAACAGTACATCTAAACAACCCCAACAAACTAAACACTTTTCATGTACATACAGCCAAAGAGCACCACGTGAGGATAAAGGGAGAGATATGTCAAAAAAAAATCCACAATATCTCAAGAACAACACAAAAAAACTAGAGAAATTGGCAATTGATGAACTACCCAGGCGAAAGACACAGACGAAAATGATTTGATTGATTGATTGATTGAAGTAGGGGGACAATAAGAGGACTAAATACAGGGAAACAAAACAAAGAACTACATCTAAGGGATGAATTAGAATGTTTGAATAATGACCGACTTAAGTAAGTCGAACAGGAAAGAAAAAATACAAGATTAAAGTTCTGAAAATTTGTGAATGTAGATAATATGGATCCAGCAAGACATATCATAGACTAGAAAATGCTATACTCTGACAAGAATACCTTAAAACATAAAAGGAAATATAAGGATTCTTGAGGTCGAGGTTCATCTCCAAACAAGTGGTAATATACAGGAAAAGGCAGTAAGACACAAAGCCTCCACTTGTAACAATGTAATAAAATTTAAAGTCGAAACGTTGAAAAAAAAAATTTAATTTGTTAAAACGATGAGACGATGAAAGATGAATTTTAATTTTTTTTTTTTTTTGTAAATAAGGTGCAAGCACCTAACACGTGGGGCAATGCAAACCTCACAAGGAAATATAATAGAAAATTTGAATAATAAATATAAAGAAATCGAATAAACAAAGAAAACAGCAGTGGAAACAATTGGATACAAGACAAAATATGGTTATCAAATCAGACACTACAACTAATTGATGAAAGGGGATTACTGAAAGAAAAAATAAATAGGGCACACAATGAAGAACTTAGACAAACACTAGATAAAGAATATACAAATAAAGATAAAGAAACATACAACAAAAATTAATACGAAAGAATATACACAATCCAAGAACAATATATAAAATAAGAGATAACTGAAGCAAAACAATGAAGATCAAAGGTAAAATAAGCAAAACCTTTAAATTACAACATGAAATTAAATATAAATATATAAAAAAACAGAAACATAACAACAGACCCAGACACAATAGTAGATGTTCTACATATGTACATTAATTTAAAGAATATGGCCAGGAGAAAAAGTGCCTAATGAAAAGACTGAAGCCATCAGGTATACAAAAACTGTCATTATTATTTGTGTTGATCGTAGATTAAATTATGCAGAAAGCAACATAACAAAACATATAATCTTTAATAAAAATAGATATAGAAAGAAGATAAAGGCAGGATAGCTTCAACTCACTGTGGAAAATCTGGCTAATGTACATACTGAGAATTGTTGGGGTCCGGAACGTTATAGTTAAAATATAAAGAATTACATACCACACAAATAGAAAATGTCTTAAGGCTGATTTGATATCATAACTTACAAATTTCTAATTTGTAATTGGTTTAAAAAAATTCATACCTACACGTTTATTCTTACCAATAAATAAGCTTATCTGACACAGTGATGTAAACAAATGAGAAACTATAATTCATTAGGAAAATAGTGTCAACCACTTGTGCAACTCACTAAAAAATATTAGATGAAGATAGTTGTTCTGTCATATCAGGACGGAATAAGCTTCATCTATGTAAGATACAGGGTGTTTTTTGGGGGCTTTATTTAGACATTTCTGGGAAAGCTTTATAGGGAGGTTTTTGAAAATTTGTACTTAGACTTTACTCTGAACGTCGAATTGATGTAAAATATGTATTTTCAAACTGACAGCACTTCTGGAAATGCCAGAAGTAGCTAGTAACTTCATTATTTTAAACAGCAATCCCTATTTTTACTTTCCCGTGCACATACACACCTGTATATACATAAGGAAAGTATTGTAATCGAACTTTTGAAAAATGTTTGTCTGTGAGTGCGTATGTGACGGCTGTGGAGCCTAAACTACTTAATGAAATTTAAAACTAGAGCCTATAAAAAAACTTCATCAGTAAAACAAGCTTCTTATCAAAATCGGCCCAAAGTGGTCCAAACTACTATCGGAGTAAAAATGCAAGGCCTCTGACTTTAGAAGCTTGTATCTCAGTAATTAGCAATCATAATTTAATGAAATAAAGTGCACTTAAAAGACCATTTATTTCTACAAAGGTGTAGAGTTTTAGATTTTTAAAATACATCGTTAATTTTCTGTATCAATGTATGTGCGAAAAAGCGCTAATTATGACTCAAATCGCACAAGCGCTCCACTTTAAAAATTAATTACGGCTATATTATTGAAACTGAGTGGTAGACACTTATATATTTGAAAAATGTATACTTTTTTGTCGATGTGAGATGCTTTTGAGGCCAATTGGTTTATTAGTCTTAAAGCTATAGGTAATGAAAAAACGACATCTTGTGTAACTCAGTACCTGAACGTTCGATATTAACAACTTGACAGTAACATAACAAGGTTAAAGCAATTATATTGTGGTCTAATACGATTCACAAAAATAATGTCATTATACATCGTTTTTTTAAAAAGAAATTTTGAAAAAAGGATGCATGCACCAGTTGGAGGGGAGAAGCGCGGCGCGCGGGGCAGCTGTTGTCGTACACTATTGCTATAAAGCGCATGGTTTTGTACAATGCAAAAGAATAATCGCATTGTTGTGGGTTGCCGCTCGCTGCTTACGATGTGGTTACCTCTCGCGAGAATATGTGCGTCTTTCTTTCGCGATAAACATAACATTTACTTTGAATTACAAGAAAACATATTTTATTTTCAATAAGAGAATAATGCAGTTAGATTTAAGTAATATCAAATTTAGCATTTAAAACAGGAATTTTTTCTTTAACTTCCGTAAATTGCAAAATAGCACATTTTCGGTTAGGGCTTATAAAACCAGTTAATCATATGAATAATCAATATTTATTGGCTGTCGACTTTTCAGAAGTATGTTTGCTACAACATTTGTAAATTTGGTAACAATTTATGGAACAATAACAATTTTATGATGAGTTAAAACTGACCGTCAGCCAGAAAAATACTAAATACAGCGTTTTTATTGCTGTTAATTAAAATAAAAGTTAAACAACTGATTCTACCATTTTGATTTTTACACATGTTAAACATATATAAATGACTAATGTACTGCCCAAAAATGAAGAAATTTCACCCCTCAGTTTTTTTGTTATGATCACTTAAAGTCAGAGGCCTTGCATTTTTACTCCGATACTAGAGGCGTTATTTTGGGACCAAAAATTCAAATTTTAACCCATACCGTTGAACACTTTAGTCAATGCCGATACCTTTGAGAAAGGATACTAAAGGAGATGCTATAAAGCATCTTTGCTGTATACTGAAAACGGGAGTATTGGGCGGGGCTAAGTGTAGTACCAATATGGCTGCCTCACCAGGTCCAGACTACGGACAATTATAAAAAACAAAAATCATTCTAACCCTCCGCTTAAAAGGTGGCTTTATTTAAAATTAATGACAAAGCACCACACTTACTGTATTTTGTCCCTCGAAAATAACGGGTCCTGTTCACTTTTCACGAGATCCTCATTAACGTTAATCGTCTTTGAACATCGCAATCTCCTTTTCGGTTTTTCCAATTACGGCCCTACACATTGTTTTTATTTTGTACACTAACCTATGAAATGTTATGCCAGTCGAAATCTTCTTATCCACGCCATCTCTGCTGTTGCAGCTACGTAGAGCACAAGGCACCATAATACTTTTAATATTTACATTAGTATATAACTGTAATACACACGCACTTAATAAATATTACACTTTTTACTAACACAATCTGATTGAGAGTTTGTTTGACATAAGTGTAGTATCAATATGGGGTACCTATACCCACTTTGACCACGTGATGTCGTTTCCCTTAGTATCCTTTCTCAAAGGTCCATACTAATTTCCCTTGGAGAAAAGTTAGTAGACATGGTTACAAGTAAAGCGCCGTTTTTCGTTTATTGTTCAATTCAAAATGGTGGCCAATATAGCAATTCTCCAAGTTTTTACTTTTTAAGGGGACCTGATCACAACGGCCACTGATCATAACGGTCACCTAGGTTATTGTTATTTCATAACAGCCACTTTGATCACATACGGCCCCTAATACTATTTGTTCATAACGGCCACCTTGTTCATGTTATGATCAAATAATTTTAGTGGCCGTTGTGATCAAGGTGGCCGTTATGAAATAGGAAAAACCGGGGTGGCCGTTGTGATATAGACCCTTTTTAAGGTTTAGCTCAAGAACGGTTTAATTTAATTAAAATTTGAAAATCATAGCTAGAACTGTCATTTATAATTGATAAATATTTAACAAAAATTTAACATGGTCAGTTTATTGGTTTCCTAAATTGATCGATTTTATCAAAATGTGCTACAACCATTTTTTTTAAAAACTATTGGCGCTACATTTTATTTCTTCATTTCCCACAGGGGAAGGGGGTTAAATTTTTGAAGTTAAAAATGTTAAAAATTCATAACTTTTTTGCTAACAAAGATGAAGAAATAAAGTTGTACAGTGAAGTAGAGGCATACGACTCTTGTAATCGAGTATAATAAGTAATATACCAATTTACTTGTGCATTGAAAAATAATAAGATGTTGTTTCCACATTCATCAAGAAAATTTAAATTTAGAACGTTACACAGTACAAATTTTCAAAAACCTACTTATAAAACTTTCCCAGAAATGTTTAAGTAAAGTTCCCAAGAAAACACCCTGTATATGGATTTCTATGCCACACATTTACTAATCCTTTTTATGGGATTTGTTACCGATAGCATGTTTTTTGCAGTAATGAGGCTTCAACAGACCATTGTTTAAAATGGATGAATGTTGCAAAATTGTAAATATGAAAAGGATTATGTCTTTAATTTCAAAAGTAACATTTAAAAAATTTACAAATAGTTGTAATTTCAACATAGTCATTATCCTGCCCCATAATACATTAAAAATAAAATCAGAACTAGTCACATTGATGTTATAGGCTTACGTAGCTATACTAATCTATCAATACAACAAGTTTTGATTTACATTGTGTAGTTATTGCATAACATATTCACATTTTCTTTATTATTTGTATTATTAATGTTATACTCTTCATAGTAAGGAATGGAAAACTAGTTATATTGATAGTATAACACTCTATGAAGGAAGGGCTTTAAGTCTATCAATTAAGACAAATATTTTTTTAATTATTATTAAACCGGGTTAGGTACTTTTATATTTCCAACGATCTCTTGATTTTGTTTTCTGATGTACACATTTATCACAAATGGAGATTATTATGGGGTCGGTCGGTCGTGATTAATTTTATTATGATTTCTTAAATATCTCTTCTGTCTAAAGCTTAAACCACAGTCCAGACACGAAAATGGTTTTTCTTCAGAATGAATAAGTTTGTGCCTCTTAAGCTCATATTTAATCCTGAAACGTCTACCACAAATATCACACGGATACGGTTTTTCACCTGTGTGTCTGGTGACATGTATTAATAAAGGTGGACGAGTACGAAAACCTTGATTGCAATAGCTGCAACGAAATGGAAACAGATCTGAATGAGATCGGTTATGTACAAATAATGACGCTTTTTGTTTAAAGCTTTTACCACACAAATCGCATATATACGGTCGCTCATTTGTGTGTATCCTTCTGTGTTCCTCAACATTTCGGCGAGTTGCAAACATACGTCCACATATATCGCACCCAAAATTTTTTATACCTTCATGAGTTTCTCGCAGATGTCGTACAAGACCTTGAGATACACGAAATTGTTTTCCGCACAAGTCACATACATAAGGCCTTTCACCTGTGTGAATTCGCATATGCCACACGTACGTATACGGCGAATGCAAACTTTTCCCACAAATTTTACAATTATAATAAATTCTACCTTCAACCACGACCTTGGCCGCATTTACTGCGTCCTGGTCCAATTTTGTATTTTTCCTACGTTCCTTTTTGCTCATTTTATCGGAAAGACCCTCTGTAAAATCGTGTTCTTTATCGGCGTGTTCGACATTTACATGATTCATTATATCCTCTTCTGTCACAAACATTAAGGAGCAATACTGACACGAGAAATTATAACCGTCTGACTGTTCCCGTTCATCGATTGTACCATTTGCGAAACCTAAATATTTTTTTTCTTGATCACCAAATTCTGTAGGTTCGGCAAAAATGTCTTCATTAATGGCAGTTTCGCGTACTTTATCACATTTAACTGTTTTTTGTTCTAACTTACTATTATTAGCATCTGATAATGTATCTCCATTTTCGTTTGATATAATTTTACGCATACTACTCTCCTCTGTTACTCTGGACTCTATGTACGGATTCTGAATAGTTTCAATATAATTCTGAAGAGATTCATCCGTTATTTCAATTTCACCACATTGTATCCACTCTTCCTTTTTAACGCCTTCCGATAATGCCGGATACTGATGATAAGAAATAGATTTTTTCTGTTTCGAGGTATGCGTTAAATTTTTTTCTACACCTGCGCCTGATGTGTTGTCGGAAGTTGAGGAAGATTCTTGGCAGAAAACAGTCAGACTTGCAGCAACTGACTTCAGCTCTAACCTGCGAACAATAAACCACGCGATTATTTATATATGAAAAATTTTACAGCTTGCAAGTCTGTTGCTTTCTACCAAATAAATTCATACTTTTTCATAGCGAAAAAAACATTGCAAGAAAGCATCAACTATATCTAGTTTAATAAATTACAAGTATTATTTTGATTTAATAAAAGAAACAATAAATGTGCTCATAACATAAAAATTGTCTATTACAACCGATAAAATTGAACTAAATTACTGTATCATAAAAAAAAATCATACCTATTTTTGTCAGATTCCAACGAAATTGAAACATCATTTTCACATGGACTATTAGGATCCTCAATGCAACTACAGTCTTCCGATATAACGATTTGTTTATGTCCGCCAGAATGTAACTCACGTAACCTTCTATCAGCTTCTACACTAGCCATGACTAGTTCATGCCAAGCCAAAACTGTTGACGCACAACTCCAACAACATTGAAGAGGTAAATTATCCGCTTCGGAAACTTTAATTGGCAAATAGGTATTCATTTTGTTAGCTAAATCATTTGAAATTCCTTCCTCGCTATATATTCCGATAATTCTTTCGTTGGGATTTGCACATAGTCTGCATATAATATTAATACTAATTAAACCAGTATTGGGTAACATTTGAACCAAAACTTCATTATCTTGACAATCTTCTAAATCTCCATCTACCACCTCCGAAATTAACGAACTTTCTCGATTTTCCATACTGAATGGATTTTAATATTAAAAAAATCACAATTCTTTTGTAAATAAAAAATAAATAAGTTTTATAAACAAGAGCATTTGTTGATTTTGTAGTGTTTATTGCTCTTTATAATAGCAAAAGCACAAAATACACCACTAAATTAATGTGTGAAGTGAATGCGACAAAAACGAGAGCGTCAATTCCAAGATGGCGTCAATGGCGTTCCCCTTTCAATGCTTTTGTCTGTGGTCTGAGCGTTAAAGTGTGTAATATTTATTATTACTATTTACAATTACTATTCAATCCCCCAAAAATATATAGACTGCCTATTAATTTACAGGTTTTAGAATGATAACCGTCTATTTATTATATGTATTTCTTTAAAAAGTTGGAAAACAATTTTAAATTTGGCGCGTTTATAATTAATATGGTTTCTTTTCAAATGATTGGAGGGAATATTTAAAACGTAAGTACCAGAGAAATGTTATAAAAAAATTGCAATTAGTACTTACCAGAGAAATGTTAGTGGTAAGTAGTAAGTACTAATTGCAATTTTACAATATAATGTAATGATTTAAGCGCAAAATCGGATTAAATTATACTGTGATTAGATTAACTAAGAATTTGGTGAAGTGATTGTTCACGGCGTTTTTCTGCGGACGTGCAATTTTCCCCCTTTCCACCCCCAAAAAACGGGTTGCAGTTGGGGGTGAAATTTGCAATTTGAGTATCGTTTTTTATGGAGAATCCAAAAGTAATAAAAAATAGGTGTTCCCATTTAAGTTTTGAAAACTCACCCCCGCTCCACCACACAGGAGGGGTGAGGGTGATTACGTATCATGACTCAATAGGTTTCAACAAATAAAGGAAACGAATTTTTTTCTTTTTGTAATTGGACGTGTCGTTCTCGAGATATTAAAGGGTGTATATTTTGACTTTAATGGCGTCCCTACTGTGAACGGGTGATCCGATCAAAAAATTTACCAGCGATTTGGAATCAGTGAAGAATTTCCTATAAGATGACACCACTTCCAGTTTTCTAAACCCTGTAACATCGACCAACGCACAGACACACAGACATTCGGATGAATTTAGTAACCAACTTTTTGGCAAATATTATCAAACTGTCTATTAATATTATTAGGATGTTTATAAATTTCAATAATTTCCTAATAATATTAATAGACAGTTTGATAATATTTGCCTTAATAAGGCTTGGCACTTGGTTTTGAAGCATGTTCATGTCATAGATAATAATATTTAATTATTTAGTTGGCATATTTATTAGTTGACAATTTAGTTTTAATTGTACCAAATACTTTGTATTTGATTGTACCTACCTACAATTTGTCAGTTTTCTTTTCATTTAATTTTAATTTTAACCCACTGAAGAAGGCACCTGTAAGTGGTGTCCGAAACGTTTGGATTGTTTAATCAATAAAAAACCATTACTACACACCCAGCAAACACATTTATATATAAAATACATATAAATTATGTAAGAGCTTTTTAGATTTATATAAAACTGGAAGAAAAATAAGAGATATTTAATGTCAGGATGTCAGCAATTTTCAAAATAACATATATGTCTATTAGATGTAAATTCTTCTACATGAATTTATATACGTTTTATGTATATTTTATGTAATATATTTACACAAAAAATATTAGTTGTAAAAGCGTTGCGATGACCAAAATGGCAGCTACTCGAGCATAATGTAATTATTATCAATGTAAAAAATTATTTAAGCAGTTCCATACAAAAAATGGAAAAACTAAATTTTACGTGCAACTGTACTTTTAATTATATTTAACTTCATTGTTGCACGAACCCGTTTTTACCTGAACTGAAAGCCGGGAGTTTATTATGATATACTTGTTTGAAAAGTGTCCCTTAACCGGATTCGAACCGTTGCAAATTCCGAAATCCGACATGTGTTTTCATTGTCTCCGACATTGTACCACTGCGCTAATCTGTAACATCCCTTTTTTTATTTCGTACTTCATAACTTTGCGCTGTTTCGTGTTATTAGTTTAAATTTTGTTTGATTATACCGTTGAGTGAAGTCTTATTCAATAATTATACCTATCTTTAACTTTATGTTAAAAATGACCAGGATTTAATTTATTTTATATTATTTATTTTCTATATAAATTAGACGCGTTTTAGTCGATACGGATCTAATATTAAAGGTACGTAAACTACAATTTTTGGCGTTGCGTTGTAGAAAACACGCGCGTTCGATTACTTATGTGGCGCAAAAGAAACGGACTTTATTTTCGACCATATACAATATATGCAGAAGGCATACATAAAAAATGAGTAATATTACATATAATATTTTACATATAACGTACATAAATCTAATAATGTAAATATGACAGCACATGAATTTCATAAGTGATATGTAATTATCTATATGTATATATTATATGAATTTCTGTATACAGAATATCCGTAAGTTTCTATACTATTATGTAAAATATACGTAATTATGTGACATACGGTTTATATAACTTATTAAAGAATCCTTACATACTTGATATATAAAAAAGCATATGTAGGGGTATTTACTTCAATTTACATATGTTGTATGTATATTTTATATGTGTGTTTGCTGGGCAGTTTAACCCAAAATAATTTTTAATTAAAATGAACAACTGTGGAAGCTTTCATTTTTATATTAGAAATACAGGGTGCGTTTCAGCACACCCTGTATAGTGTGTGCATGCATGGACCAAAAGTCGACTATTTATTAAAATTCCAAGTTATTCTAAAATTTTCTGTGGCAAGTTTTTCGAAAAACATCCATGGCCTACTAGGCAGTGATTCATCAAATATGAGCCTTTTTTCAAACAAAACGTTGAATAACGCCAAAACGGAGAGAGTTAAACTCATAGTGACCTATGCAAAGTGCCATTATTTTTTCATGCAAAAACTAATGATGTAGAAATATACAGGATGTCCCATTTAAAAAAACATAACTTTGGTTTACCGCCCTGTATAGGAACATTCTGTATATAATCAAAATATTTTTATAATGTGCAGTATAAGTGTGCTTACTTGGCGGTGAAAACCTCATGTCGATATCTTGAATAGCAAAAGTTATGGACCAATCACACAGCCCTGGGTCACCCTGTATACTGTATGTGACCTAATGAAGCCGATACTGTATATAAACGTGAAGTTTAAAGGATCACTTTTTTTTAATAGGTACTGACGATAAGAGTATCTTCCCAGGGCAGAACTATATAGAATATTTTAAATTAAAACAAACAACATAAATATGTATTAACCTTTCATAGAAATGTTATAGAAACCCATTTAAAAATGTAATGTATAACATTATATATTCACCTTGAATGAATTACTTGAAATAAATTGGTGTAAGGAATATGAATGAGTAGGTGTGGACACACAGACACTTATATTACTTAGTTCAACGAAAGAGTATTATTTTGTTGGTTCAACGATCAATATTAACATTTTGTGAAAGTGGATTAACAATCTTAGATCACTTGGGAGTATCCCAAGGCAAGGACAATTTAGAAGTTATGGATTTTAACTAAGCCGATAAATAAAGTACGTATATCAACATATTTATTATTTCATTTTTCAAAATCACATGTGAATGTCATCGAAACTCAACATAAATATTCTTAAAACAAAGTATTATGTATAATATATACAGAACCACATTATAAAATCACTCCCTACTGTGACAATTGTCAAAGTGGTAACTAAAGGTATTAGTTGTTTGTTCCACCTTTGCGTTCGTATTAAGGCTACTGCAGAACAGTCTTTATGTATACTTAACGAGTGTGAACATTCCGTATAATATATGGGAAAAGGGAGTATATTTTTCATTTTTGTCCGAAAACAATTTACAATATTTAATGCTATAATAAATTAATAAAAATGAAAAATATAATCCAGTTTTGAATTTTATTTTGCATTTATATCTCCATTTAAGGTTTTAGACAATTTAAAGTGTTACTAAAACATATTTTAAAGAATTTGACGATTTTAACAAACAGCAATGCAATTTTATAAAACCTCACATTGTATTATTTATTTAACATTTTCGAATTGAGGCAAACAATATGATTATAACATTGCAGTTTATATTTATTTAATTGCTTAACCAAATTCAAAGTAATTACAAATTAAATAATCGTTACTCGAAAAAATATATATACATATAAAATCAAGTTAATAATATATTATGATACAAATAAATGGAATATATTTTCAAAGTTGTATGCATCAACGATATATAAATGCAATAGAAAATATACTCTATTATATCACTCACACATGTCATCAACCATTTTTTCCATATCTACATCGACGTCAATATCCTGCTGTTCGCTGTTACAAATTATGGGAGCATTGGTACTACTTTCAGCTACTTCCGAATTTGCGTTAACCATTACTACCTCACCATCTTCTACGCCCTCGGGAGGTTTTAATTGCATTATTTTATCTCTTAACTGATCGAACACTTTTTTGAAGCTTTCTAAATTTGTAAAAGCAGACCTTTTGCTATTGTTTCGAGCTAATTGTTTTTCCGCAAAATGATTCTCTATATCTTTAATCCAGTCTTCAATTTGAGAAATAATTTCGTGCCTTTTTAAATAAAAATGCGCATGAATTACATCTTTAAAACACGGACAAGGATTAATGATTTGTTCTAACATTGCCCATCTTACAGTAGCTTGCCAAATATTTTGATTATATTCTCTAGAGCTCTGAGTGCCCGATGAAGTACCTCGTGATCTCTCGTAACCCGGTTCATTAAAATAAGGTTCTGGAACTAGAATTAAACTTTGTATAGAGACTAACACTTGTAAAAAACTAGAGGTTTGCGTATTCCATTTCTCTTCTGGCCTACCGTGCCACGTATTTAATACCGAAAGACACACTTTCCCATCATTATACAAATTTGGATTAAATCTAACAGTACGATGGCCGGTTGTTTCTAAATTTATAAGCATCGGAACTAAAGGATAATCTGGGGGAAAATAAACATCTAACTCGAAACATCCATTTGCATAAGGAGTGTCAGCTGGACCCGTAATAAGGACTTTCATTATATCTAATCTATCAGTATCACAACGTACAAATACTGAACTACTGTAACTTAACGGTAAACTTGTTGCTAAAGTAACTGCTTCCTGGGCCAAACGTTTCACTCTTGCCGGATGTGATTGATCGCCAGCTGATCTAGCGTTATTTTCAAAATGATGCGATATTACAAATTTATATCCTCCATCTGGTAATTCTTGTATCATTTCATAAGTATCTGAAAGCAGATAACATTACCATTATTTTTACCACGCAGGTATGGATAAAACGGAGACCACCAAGGCTAAGAAAATGGAAAACAAAACAAAAACAAACACAAATTAAGGAACAGGAAAAACAATGGTTCATGGGCACATGGAATGTGAGGGGAATGAATTACGAAGGAGCAATAAAGGAATTGGAAGTTGAAGAAAAAAGATACAAGCTGGAACTACTAGCAGTACAAGAAAGAAATGAAAAAGACAGTTTTGAAACAATGCTGGAAAATTACATATTCTTTAACAGTGGAAATGTTAAACGGGTACGGGATTTGTAGTGTTTAAAAGAATAAAAGACAAAATAAGAAGTTTCACATGAAATGAAGAAAAAACTCAAAAAGACAGCAAAGAAGAAGACAATAAACGGAAGAGTGCAGATCATCTGCAAAAGAAGGAAGAAAAGCTAAATAGAAAGTACACAGTGATGAAGAATCAGCAAAGTATCGTACAAGATGAGAATGACCCGAGAAAGAAACACTAATAATGAAGAGAGCGAAGATGTTCACATATCTAGAAGTATAAATAACAGAGGACGGAAAAGAAGAAGAAGAAGAACTAAAGGTGAGAATGATGAAAGGTAGGGCTTACAATACAGGAAGAAATTTTGAATAACGGTTTTCTGTATTCAATCAAGTGAATGCCGGGATCCTGGTATTGACTATTTTTACTATTGAATCTATAAAAGAAAAAGAAAAAAACGGATAGCTTAGAAATTCAAAGTTCAAAATTTCAAATTCAAAGTATTCAAGTTATTCAAAGATGTAAATATAAAATGTAAATTAAAAAAATCCACATACATACAATATTTTGCACAAATATTATTAATCCAAAATATTTTCGACTAAAATAAAATTAAATCAATACCGAAATACCTGTATTTACGTATGAATACCGGTTTTAAATACTGCATCAATTTTGTCCGGGATCCTGGTTTTCGAAATCCCAGAATTCCGGTATTGTAAGCTCTAATGTGAGGTGACAAAGTCGCAGGGCCACTAGCATCGATTTTGAAATCGAAGGTTGTGTCCCAAAAAGCAAAGGTTCGAATATACAAAACAGTTAGAGGCCAATAGCAACTTACGGGTGCGAATAAAAGTGCAAAGCTCAAAATATGGGAAAGAAAGAACCTGCGAAAAATCTACGGTCGTCGGGTAGAAAATGGAGAGTGGTAAAGAAGAACAAATAAGGAGTAGAAATAAAGAGCCATCAATAAAAAACCTTGTAAAGCAACAGTAAAGAATCAGGTGGTTAGGTCACGTGCAAAGAATGGAAAGTAACAGATTGATCAAGATTATAATAAAAAAACACACCACTAGGGAGTCGTGCTAGGGGAAGCCCAAGAAATAGATGGAAGGAAGAGGCGATACAAGATGTGAAAGAGCTGGGTGTAGCGGATTGGCGAAGAAAAGTTGAAAACCACAAAGAATGGAGGAAAATCATTATAGCGATGGGCCAGGATGGCCTATGAAAGGCTTTGAACTCATAATTTAGCTGCTTCTATGTACTTACCGAACTGTAAATGTTTCATAAATGAAAGATATCTTTGTTCCACTGATGAAGGTAGTGGATAATCCATTTTAGCTTCTCGTAACATATCTTGCTCTGAATCTTCTAACCTATCGGTAACTTCCTTAACTAAATTGGCAGTTGCTTGAATGTCAGGCATTAATTGTGCAAGACCTTCATCTCGTTCCAATTCTTCCAATTGTCCGCCTAACCTTGCTTTAATTTTGACATCGAGGGCAGATTTATTACCAAACCTACAAACATTGTATTTGTTAATTCGAAGTCACTTTTAAATATGCCCACCTTAGTTTCGAAGCGTAAGTGTCTACACAGGTTTTCATATTTTTCAACAATGATCCTACGGATGGTCCATTGTTATGAATTTTTTGTGGAAGAAGAAGCGACACCAATTGGGAACTTAGCGCCAGTGCCCGAAGTAACTGGAGTGCTGCTCTGTACAATGGTATGTGTCTTGCCATGTCTAAGACTATAGATTCCATTAGAAGAAAACTCATTAAATACTAAATTCCACAAACCTGAATCATTTCTAAGATACGATCTAAGAGCAGGGAGTAGTGCACTATTTGCCAATAGGTGATAAAATATAGTAGGAAGAACGCTATCTGCAAGTTCATCAGCTGCTTCACCTTTCGGATTTATGTAACTCGCAAGTACTTGTAATAATACTGTTACATGCTCTTCTTCACTGCGTTGTTTCAACAGTGCTTGCTCTACGTTCCAACTTTGTAGGGTGGATCCAGTTCCAAAACCAGTACCTAATTAAACACAAAATTTATAAATCACGAAAATTACACAACAAATACCTTTAGCCCAATATAGCTGCGTGCGTTCGTCTTTTAGTTTAACATCTTTATCTTTTGTTACTTCTTTGTCATTTCCGGTTTGTGTCTGATGGGTGAAAATACCTAAACATGCCAATATGAGATGCACGACACCTGTATTAATACTAATTCTTCTTAATAATCGTCCGTCGTCTGTGCTAAGAGGAGTTGAATCATACAACTGACGGAGTACTTCAAATGGTAAAGTAGGTAAGGAATCAGCTAATGATGACTGAAAGATATCACCTCCTACAAAATAATTTATATGTGCTGTATCTACTGTTTACATTATTGAACAGACCTTCACCGTCATCGGTTACACCCAATACTAAACGCAGTAAACACGAAGCCTTTTTCATATCTTTAAGCAACATTTCTGCATAGCCCGGCAAACGTAAAAATAATCCAAAAGCGGTAAGTGAATGTGTTGGAACATTTGGTATTATACCAGATGTCTTTGATGGAGTATTTGAACCGGATGTTTCCTCCACATCTTCATATATATCATCATTGGCTGTTTACAGAAGACATTTAATAATAATTACGATTAATTACCTACACTTATCCATACCTTCCACTTTAACCCAATCAGATTCCGATTGTTCCGAGGACGATTTTTCACTCGGCGATGCTCTAATAGTTTCTGGATATACCGCAGGAAGGTGCTGTGCTAAAAGTGCCAAACCACCAACTGAAGTAAACACTTGCAGAGCACTACTAAATGAGCGCTGATAGATAATTGGATTTGTTTCAGTTTTCATATTTTTATCTTCAGATACTAAAAAAATATTATTTTTAATACCAATTCCACTGTACTATACCCAATGTGCATAATACATATTTACCACATTTTATTGGTAACTCTTGTAATAGCTGGATACACACGTAAAGGTTTCTCTGTACAATTAGAACAATTTATCTCTGATTTGTCAAATCTTAGAGATAAATCCGCAGGTTAGTGTTGTGTTTAAAAATTGAAAGCCGTCTGTGTGGGTAGGTCACGGTTAAGGTTACTTTTTGTTCACTTCACGTCAAAGTTAAATTTAAAATGTATCACTTTCAAAAGCTGCTTGTGATGCAGATCTTTTCTCAATAACCACGTTTTAACCCACTTTGTTCGACTTTTACTTCTTCTGAGCCGTTTTGTGATGGTGTAACCCATCATTCCAAGGGAAAGCAGGATACCAAGATTGCGGTTACGTACGTCTACGTTCAAACAATTAACGTAAAAAGTCTAGGAGTAAAAACAACGGGAACCCTTATACCCCATATCTCTCAAATTTTATGGAAATCCGAAAGATCAGCGATCATATAGATATCTTTCTAATTTAAAAGATAAATTGTCGCTGGACGTTTGTCCAGCACACATGTACCAAATTAACTGACCGATATATTTGTTACAACAAATCGCTTAGATAAATTTGCTTGTACTGTCATGACCCGATTTACCTCAATGATATTTTAAACCCATTTTGTCTGCCGATTTATCTTTACGTACCTATGTATCCAGCTAATGAATGAAAAAATGAACCAAACTGACAAATGTTATAATACTAACCTTTGCTCTGTGAAATAACCAAATGTATACATGGCCAGTCTGTTTTCATTCCCTTGTTCTCGATTAATCGTAACACTTGCCCCAAGCTAAGAGCAACGGGTAGAGGTTGATCAGAAACGGCAGCACACTTTATTATTCTACCTTCGATGACATCTGCCGAAGAAGAGTTTTCAGTGGCAGTGTATCTTTTCTTTTTCAGTTGTGGTGTAGAAGTTGCAAGATTTTTTGCATCTTTTGCACGTTTATCTTTAGCGGTAACTCCAGCAGCCACACTTATATCAGAATCAATAGCCATTCCCCACCAGCCCTTCATAGACTCATTTTTAACATTAACATCCTTCTTACTACCACCTGTATTATCAATTTCTACTGTTGTTGAAAAGGAAATGTGCTGTTCGATAATGTCAGCTAAAATAGTGTTTGTTCCCAAATACAAAAGAGCCTGATTATGAGTTTGCTTGAAAGCGGGATGCAGAGGTAAATAAGAATAAGAAACGGCACTGTTTTTATATATAGTTTCATCCGCATTAATACTAACGGGAACCTTTTCATTTTCAAGCAAAAGTTGTAATATAAGCCGACGCATGAAACCAGAAATTCCATTTCGCTGCTGAGATATAACTTCACACAGTATTTTAGCTAAAAGGGCTTGATTGCCCGAATGACATAAGCAACATTTTGTTAAAAATCGCACACAAATCTCTTCCAACTGTGCATGCACCTCCGACTTCAAATTCGATCTTTTAGTACAAGGACGTTTACATAACCATTGCAGTAAAGGTAACCAAAATGCGGAACCGTCTTTGGAACCCAACCAATCACGCATCACTTTTTCATCAGATATATCAGCAAAGAACTTAAGCACAGCCGTAACATTTTCTAATTTTTGAATGGAATATATGCTATTATCACTATTATTATTACAAAATTCCAAAATTGCACCCGTTAGTTTTTTAGGAAGGCCGGAATCTAATAATTGCTGTATGGCATTAGGTGATCGACTAACTAGTGCGATTGTTTCTAAGTTATCATCGGATAACTCCAATTCATGAATTTCCCCTATTACTAGACGCCCATACCATTCTGTTTCGTTCCCAAATGTTTGCTTAGTGTCATCAGTCATACATTCCGAATCCTTGAGATCATCAGATATGGACGCGTCATGGGCCGTCGACAAATTCGGCACCAATACTCCCATTATTTGTAGCAAAGATGAAAACAATTCTATTTTAATGTAGCATAAGGAACATAATAGGCAATCTAATGCATGTTTAAGTGCTACATTACTTTTTGTTATTGTACTTAAAGTATAAATTGTATGAAATAGTTCAGCATCTATTATAGCACCAAGATTGTAAGAATCATGTAACTGATTTGCTGTCCATAATATTGATGCAATACAAGACACATATGCCGGATTGCATAAATCAGTGTTTTGTAATCTTATTGAGGAATGTGCTATTGATTTCAACCATTGTAATAACATAATTATTCTATGTAGAGTATCCGAGTCCTAAAAATAAAGGGCAAACATCAAGACTATTAAACCATAGCAAATTAGTAACTTTTAACTCAATCGTTGCAACCAACTAACAATTTGACATAAAGTATTATAGGCCTCCTGCACGGCTCGAGTGGCGCCGCCCTAGCGGTCCCGCGCAAGCAACTTTGGGTAAGACAGCTGATCGACGAGTTTGAATTCGTGCGTATTCGAGTAATTACGGGCTCCACATTGAAACCAAAGAATAAATACGTGTACGTATTTATTCTATGATTGAAATTTGGTTATAGGGGAATTTTCAATTGCAAACAGATGTAAATTTACATTCCCACAAATTATATGATATTGTTTAAAAATAGAATTCATAGTTTTCATATTCCATGAGAAACAGACAAACATTTCATCGTAAAATAGTATTCTCCACAAGTGGTTTTCCGGAGAATTTGCATTCGCGCCTTACCCAATATTGCGCGCCGTGACCGCTGGTGGCGCTGTTCGTGACATTTCAAATCCGTGCAGGAGGCCTATAGCACATAACATAATCAATAAACAATTTGAATTATTCTCTGTAAAATGGCTATACCAGGTGTCAACGAATCTATTAGACAAGTCATAACTTCTAGAATATTAGGTGTATCAAAATGAGATTTGGTATAGGTAAATGTTATGTGAAGAGGAGAGTTTTCTCATTTTTCTCGCTTTCCGATCACTTCCGGGTTCGCCGGAACTGGTTCCGGTTTTGAATTTTTAAAAGGAACACCCTGTATATTGTAACATTTTTAAAAGTTTTTACGCCTACTTCATTTTTTAGAGTCACTTTCAATATTGCATCTAGGTGACCATGATTGGATGTAAACTAATCTGGGTGCCTCAGGTGATGTGAGAAAATTACAATCACAAAGTTTTAATGACTAGTATGATAGATAGATAGACAAAATTACATTTTCGTATCTAACTATTATTTTCCAAATGGCGACCAAAAAGGATTTTTCATGAATCTAACGAAACTAATTTGTTTACAATTAGATTAAAAAAAGAACAAATTAAATATTACTAAGGAAAATACTGGATAATTTGTTTAGTTTTGTAAATGGATAATAAGTGAATTGCTCCTTGTTCAAGACACATTTCAGCTCGTTCGATTGTTTTTCTCAACACAACATATCCCCAAATGAAGAAATCCAGCAAGTGAGATACGGTGAGCTGGCAGGCCACTGTACTGGATCATTGGTTGCAATAACTTGATTATTAAAACTAACTAATAAAAAAAATGAAGTAGACGTAAAAACTTTTTAAAATGTCACATTTTGATATGGAATTGTCTCAGAAATCCAAAAATGTTACAATATACCCCGTCCATTTAACAATTGAAACCCAGAGCCATTTCCTGTGAAACCGAAAATGACATGAAAGTGAAAAATATACCAAAACTCTCCTCCTCACATACCATTTACCTATACCAAATCTTATTTTGATACATCTAGAAGTTCTATGAGTTGTCAAATAGATTCGTTGACACCTGGTATGTACTATTTCAAATTTCATTTAGTGATTACTTTGAAAACAGTTTTCAAAATGTACAAGCTATGTATGAACACTTATTTAACAATGAATAAATTTATAGTAATTTTTTGGACTTTTCCGGTTGTGAGGTGTTATCAATTGTATAATAAAAAGAGAGAAACAAAAAAGAAATACAGCTAAAGTACAACTAAACATATTGAAAATTTACTTTAGGAAATAGTACTATTTGGTTTCTGGAAAAAGTTACATATGCTCAAGATTAAAACAAAAATATTATGAATTACTGTAAGTACTTCAACGTTATACAGTATCTGTGGAGAAGTCCGTCTCATAGGGCAAATTTCTTTATTGTTTGACTTGGGAAAATTTTTAATTTATAATTATAATAAGCATGTTTAAAAACCAACAAAGATAAAATACATAAATGAGGTTTAACAAACAGTTAATATAACATTCCCTTAAAAAGTGCAAAAACAGACAGAATTTTGGAAAATGTTAAAAATTGCACAATAAAATAAGTAACTAGGTATAATGTTGTAAGCACTTTTCTTACCTGGTAGCCACAAATTTGATATAGTAATTCACAAGCTGACTGTACACCAGCTGAATGTAAGAATAGAGGGCTTCTTGTCATACCAATATCATTGTCAACGGTTTCACCAATACAAAGTCTACTCTCCAACAGCATTTCAATTACATGTAAACCATTCTCTCGATTATGTAAACTAAGTTCACATAATACTCTCTCCAAATTTGGCAAATACAATACGGGAATATGTGTGGGTACTAACAACAAACCACAACAAACTAACAATAAATCAGGCACTTGAGTGGCATTTTCGACTATTTGACTTTTAAGTTCAACATCGATTGGTAATGTAAAGCAATGATGTAAGAGCCTTAACCATCCCAAACTATACTTGCAGTGAGATTCGTCCTCAGATAAATCTAAGACTTGCTGTTTGGTACTACCCCCAAATGCCGATGTACCTAATAAACGAATTTGTGACAATCCTATACTACTAGCATCGCGTGGTTTATAAAGACGTAGTTGAATGCAATTGACTACTTCCGGTACTGGCAAATGTAAACGAATGAATGTCATTCCGCTTGTAGGTAAAGGAGGACAGGCGGGTACTAATCGAGAAGGTCCGTCCGATGATACCTACAAAATATTGTAAAAATATTATTGTTAAATGTATGAGAATATACTTCAAGAGCCACAGCTGACGGACAAGTCGCTAATGAACCTAAATGAGGTTGAAGATGAACTTCTCTTAATAACACAGCACTAGGAAGCTGTAATATCAGTTCTGTATGAACCTCTTCTGGATAAAAATGATAAGACCATTGGGCTGTGCGTGCCCTTCTATGTGCCGCTGCGCTACCTTGGATTAAAACATCAGCAGGTTGAGCACTGCTCGACTGACATCTACAAATGATGTTTTGATTGGTGTATAAAATATTAATATTGTAGCTTACTTAATTGTGCCAAAAGGAGCAAAATTAATCAAAGCCATATTGTTTTCAAGATTCACTTGCTGTAATTTTTTCGTTGCAGATGCAGAAGCTATAGCTGTACTCGCATCGGATCTTGTAGTAGAACCTCCAAAATGCTGCATTACCATTGATACAGTTCCTGAATGGGAAACGGTGTTAGGAGCATTACTGCTGTGAACCAAACTTCGACCCAAAATTCCAATTCCACCTTAGAATTGATTATGAAGACATCAAACTTTGTTGGAATATTTATAAATTTTACCTGCATTTAAAAAGCCTCTTAAAGCTTCTTCCGTATCTAAAACTTGTAAAATAAACCACAACAAAGGTTCGCTAAGTTGAGGCGCTTGAGAAAGAAACATTAAGAGTGGTTCCATTATTAGTTCTTTTCTTGATGTTTTTCGCGCTAATGCTGCCAGTGTATGAAATACAGCATCACCAACAGTTCCAGGTTCGCCTAAATCCACAAGAGTGCTCTGAAATGAAAATACAACAACATGTAAAAATCAAATCTATGAGTAGCCACAAAAATACCTGTTGAGAAATATTTGCAAGCATCGATAGTGATGAAGCCTTGCAAGCCGCAAGTGACTGACAAAGCCTAATAATACTTGGATGATGTTGTAGAACTGTATCTGCTAAGCACGGTACAGGAGGAATATTTCTCTCCTGTTGAATTTGCTCTGCTTTACTTTCATCAGTTTGTGCTGATCTATACGGTTTTGCATCCATTGGTTCCTAAAATGTTACGAATATTATAAACTCCTAATACACTTCCACCTACAGTTTGTTCGGTAACACTCGGTAAAGGTGTTTGTACAAGTTTTGCCAACAATTTTAGTAAAGAGATCAACAGGACATCCCATGACACAGGTCTGTCTTGCTTATGAGGTTCTGGACCCAAAACTGAAGCAAAGATTCCACTAAATAAATGCGAAGTTGGATGTAATCTTTCACCAATATTAACACACTTTATACGATCCACTTGAGAAATGTAAGAATGTACAAGTATACCTTAAATGCCCCAATTATAAATTTAAAAGTTAAAATGTCATCCAGTTACCTGTGCATTCAAATATACTCATGGCAATACTAATATCCGCATTGCAAAAATCCAGATGTGACATACATTGCAGTAATTTACATTGTGCATCTAACGGCCCTTGTTTGGCAGCAAGCGGCCCAGTTGGTTGAACAAGTTGGTAAACCACTCTCAAAAGCAAACTTTTTAATTGACTTCCGGGTTTACTAGAAGGACTAACAACATCGCATCTGATTTGTACGCGTACTAAAAGATCATGAAGAGCTTTACAAAGTGACGGTCCACCCTAAAAATGTTATTGTTCATATAAATAAAGTAACACAGTAATTACTTAACTTACTAATCCCTTTTCAGAAAACACCAATCCAGTTCCGGACAAAAGTCTTAAGAGCAGTTGTACAAAATCTGGATGGTTAATTATGCATAAGGTAGGAGCATATAACCCTAAGGAATCTGTCCATTGAGATGCATTAGTGGAGCTGTTATTGCCAGGCTGAAGCATATTGCAAACCATTGTAAGTGTTTGTAAAGCACTACACCACGTTCTCAGTGATAATCCGGAGCTCCATGCAACAGTAGTGATTAAAGAATTAACTGCATCGGGGTCCAGCCCGATGAAGGGATAAGCAGAAGGATCAAATTTGTCATCACAATGAACACAGTTTAACGTAAGCCATAGTTGTAAAATATGTTCAATATTAATTGAGGACTGTAATTGCAACTCCTTAAAAAGGGAATTGAAACATGACACTAACATTGTTCGATTTGGTACAGTTGCTTGTACATCAACATTCCAAGGTATTACTAAATTTGATGGCCACGGAGGAAGCTCCTGTTCATTTTCAACATACGATTGAGTTGCGTTAACATTTTGCATTAAATTGTAGGAATTAATTGAAACTAATCTTCTCAATGTAATTTCTGCTAACGCTTCTACGCCCATCTCAAGCCTTGAATCCATTGCACACGAACTTGCAAAAGTGGGATGAAAATTTCTTGAAGATTTTTTTGCATGTGATTTACTCCTTTCCAGAATATCGTCAAGGAAATCTTCTAACTCTGAGTCATCAGATTCAAACACAGATGGTAAATGGTTATTGTTGTTATTATTACTAATTGTTTTCCCCTGTTTCGTAGCGGGTTCCGATAATACATTATCCTCCAAGGCAAAAGAATCGCAAAGTATTTCCAAGTCTGTAAGAAGGTCTGAAAATTTAATTTCAAATTCTATCTTACCAATTTCATTTCATTAACATAATGCAAAATAAATATATGGGGCCAAGCGATTTAGAAAAAGTGAGTTAATGCCCGAACTGTTGAAAATTGCACACGAAACCATTGATGACGAATAAAAATTGAAACCTATAAAGTTCTTAAAAGGAACTAACTACACATTTCAAAAAATATAACTTAACAGTTAGTTACAAAACTATTCAATTGTAGATCTTAAACATAAACAAAAGAAAAGAGTGTAGTTTTAAATACCTAATTTTACAAAAATAAAGTACACTTTAACGTGAGTAAAAATGAGAGATCATGTAATTATGGCAATATATGAGCAACCATGATCATTGAAAAAATAAGACCTTTTGAAATAAAAAAAAAGTATAGGCAAAACATATCAACACAAAATGCAGACGGAATAATTTTAATGTGCAAAGAAATAGAGAAAAAGTTGTTTGCATGTTTACATTGGCTGAACATTAGGTAGATTGATAGAATTGTCACTAAAGTAACATTTACACGGAAAAGTTTGATTAATTCCGTAATATATTATTAAAATGATGTATCGCCATTTTTCATTCTAATTACATTATAAGGTGTTCCGAAAGAAATATCATCATTTGAAGCTGTAAGGTTGTAGGATAAGGTTAGAACTGTACAAAAACAGAGACAATTCAGTACAACTGCACATATGAGAAGAAATAATAAGTTCACTATTACAAGGTTGCAAATTGATATATTAATCGAAAGAAGGTGAAATATATTGTTTGTCTAAAGATATCTACAGTTGCTGCAATAATTAAGGCGTAATCATAGCACAGAAATTCCCCCACCTTAACGAAAATATAAAGAAAGTATGGTAATTATTTAGAATCCGGGAACATGCACCAACCCATTTCAACTTTTCGCCTACCAGACAATTAGGAAAAGCTATAACATAATGACCGCAAGTCACTAAATTGTTTAAAAATTCAATAAATAGCAAAATGTTAAAAGTTGGCGTATTTGTCCATAGGTCAAAAGATCGATATTAAAGTCACTAAATATTCTAATCGATATTACAGTGACGTCAAGCAGCTTTTAGCTCCGCCCATCCGCCATTAGGAGGCAAAATTTTGGGCGGGTTTATATGAACTCAACGGTAGTATCCTTAACTTGCTAAATCCAAATAAAAGTTACACGGCAATCAAAGGCAAACTACCACGCGATTAGTCCGCCCGCCATTAAGTGATTAAAGTGCCTTGCGTCATGTAGACATTTCTGCCTTAGGTTAATATAAAACTTAAATAAAGCTTTTAAAACGAATAGGGTTATTGAGAACTGAGTCAAATTATTTTTATAAAACGAATGGGTGTTATTGACAGAGCTGACTTAGGTCTACCACAACGTGTAAAAGAAAACACCTACTGTAATCGATATCTCCATTTACAGTTGACCGAAGCAAACATGATACTTGAGAAGGCGGAGTTGGCGCTGTGGTGTTTTTCAGAGTACATTCAGGTTAAGAAGTATTTCGGCGGTAAATTTAAATATTTGAAAATTTGACGTTCAACCGCAACACAAGTACTTTCTGGTCATGTTACTTTGATAATAACTAGGTAGAATTAATAGAGACGTTATTGATGTCGAAGAATTATCCATTACAAATGAAACGATTACATTTAATAAACGTTATTACAAAATAAGTACAGTATAACCCCCGATTATCCGTGCTCCATGAGACCGAACGAGGCACGGAAAATTGAAAAGCACGGATAATCCGAATACTTATTTCTTACATATGTATGTATACATGAATGTACTATTGATTTTTAGTTTAGGTTTTCGCGGCTGTTGTATGTATTGCTGGTTCCTCGGGTGTTGATCCGCGTGGCACTTCTGGTCTTCAAACGGTCTTTTGAAGACCAGAAGTGCCACGCCGATCAACACCCGAGGAACCAGCAATACATAAATGTACTATGTATGTACATACTAAAAAGATAACAGAAAAAAATAGATCTCTAAGTTCAAACTAACTTTCAAATTGCATAAAAAGATAACAGAATTCTACATAAGTAAACTTTTACACTACATAAAAAACGTAGGTACTGGCGATTTCAATATTGCGTATTGAGAGATTCCGTTGAATGATTTACGGTAACATTATTTCGATAATAAAACTTCTAAAATGCAATTTCAACAATGTGATATCATGCCACGGATAATCCGCAGCCAGGTATAAATTTGAGTTGTGAATGTACTAAAATAAATATTTTTGTGTGATTGGCTAAAAATCTTGCCGCTTCAAATATTTCAAATAAAATTCTTTTAGTTAACATATTTTCCGTGTATCTTGTTTGCTTCGGGGAGCTGTACATATTTATATTCTCCTTTTTTCAAAGCAATTTTGAATTGTGCAACTTGTGTTAACTTTTATTTCTCTTTTATAAGTTATACACATAAGGCCATTTAAATGCCACTGTTTTACTTATGCAGAGCGATATTAAGCTAGCGATAATAAATTCTACACAATTGATGTGTCTTGAACACATATAACGCCACCTATTGAACAGTAGACTGTAACTCTATAATTAAGTGCTTAACAAAAAAAATTTTAAAAAGGGGGTTGAATCGAAGATAAAGTTTTTTCATTTTTACTTCCCGAGTACGAAGTAAAAGGGTCTAGTGGCAACCCTATCACTAAAATTTTTAGTGGAAATTGAGATGGCCCCGAATTGTAAATTGTTACCAAAAGTATAACTAGCAAAAGCTAAATCCTTAGAAATATATTGCACACACCACCATTTCTAAAACGCCTTGTAGAGCTTGTTCACTTGCTTGTGGCGAAAACGATGTATGCTCAGTAAACCAAGTGGACTGTCTTAAGATACTTACGATCAACTTAACCTGTTTAAAATCACATGGTAGGGAAATACATGGCGTAGTATAACGTAATTATTTTCTATGAGCAATAAAATGCTAACACATAATTAACGGATGTTAGATTTAGAAATACATCTTTTAATTACATTTTAAGCATTATGAACTATGGTAATGAAACATTTTTCTTTACTTATTATTACTAGAAGATATTCCTTGTATGTACGCTAATGACAAGATTAGTAACGAAGGGCGGAGTTATTAGCTAAACTACCCGCCTTATCTGACATTGGTTTCGCCATAAGAAGTGAACAAGCTCTACATAATGTGCTTATCAAATAAAAAAAAATCATGATGTACCTTTTGCGCCCCAACTTGTTGATGCCGGAGATGCATCGGTTTCCATTTCAACTTCAGAATTTGGAGGTTTACCAACTTCTACGATATCTTGCAATAAACACGCTAAAGCATGTGGTGCCCAAGGCAATTCAGATCCCATACAAATATGAATTAGCTTTAAAAGTTGTTCTTCATTCATCAGTTGCCCTAGTTGCAATTTTGAGATGCAAACTAAACGTCCAATCACCTACATAATAATTTAATTTTCTACTCAAATATGTTTTGTTAACATCTTACCTTACACGAAAGTAGAAACATATCTGCACTGCAAGAATGATCCATTGCTAGCAATAATGCAAGCAAACCCTTAGCGACAGCTAAGCAATGAACGGAATCAAGGTACTGCGTCGTAACAAGAGACGATTGTTTGCTATTCATCGATTCATTTGTTTCTCTTCGTCGTTTACCTTGCTTAGCAATATCGTTAGATTCGATCGTGCTTACATTTTTCGTACTATCTTTATTATAAGATTTAAATGGTTTTGACTTTTTATAACTATGTTCTTGATGTTGTTTAAGAGCAGCTTCTACTTTGGAAGTTAACGATGCAGCTTGTGTTGAAAGTGATGCCAAAGCCTATTGTAAAATAAACCACAAAGTTACAACAATTCTAATAGTAATAAGAGGCAAAATGTTTTTTTCTATTTTCACTTTTTAATGATTACTTTATCAAACTCGTTTGGATCTCATACAGTTCTACTTTAAAGCATCCAAAATTTTATATTAGCAGCGATATATTTCCCCTTCATCGACAAAATGAAAATCATATTTATTTATTTGTTATTGTATACATGAATGGATGGTAAAATCTACTTTGCCAAAAAGCAAAACAATACAAACCAAATGCGACAATAGTGAAAATGAACATTGCTAATACTAATTGTTGTCTATAAAGTAAAAATCATCAGTTTATAAGTGAACCATGACTTTAAACGTTAAACCATTAAAAAATTTACTAACTGTTCTGAGAGAAACTAACATTTCTTTGAATAGACTAAATCTACTTACTTCTTGACAGTGTTATATGTTATATACAGGGTGTTCCAGGAAGAATAGTAAATATTTTTTGCAATACAAAATTCCATATAACATGTGCCCAATTTTTATTAGTGTGTAAATTCAAAGGGATAAGGTATGGGGACTTGGTGGCCAAGAAATGTAACCATATCTACCGATCCATCTTCCGGGGAATGTTAGGTGTAGATGATGTGTCACCTGACAACTAGAATGTGCAGGAGCCCTGTCATGCTGAAAGAACATATACATTCTTGTAGCCAAAGGAATCTCGTCCAATAATGCTGGAAGCTCATTTTCAAGAAAGTGTAGATAACAGTATTCTGTAAGGATGATATGCGGTAACACAAAGTTCACAATGTGAACATTAACACACCACCGTTGACAATCAATAAATACGCCCATAGCAAACCATAGCAACAGGTGTCCCAACAAACGAAACAAAATGCATTGAATTCAGTGGTGGAATGTTTGAAAATAAACTTTCAACGTACCATTTGCCTTTTGTTTGTTTGGGTTAAACAGTTACACTAACAGCTGTACTCAATAAAAATTGGACACATGTTATATGCAATTTCGTATTGCAATTCTATCTATACCACCACCTCCTGAAATATTTACTATTCCTCCTTAAAACACAGTGTATAATACTAAATTTCAAATTATATATAGAAGTAGTGAACAATTATTTGTATAAAGTGCATTGATTAAAATTTCAAAAAATACAAACCTGTACCTGAGTAGATGACTGCACCACTTTATGCGTCCAATCGAGATTTTGCATTTGCTGTTTGTAATAAAGGACCCTTTTTTGTATTTTCTTTTTGTATGAACCCATATTTTCGGTACTTTTTCCAGCCATTTCTCCTGTAACCCAATCCCATCGTGTCGCATTTTGCAAAGACACTTTACTTATGTCAAGTTGTAATGATAAAAATAGAAGCAACCATCCCAGAAGTGGCAAATCGATAGAAACGGCAAGTAATGATTGTCGATTGTGTGCTAAAGGTAATAATACCTGAGCGATTACTTTTAATGTCGCATCAAGAACAGAACTTCGCTCTAAGCTTTTTCGTCCCAAGAATGCTAATAAAACAAACACACGATCTTGTGGGAATTTAGCATTGTAAGAAGATGAATACATCTCTCTAAGTGTTTCGGCTAAAAAAGTTCCCCAATATGGTTGCTTCCCACAAGATCTTACTAATACAGTTGCGGCCAAAAATTGAATTCTTGAACCTTGAGAAACACAAAGTCCTTGAAACAACTTATGGCAAGATTCTAAATTTATAACCGATGTAGTGTCAACTGAGAGTAATGCATCTAATAAAGATTCTACTATGCATCGTAACTTATCTACACATACATCAGATAAGCTTTCAACTGTCGCTTCCGAATTATTTAATCCATTCTCAATTCGACGCATAACATTTCTCACTGTATTCAACTGTCGCTGGTATGTTATTGCTTCCTACAGTTAAAAATTTAGGATACAGTTATAGTAATAAAATTACCTTTTTACCTGGTAAGCAGCAAACACTTTTGAATTTTCACAATTCGTAGTATTTGTAACACTTTCTTTCATAATATTCATATATGCCGATAAATGTGACGCATTAGTAACACCAGAAGTTAAAAATGGATGAAGCAAATCTTTCAATTTAGAACAGGCCAAACTATATCGACAATTAACATCTTCTAATAACATTGACAGCACGTTCAACTGATTATCTAAGTCTGTTGTAATTGCTAGAGGAGAATGTATTTGGTCAAATGATATTTCCTCTGGCAACACAATAAGATGTCCATAAAAGTATCCCACAGGAATTCTGCATCTGGTTGTCGTCATACCATATCTACCAACCGCTGTTATCTATAAAAATAATGTAACCATTTAAATTCGCAAGTAAATAACTGCAAATACTTTTATGAAACGGCAAAGGGGAGGAGGCTGCAAATCGTTGAATACCAAATTTCTCGTACTGATATCTGAAGCTGTAACAAGTCTCGTCGCATCAACATCTTCACTCTTGATCCACAAATCTAGACTAATTGAAACTAAATCGTGACATGCGGGAATAAGAACATCTGTAAGCAATACAGGTTGACCAAAATCTAAAGTGACAAAACGACGAGCTCCCGAATGCATTCTTTCTACTACTATAACTTGTTGTGGTGGAGCTACAAGAAGTTGCTGCCAAGGTAAAGATTGATTTGGTGACAAAATTTTATCCGCAATGAAAGCAGATTTACTTTGGGGTTCCGAATTCATACTACCACTATCGGAGTCAACAGATATTTCCAGGGTATCTGCAACTGCAATACCCTTAGTAAATATGTAATAGGTACTTGACAAAAAATACTTACTTAATTTTGGAAAATCTTCCGTTTTGACATTATCTGTTTGAAAAATAACTTGATATGCCCCGTCCATTAAGGAGGTATAACTATTATTACTACTACCTTGACCATTTCCAGTATTTTTACCCATATGATTATGATATACTTCAGCAAAATCGGAAAAGTGATGCTCTCCTTCAACTTTCTTAGTACCACTAGTTTGCGTTTGAGGACCTGATACTGTTATTGGTATAAGATTGTTTAGGAAACTACTGCCCCCATTTACATCGGCACGTTCTATACGAGTACCCTCGCTAGCAGATGCACAGGTAAAATGCAAAGGTTCTGTTTCTAGTAACCCTCTAACTAATTTAGACGGCGCTATATTCTTCAACTTAATTTTGCCATCACCTTTGGTAACTGATAACACTTCTTTAGGATCTAATGCTTCCTTATTAAAGGCATAATTGGTATGAAAATCAAGTTGCGGTGTAGTATTTTCACCAGTAACAACAGTAGCATAAGTAACGGCAATACTTGATGGTTTTATTGGTGGTGGAGGTTCGATATCGAACAATTCTGGTTCAAGTGGTGTTCCAAATAAACCGTACCTACTTCGTAACAGTAGATGATAAGGATTCGTACGTTTGTTTAATTCGTGAGAAATACTGCCTAATAAAGATATACACTTTAATGCCACACTTGCCATTTGATCGGGTTGTGTAACTTTCAATAATAAATTGATAAGCCACTGAAGACTTGCCGCTGAATTAACTTGATCCACAGAATCCAAAATATTCATCAGAACGTTCAGAACTGACAAATCAAAATGTTTTCCTACTTGCTCACCAACATCTTTAGCGCCACTATAAAACAGATAGTTAATTTATAACAGAATTGTTGGTAACATCTAATTGTACTACACAGCTACAATAAATTCAATAGCATAGTGATATGCTGAGAAGACAAGAAAAAAATGTTAGAATGGTTTTCAAATCTCATAACCTGGTAGAAAACTGTGGTTGAGTAGATACCAAACATGAAAATCAAATAAAAATACTGTTTTTGGAGCGATCTGGAATTTAAACTTACGACTGTGGACTGAAGATTACACTAAATGAGATTGGTAAACCATTTCTCTAACAAGCGTAATCATGATTGAACTACTTACTTGCTGCATAAAATCATAAGTTTAACACATTTGTGGGCCATACTTCTATTTGCAAATAGCAAACAATAACGAAGCAAAGACATTAGATTAATTTCTATCGTTTTTAGAAATTCTAGTTGTTGATTTGGAGCTTGGCCATTATTACTTCGATTTCGAGTAAGACGTATAGAAGCTACCCATATTAAAATATCTAACGCAATATTCTGTTGTTCAATACTTAATTGCAATGTAGCAGTCAAACACAATGATTGAACGAATATATTTGATTCTAACATAGATGCACGTTGATTTCTTTCGTGAGGTATATCGGTATGCTTAGTGCTATGTATAGTTATGCTAACTTCATGTAAACAATCACAGCCCATATAAAATTCGGTTTTATGTGATCCAGTTTGGGAATATTTGTCCACAGTAACACTAGCCGTTCGATTTTCACTTCTTTTACATTTTAAATTGGGAAGTTTTGATTTACCGTTTTCTTTAGAACAAACTGATTTTATATGAAGTAATAAAGTTCGGATACACGATTTAAATAATTTAGGGCTGGTTAGAGTGACACAACCTGATTGTTCCGTTAAATCGAGGCAAGACACTATATCAACAGGGCCAGCTAAAATGTCCACATTTTGAGATTGTAAATATTCGTGAGACGTAACAGGATTGTCCACCCACTGTAAGGAATCACAAGTAACCGAATCGTCCACTGAAAATTTGAAATCACGTTTATGACCAATGCTGTATGTATTTTGCTTTAATAATGTAATTTCCACATGAGGTGATGCTGAAGAAGAATGCAGGGAAAAATGTACATCCACATGACCGATACATGTTGGAGATGGTAAAGTCAATTCAAAAATGTGTTCATCCCAAGTGGTAGTATCTGTCTGCAAACGAAACATTTTTGTATGTTGTTCACTATTCACTTGTAAATGTGGATGTCGACGCTGTCTTTGTGCTTGCTGCATTTCACTCCAACATGGTGGAACAACTGCACAATAACCAACTTTAAGAGGTTCAAACTCACACAGAGTTTGCAAATGTTTTAAATCGGATATGTTAATAGTTTGTACTGGCTCATAAAAGTATCGACTATTTTCATTTACATCACTTATATCTGATAATTGTACTTTTGGGCTTTGCTCCATAGACGAACTGAACACATCTTCGTCCTCCTGATCTTCAATTGAATCATTATCCACATCATTTAGAGCATAAAAGTGTAGAGATCCCGAATCTGTCGATGCACATAACCGTTCTAAACCTAAAGAAAAATTTGACTATCAATATAGAACTATTACTGAACTATTGAAACATTCTAAAAGCTACGAAATTTGCATTTCAATTTTTATTAACTTCAATTTTTTGCTGCTTTGGAGGAAAGTTCGTTATAGTCTTAGGGGGATTTGTTTTACAGTCCTCTGTGGTGTTTTAACACAAATTGTTAGAGCACAGTGAACGACAGGTGGAAGTGTGTTGGCTTCAATTAACTAACACCCTGTTCAGTTGACGACTGCTCTAAAATTTGACATTTGACAAATTCAATAATGAGATACAGTTTGTCCAGCGAATCTTTGCAGATATGGCCGCCGTCCAAAGTGTCTGAATCAAGATAAAATATTAAATCAGCAACTACTTTCATGACCTGTCACAAAATATATTAGTTTGTCAACAACAAATTTAACACAAAAAATCAAGGAACAAATATAAACAAATCAAACGTCAAAGAATGATAATGACAAATGTCAATTTATTCGGCAGAAGTGGTGTGGTAACACTACTGAAGTCAAAATAGAAATGGTATCCATACAGCGTAAGCTCAGACAAACTAATTAACTTATGCTTCTACACACAAACTAAACTGGTATCAACGTATTTCTGAGCTTTCAACACACGCATATAACAAATTGGGCAGCGTCTATCTTTGTTTTTGGTGCGTAATAAGAACCTAAATTGTGAGGACGTATATTGTTGTATATTTCATACATCGGCAAACATTCGCTGGACAAACTGTAGTATATCTCTAGGAGAGATTCTTTAACAGTAGTGTACAAATGAAAACAACGTTAATTTATAAGTACCACATTTGTCGTGAAAAATTGTACTTACTATTACAGTATACTGCTGAAATGAATTTTGCTCCTTCCAATCTTGCAATACTGATCGTTTTTAAAGTTGATAAGTCAATAATTCGAACACATCCATCTTGACACACAAGAACTGCATTACCTTCGCACGGGCAACTTTCGTGATTAAAGTCTATCGATACATTCAAGCGTTCTAAATGGGGAAGTAATGTAACTTCAATTGGTTTTTCGAAACTGTTTAGGTCACGCACTAACAACGGCTCTTCATTAATTTTTACCATTTTGCATGAAAAATTTAAAGAATACACTAGAAGAACACTATTTTGAGTACGAAGAGTACTTCCTAAAACTACAAATATGTGACCGCCATCTGGAGTTGGAACAATATGCGACACTTCTAAGTCTCTACGATTTTTATATTGTTTCGGTAATGATATACACTGTTCGGCACGAGAATAATTTAGTTTATTAGTCACTTTACTATTTTTTAATTCGGCTATGTGATCGGAAATGCTTTTCTCATTAATAGCGGTGGTTTCAATTGGACTGCTACTTAACTGACCGTTCATAAACGAATAATCAGGTGGCAGATGAAGAATTGTTACCGCTTGAGCTAAATCTGCTTCACTGGTGTCTGGTACTAATCTTACAGAAGGTTGCTTAGTAGGCCCTATTGAAGGAGGTAAAAAAATTTCGTCGCTTTCCCCCGGAATTAAATTTTGATACATGGACATTTGCTGTTTTAATATAGTGTAGGCTTTCATTTCAACGTCTGACAAAAACATTAAATCGTCCGAATGGCTTGAAGCTACATCCACCATATTCGTGTCATTTACAGTGCTGTCAGGATCGTCCAACATTGTATACGATATGTACTCCTTATATTCTTCAGGTGTTGTATTGTCGTTTCGTTTGTTGGATATTTCACCGCCTTTCAAAACAGCATCTTTTTTGGTTTCTATAGATTCTTTGGTGTATTGAAAGTCATATACAACAAGGTATAGAGAACACATTTCAGATGAATGCGGCAATTCATCAATTTCCATAATATTTATTGAAGATTGATCATTTTTGTTTTGGTCATTAAGAGTTTCCACAAAAGAAGATTTATGTTGCGAATTTTTTGATGAAGAATGAGATTTAATACTCAACCCACAAATGATAGTGGGCCTAATTCCATTTGAACTACCCTTTGTGTGACATTTTTCCCCAACAATAGTAAGAGCTGTAATTTGTTTCTCTGCTGGGCACTTAACTGTAACAGAAATAACTATTAGCATTAGCAAATAAATAAATTTGTGTGTATCATTTTTACGGGAATGATTTATATGTGCAAGTTCATTAGACAAAAATTGAACGTTTTCATTGATAACAAAAAGGAATGGGGATATTCTTAATTATTCAACTGTAACCAACTAAGTAATTAAAAAAACAAAGCAAAAACAATTGAATAGTAAAGATTATAACATTTTAAATGGTTATTAGCCTTCCACAATGCAACTTTAGTATTTAGCAGCAACAATATAAAAATTGTGTTAATGTTAAAATTAGTGCCTATGCCTATGAGTAGTTCTTTGTAAAATATAAGTGATATATAGTTTAGTGTTGGAGATCAATGCGTTAAGGTAGTTCCTCCGCGACAATCTCAACCAAAAGTTTCGTCCCATGTAACCATAGTAACTTCTATTATTAACCATTTTTGTCACTCCAGTGGAAGTACACTTTTTGTTCGGACTGTCCGCGTTGTCATGGAACAGATTGCGTATACAATCATTCGCTTGCCTAAACATATCTAATAATACCAAAAACGTCATGTTTCTCAAGGCTATATCTTCAAAGTAGACGGTAAACAATTCTTAAATGTTTTCACAATATTCGTATAATCCCTCTCTAGCATTCTTTAGTTTTTCATTAAATTCTGACATTTAGTTTTGACACTACAATTGATAATGTGTCAGTGCCCACATAACACGAGATCTGCAAGGGATGTCCTGTGGCCTTATGCGGACATTCAGAAGTTCCCAGAACGTCTTTCAGATGTCCTGGGGACTTATGTGGACATATAGAAGTCCTTAGAATGTCTTTGGGACGCCTTTGAAAGATATGTGCTACGTGGGCGGTGTTTTTTGTATATGGGTTATATGTCAATTATGCCAATTTTAAGTGTAAATATCTCGACTTAGGGATGGTAAACCTCATTTAAACTCCACAGATGTTTGGATAACGTATTTAATAACGTATACGCCAAGTTTGAACAAATTCTGTCGCAAATCGTTCCGCGGAGGAACTACCTTAAATAATAAACTGCTATCTAAGAGTAGAATTATAAAAATAATTTTTACAAAGGAGATTCGAATACAAACTGATTATGATGATACTAGAAATGATCCTTTGTAGAGTGACAGCTTCAAAGACAAAACACACAAATGAAATCAAGGCTATGTATAAGAACATTATAAATTCAAAAATAATGTACGTTAGTTAGTTAATTAAATTGTCTAAACTGAACTAATTTTCAGACATCGACAATTATTTGCATTTTCTAATGATTTTAAAGTAACTGATATACTAATAATAATAGTTTATTGATTCACACAATCTTTTATAAAAGATATACGAGCCCAGAATCATATCATTTGGGCCAGTTATTGTTTTATTTTTTATTAACAATGTTATGTTATTAAATTTAGTGTTCTGTGCATATCTCTAGATTTGTAATACATATTAGTTTTAGTAAAAAATGTTTACATGAATGTTGCAAATTACAATAATAATAGTTGCATTCAACAGATTTTTCTTTTATGTTTACCAAAGTCTTCTAAAATAAAATAAGAAATAAAACAATGACTGTGCCAAATGATATGATTATGGGCTCGCAGGTCATGCCAAAACAGGTAGGTTGCTACAAATCCTGTAGTTCAGAATAATTTACAAATTTTTGACCTGAAGGTTTGATAGACATTAATTTGAACATAATCAATTTAAAATTATCCAAAATTTTATGACTGTTCAAACAATGGTTAAACTTGAAAGTTTAAATAACCAAAAAGTCATTTCATTTCACTTTCATAATATTTTAAACTATGAACTTTAAGTACCTACCTATAGATAATATTATAATTCATTCATTGGTATAGTGTATTTCATGAATAATTAGACCTCTGCAATATGGCTGCCATTTAAATTTGTCCCCAAATAAAGCGCGGGAGCACTCATTGGCGTAGTACCTTTTGTCATATAAAAACAAAGTGAGGAACTTATTTGAATAAATTTGTTATTAATAAATTCACTATCACCACGCTCACCTAGTATTAATTAACTATTTCAATACAAATTTTAAAAAAATGAACAAGTATGTGGTAAATTATTTTTTTATTAATAATTATTGGGTACCTAATTAAAAATCGCAGAATTTGCAGTTTCAACATTAATTACGAATTAGTAATGGTAAATTTTCAGAAATTCTTAACAATAATGATATTTGTTTGGAACATTCATTTATTTTAACGATGTTTATTTCTTACAATAATTAATGTAATTGAAAAATTTTAAATTTTACTAACTTAAGTTACCTCTCCGCGTGATACGTTACTGAGTTGGCAAATAATATTTTAAGACGTTTGAAGGTCGTATTTGTTATTATATTTGTCTTTTGCTATTACAATGTTGTAGGAAAGGATGGAAAATGCGGTTCAGAGTAGCCAACTTAAATATCCCTTTCATTACAATGTTACACTTATAGTATTTTAGTTGTTTTATAATTGGATGTTGTTCATAGTGGAATGGCAGCCATATTGCAGAGGTCTAATTATTCGTGAAATACACCATAGGTATAACATTTTTCAAAATTTTAAATTGATAATGTTCAATTGATTTTTTTGTAGTCTACTGTAAAAAATGAATAAATTACTCTCAAAATTAAAGTAGTTTTAGGATGAATTCAAAATCTTCAACAAATTTCCAATTGCAAAAATGTGACATTTAAAATAATTGTATCTTAAGGATTTAAGGCGAGATTTAAGGTCTCCGAGATGGCCCTGTGTAAGGTACATTTTCTAATAAAACTAATATGTAGTAAGGATATTAAATTCCACATTTTATACAATAACAGTATAGTATATTGAAAAACAAGTGTCGCAATGAGACTTTTTACCGCACGAAGACCAGGTTTGCAGACTGAGTGAAAGGAGGTCTGCAAAGGGATGAGCGCGACAAAAAGTAATTGTGACACGTGTTTTTCGTACTATTTTTTCTATTTCGCATGAATTTACTCTAAAATTTTTAATAAATAATGATACATAATAAAATTGTTTTAGTGATTTTTTTTTAAATTATGTTGGCAATTTTGACATTTGACAATTCAAATTTAAAATTTCAAGTTGTATAATAATGGTTTGGGCATTGAACTGTACGCTATACGCAACTGAAAAGGTAACACTAATAAGTAACACTGAAGCCACAGGCAAGTTAGGCAACCCTCAACGAATGGGTATCTCTATCTCTTTCTTTCGCACACAAAGTCACACTCAACGCTGTAGCACGAGAAATAAAATACGTTGGCAGTTACGTCTGCTGTACTACCACAACCAGCTAGAAAGCGACAGACGTACCTACTCCGCATCTGTCCTCTGGTTTCAACGCCTACAATGCATTGGAATAGGTCGTATCCCTTCCAGTTGCGTATAGCATGCAGTTCAATGGGTTTGGGTGACAGTCTTGAGAAAATTACAAAAAAATTACATCTCTGTAACAGTACGGAAACGAACCTTCTTTCCGTATCGTTTTTAGTACGGATATAAAGCTATAACCATGGCGAAGTAGAAAAAATCAGTTTCACAATTAATGTTGCTAATAATTAATAAGAAATGAGAATTTTTAGTACAAACCTTCATCGATATCACTCCAGGTACCGGGAACACCAAAGTCTTGCGTCAATTTATCCAATATGTGTGAATCAAATTGAGTAACAAAAAAAGAGTGAGTTCGTCTTAATTTCCCCGACACATCAAATACTGAAATAAGCCCCTCCTTATTAGCGGTTGCTATTAAATTGGATACTGAACTAGTCCCGATGGTTTGAACTGATACTCCTCTGTAAGTGGCATCGATAGCGGGATTTGTTGCATACGTCACAGAAATTGGAATATTTTGCGTATACTCTCCCATAACGAATGGACAGGATGGAGAATGACGTTCATGTTCGCTCCAAGGTTCGTCGGTTCGTTCCCAACAAACTAGACACACAGAACATGTAAAGCACATCGCGCGATCATCTCCCGATTCATTTGGAAGATGGTAAAATCCAGCTTGCGCCATTTGATCGGGTAGAGCCCATCTTAAAAAAATGTTTTTTTTTTTAATAATGTAATTTAGATATGAACATTTTACGCACTTGTAATCCATGTGTGGCCACTGTGTGAAAGTTTCTCTTCTCTTAGCTTCACTGGCCATTGTACGCCTATCTGACGCATTTGCTTGTTCGCCAACCAATTCCGAAAGACGTTCGTAAACAGCAGATGCTACACCTAATTCCGGCGAGTGCTGCTTTTTTCCTATCGATTCTGTTACTGTACAGTTAACTGCAGTTCTTAATGTATCAAAAGGTAGATTTAAACATACTGTGTTCCACTGAAACAATATTTTGTTTAAACGTTAACACAATCATTTAGTTCATTAAAGTCCAGTTAATTAACAAGAAAATATTTGACGAATGAATTTACTGGGGTTTGTAAAAGTGATAGACTCAAAATGTAAAAATTTCTCTGTAAGTTTTTTGGAAAATTTTTCAAGAATTTCAGGGGAATACTAAATATATTAAATGGTGAATGTGCAACAATATATTTCTCGTAAAAGTATGAAACATTTTCGTAGTTTCAAGATCCTATTTAAAAAGAACTATGCACAGGGTGGTCCAAATTGGATACTTTCTTATGGAAACACCCTTTATTTTAAGAGATAGACAAAAATGGACTCAATTTTAATGAGGAAGTCACTGGCGTATACAGAATTCAGCTATCTTTAATCGTTTGGCTCCTAGGGGGCGTTTCTCAAATTTGGTCGATTTTTTTAACTTTAACTTCCTTATAAGCGATTTTGGCAAAATTTTTCTTACAGCCCTTTTTTACGTAGAATCCACCGCTATGAACAGTTTTTATACAGGGTTTGGTTGTTTGTGTACGACCCTAACCTACATTTTTTCAAAACAAAAAAAAATCAGCCTTTTGCGCTTTGGTTCTTGCGGCTTTGATGTTGGCTCTGTATTTTAATCTGAACTTATTTGTATTAATTTTAAGCTGAAGGTCTAGAATATTTTATTAATGTAATTCATCAATTTCAAAGTGCGACACATGGACTTCAATTTGTTGTCAAACCATTTTATACGAAATTGTTTTCCGTGATGTATCTCTTTGAAAATGAATGTGCGAACTGAGTCAATATTGGTTGAAGAAATACTTCAAATTTGGTATTCACGTCGATATCCCTAGAATTTATGAAACTCCAGTCGAATTGAGAGAATATGAAACACAACTTTCCCTTTTTTAGTTACATACCTATGGGTCTAAAAATGTAACATTCGAAGATAAATTATCATCATGGATAAACTGAACACTAAGTTCTTGACAGAGGTGATCTGACAGATACATATCAAATACAGCAATGGAATATGGTTCAAAGTTGGTAAATATATTATCCAGGCAGTTTTCGCCACGAGTTGCACTCTTTATGTTAGCAGTTAAATTGAAACTGCTCATTAAAATCACATAACTGTATGGATTGCTTACCATTTGAGAAAAGCCTAACGTTAAAATCACCAACTACACACATATATGTTTAAAGTGAATGATGAATGTCAACACGTTTTCAAGAGTGTTCATAAATATATTGAAGTCACAAGACGGAGATCGATACACAGTCAGCACTACTAACTGGAGAGATGGTAGAGTAATACAGAACAGTTCTTAGTGAAGCTCCCGAAATATGTTTCTCACCTTATTTAAGACGCTGTATGTTAACATAGGGTTTATAATGAGACCGACACAAACTATCTACTATCTTATAGCCCTCTATTTCCGCGCCATGCATTTCATTGCTTCTATCACTGTACAAATGAGACACTTACAGGTGTACTTCGTACACTTTTTGTATGTAATTAGACGACAATTAACTAATTCCAACTCTTTCCATTCAAAGTCACCGTTTCGGAGATATCGCCCTTTAAAGATCATGATATAAGGTTTCTTCGCAGACCCCTTTCTTCTACTACCTATACAGGGTGAATGAGACCACCCGTATCAGTCTTTTATTTAAAGAACGGTGAGTCGTAGAGAGGTGGGTAAAAAAAGTGATAAAAGCCATAATAAAGAATCGAATGGTGATATCATTATTTCTCGGAAAAGTCAGCATTCCTCCAGAAGGCCACCAACTCCAAAATTTTAAATGGCACCATAAGTCGAAAAAGGTATTTTTTGAAAGATTGTTAAAAAAGAAGAAAGTTTTATAGGAAAAATTATTTTATTACTGCCACCCCTTTAAGTTATATTCGACTAAAGTTGTTAAATATGAAATCCATTGTTAACATGAAACATTGAAAAGTCGACTTTTAAAATCTAGTTACCAATGTTACATGTGTTCAAAATATCTTCCATTTATTGCTAAGCACTGTTGAGCTCTTCTAGGTACACTATCAGTGGCTCTAATAAGTACTTCTTGAAAGGGAAGAACACATGTAACATTGGTAACTAGATTTTAAAAGTCGACTTTTCAATGTTTCTTGTTAACAATGAATTTCATATTTAACAACTTTAGTCGAATATAACTTAAAAGGGGTGGCAGTAATAAAATCATTTTTCCCATAAAACTTTCTTCTTTTTTAACAATCTTTCAAAAAATTCAGTCAGTAGATTAACAGAGTACCGCAACCTCGGCCATGTTTAGTCCTTTTCGCGCTTCAGTAAAATTTGTAAATCCACAGTATCGTAAAATAATACTTCTTATATCAATTTGTTTTATTAAATTCGGATATTCCGACTAATTTAGTCAAAACATCGTCTACTTTACTGAGCGTGTAGGGGGACTGAAGCGCGGAAAGGACTAAACATGGCGGAGGTTGCGGTACTCTGTTAATCTACTGACTTTGTGTCGTTTTAAATCATACTGCCATCTGTTGTTAATCACGGAAACCTAGATGTCTGCAAGCAAAATATTTTAGCAAATAAAAATAATATTTAACATAAATATAACAAGTGATACATCAACATTTCTACTCTCTTTTCAAAAACCCCAAAATATATAGGGTGATCCTGATCTGTATGAAAACATGTAGTTTAGGGTCATACACAAAAAAACGAAAACCCTGTATAAAAACTGACTACCGTAATGGATTCTATGTAAAAAAAGTGCTCTAAGAAAGATTTTGCCAAAATCAATTATGTATCTTTAATAAGAATGTTATGGAGCATTAAAAGGTAATCGACCAAATTCGATAAACGCCTTTTGCGGCCAAACAATTAGAGATAGCTGAATTCTATTTGCGCCAGTGATTGTCCCATTGAAATTGAGCTCCAGACACCTAGGTCTATTTTTTTCTATCTCATAAAATAAAGGGTGTTTCCATAAGAAAGTGTCCAATTTGGACGACCCAGTACATGCTAAATGGTGTGTTAGAGTAACCCCTTCACTGACTACGTTTACGCCGTAACTTTCGATCGGATGTAGGGAATCGGTTCCGTTAAAACCTACTTTTGCGGGTGTATATGCTGTGGTAATCTCAAGTGGATACGTCAAAATAACTCTTCGATACTTAATGTTTAAAGTAGGATGGTAATAGAATTAGAAAAGGATAAAGAACTGTTTGCAGCAAACTTCACAATATTTATGATTTGCTGCCATTTCCAGATTAGCAAAATGTTAGTATTAAAATAACATAATTGTACCTATGGTGTAATTGGGTAATTATGAAAATTAATTTTCTTCTCATCTCGACTTTTCTTAAGCTGCGTTTAAATATTACGACTTTCATGGTAAAGTTCCACTATAATAACTAATTGCGAATTTAGCTTTAAGTGATGTCTAAAAATTAGATATCAATTCCGTGATGTCTAAAAATTAGATATCAATTCCGTTTAAATTTAAGTATGCCATCTGAGCCACTATTCCAAGTAGATGCGATGAATTCAATCTCTTAAGTTTATAGGATTGAGTTGAAGTATTGTATCCGATCCAATTTCAACCCTGCAGCATTTATGCCGCATATTGCAACCGGATCTGCAAAAACCGGATAGAACCTATCCACTACGTTGACGCGGCGTAAACGTAGTCATTCATTTCTAACTAATGAATTGTCAAATGGCTGCTTCTTCTTCAATTTTTTACAGCAACAATTAAAATTAAACACAAAAACAAAGGCAATTAAAAATTTCTTATGCACAAAAAATGTTAATTACGGTTTTTAAATCATAAGACAATTAAAAATTTTCCGGAACATTTTCAATGTGAAAGTTTCCCAGTGGAAAATTTTCTGAGAGCAATAACCCTTAGCAGATAGTTTGCTTGCTTTGACAGTTCTTGGAATAGAATATAATTATTTTCCGCTAAAATCGTAGAAGATATAAAAGTATAATAACACAGATATGTAATATGGCATATGGACGTAATCCTCACTTATTCATATGAAAAATATTAAATAAAAAAGTACTTTTTTAAACATATCAGAGCAACATTATACCTGTACACATTTTTAAGCATAAATTCCAATGCTGTGTCAAATATTACACAACATTAGCAAACCGTTTTAATGTCAGTAAATAATGCAAACATTACTTTTCAGTCACAAGAGCAGGTTATGAATGAGGGTGACAAAATAACAACGCCTATTGAAAATCACAAACAAAGAAATTGATCAAACATAAACAAAAACATAAGCAAACATGCGACACTATTATTTACAGATGCTATTCTGTTAACTCTTAAAACTAAAAGTAACTACATCTTAAACAGACCTTTCTGTCGATGATGTGCGTGGGACATGTTAAATTATATCATTGGAAATGTTTAGTTTATAGGGAGATTGAGAATTTTATCAATTTTGATTTTAAATAACTGCATCAGTCATCAATTACACAAATATTTGAACTTACTTTTTGTGCTTTTATTCCTTTTTTTGATTGTTTTTGAGCATCCAATATCTTTTCTGTAAGCTCATTTAACACATGATCAACTCCAAGAACTCCAACACTCGATAAACTCTGCTTTAATATAATAGCCTACAATCGTTAATACGTAATAAAATATTAATGATTTTACACTTAAATAAATACCTCAGATAATAATAATTCCAATTTGACATTGTCATTGGGATTGTTGATAGGTTTTTGCAGTATCGTATCCAACAGTAAAACACCATTATAATTAGATCGCACTCCGATTGAATAACCGTCACAAAACAACACACGATCTTGTCCTGGTATGTAGAGACATGTTATTTCACATGCATCTTGAGCTAAAATAAAACACTCTTAACTTTATCAATTAAAAAAACACTGTAACAATTAACAAAAATATTATTGTTTTGCGTTCTTACTTGACAGGTAACTTGCTTGTAGAACAACACCCGAGTTAACATCCAAAACGCGCACGATTCCTGAGTTAATACATATTAAAATAACGTTTAGTGAAGGGTGATATACAATTTTCTTAATTTCTGTTGCCGCATTTAAATAACCATCTTCTTTTAATACGAAAGGATCCTCAGCCATTTTGCTACACACATCTTGAGCCATGGAAGATGGAAAAGCACCATTTGTAAATTTTTGGCAGATGACTAACTTCAGGGTTACCTCATGGATCACCAACTCAACTTCGAAAAATACCCTGGCCCTAACGCCATTGAAAATTCAGTAGATGGCGCCAACGTCAACATGATCTGCATTGACTTCACTGAACTCTTTATATTATTGAGTTCAGTGATTGACTTGCATTTATAATTTTCTAAACATTGTGGTTATGTAAGATACTTCAAACCAGTGAACTCTAATATTAGAGTTCACTGCTTCAAACATTGAATCTATTCTTTATTCAATGACTTCAAACAAATTATATATATATACCACCCTGTATAACGATGTACCAAAGCTTTACAAACAGGTGAAATAGTTATTTGTACAAGGGAAGAAAGTTATGCTTTTTTTAACTCGAGATCAAAGTTTGACACATGAGCGTAGCGAGAGTTAAAAAAACATTTTCCACATTTTTTCTAAAACTGCATGTAATGACAAAAATATTCATTAATTTTGCATTTATAACATAAGTTCTCGATGTTGACAGTTGATTGAATTCATTTGTTTTCCAACAATAGATAAATGGTGTTGGCAATACTGCTCACTTTCATCACAAGTGAGGAAAATGCAACTTTCCTGACTCATTTTACAAAAGAAATAGTATAAATAGTAAAAATGAGTCTCAATTTTAAATTTCTTTATAATTATTTTACTCTACCTATTTTTTCGAGAATCTAGTTGCTGATTTTGTATTCTAACGTTGCTATGGGAATTAACTTTCTCCACGACTATGTAAGAATGCACAAATTCTTTTTACATATTTAGCTAAAGAATGACATAAATTCTTCACACCAGTGAAGAATGAAAAAGAATTCACTCTCGTTAGCCAATCACATTCAATGATTATCAGAAATCACGCTAAAATGAATAAATCAAATCGTCTCTTTTAAAACGTCAAATAAATAACTACGAAAATTGCTTCTGACAGCGCGTCATTTGAAATGTCAAAATAATCATATATTCATAATTTTACGTATATATTCTTTTATGCATAGTCGTGGAGAAAGTATGGTCTTTTACTTGTGTAGAATGGCTATTATTCACTTGGATGATTCCAAAACTCACTCGCTGCGCTCGCTCGTTTTGGAAACTTCATCCGCGTGAATAATAGCCGCCATTCTACACTCGTTAAAGAATATACTATTCCTCACTAGTGATGCAAACGCCTATTTTCCTCACTACATTGAGTGATAAAAGTGTCATTTTCATAAGCGATGTTGGAAAAATACTAGAAAAATAATGTTTTCCAAGGTAGGTAGTTTTAGAAAACATTACTTAATTACTTCTTTTTTTTAACTTGCAACTTGCACATAGGTAGGTACATAGCAAGCTAAGATAGGATATCTATTTCCTTTTCTTTTACATACACGCCACTCGAGCAAGCACTAAATTGGAGGAATGGATAAGATTGGTTTTAACATATTTTTAAAGGGGGGTCTAATTCATTTTCTATGGACTAATAGGTGCAGTTGATTGAATGAAATTGAAAAAGCACCACTAACAGAAAACCATGTATTGTTAAATTTGTAAAGTGAATGTTAGGAACAGAAAAAATACAAACTGTTCTTGAATTTATTAGTTCTAAAATATGTCTGGTATGTTGATATGTTATAATAACAGAACACCACTACCATTATATTATAGCATGTGCACGTTATTCAACGATACTAGTTAGTTAACAAGAACCACCAGTGGGACTACTACGCCTTTGTATGGCGTTCAAAAATCAAAATATTGCTCATCAAGTATCTTTTCTATCATTTACATTTACAAGTGATTTAACATGTCTAATGTGTAACACCCTGTAGTTCATGTAACAATACAAAGTTTTTTCCCCAAGTGCGCCAAGAACCATACTCTTCAGACATTTATGCAATACTCTGTACACTTCACTATTCAATTCGCAGATGGCTTGAATTTATTAATTTATATTCCATACTAAAATAGATAAAAATGAATTTTAAACCTGTAAAAATGTTATCAAAATTGACTATTTATTCTATAATTGGTGAAGGAGGACATTGTAATAATAAAATGTTATTTTCAACAACAAACTAGGTACATAAACTATTCTTCGTCTTCCTCAGACTTCTTTTTTTTAGTTCCTTTGACCGTTGGTCTACATTCAGGATACTTATCGGTAAGGAACGTTCTAAGTTCGCCATATTCTGCCTTCAACTGAATTCTAATTTTATCGTGATTTCTAATTTTTTCTTGCTTCTTTAAATATATTTCCCACGATTTGTATTTTGTATAAAAGGGAGGGAACTTCTTTCTTTGTAAAATAACTCTTCCATCTAAACAATACTGTGTAAAATCGAGAACTTCATCATGTTTAAGGTCTGCCGTTTTACGACATTCTGCAGGCGAAGCTAATACAGTGGGAAAATATTCATTCTCCTTTGTGAATTCTACCAGATGTAACTTTTTTTCTTCCGCAATTTGTTGATGAGTTCTCTGTAAATAAAAGCATTTCATTAGTTTTGTCAAAACAAAATTGGAGAACAAGTAGTCCAGTAACCTTATACTTCAGACCTTGCGTCAAATCCGGTAGTTCTGATTTTTTGCTGACTTATTTATGATGTTGGCCCAATGAATAATCCAAGTTTGAGACCTCGAGCGCCGAACGCAACCTTGTCATAAATCGAAAAAACCGCAACATTTTCGACTTTATTTCAGTTTTTGGGGATTTTAAGCCTAAAGGACTAGTTTTTCGATAATACCTACGCAGTAAGTTTTTAAAGTAGACTAAATTGTCTACAATATGAGATGAAAACTGTCTCTGTAGACCCAATAGTTTCCGAGATAAAGCTTTTCAAAGTTTATCATTTTTGTCGAACTTCTCAATTTTTAGCAATAATTTGTTGTTCTAAACGAATTTTGACCCTATTTCTTCGGGCCCCCACCCTCGATTATGTTGTAGTGTATTCTAAAGAGGTTTGAGGAGTACGCAGACTCCTCCCTCCCCATCTTTTACATTTTTCATATTTCTGAAATATACCCCTGTTATATTATCGAAGCTCTGTACGTTTTATGGTGGGATGTTAAAATTAAGTTAATTTTGCCTTCTTGGAAGGACCCGGTTGAGGTTCGTCCATATGTGGATCATCGTATCGTGATGGCATATCCCTATCAGGGGATCGCGATGTATCGTCGATGTCTTGTGCCCATAAGACATCCTCCATGTCGACATCGGACAGATCGCCGCTTTCTGGGGAATCGAAGTCTATTTCTACTGCAATATCCGGTACGTTGACAAGGAGGCCCCGCTGCAGTGCCTGCAGACTGATGAGAATGGGCGAAGTTAGGTGGACAGATCGGGGGGGGGGGGGGGGGGGGCAAGCCCCACAGATAATATGAGAAGAAGTATGTATGTGAGTATAACGTCTATAGTTTTTTAGGATGTCATGGTAAGCTAGAGGGGCTAAATTGAAGTTTGGAAGGGCTTAGCCCCCCAAGCCCCCCCCCCACTTCTTCCATGCTGATAAGCTTGTTCCCTGTCTTCCTGCAGGTGTACGCGTTCCTAAGACCCCTCTTGCAACCGCAAGAAATCATCCACAACAGGTGTTGTGGGGCTGCGCCTCTGGACATCATTTTGGGGCAGAGGTCTTGTGACTTTGATATCCACCCCCAGGAAGAGGGTACAGTGTGACTCCCAACCACGCCTGTACCTGTGCAGTTCCAGGAACCTCTGATAGAGCCCGCCTGTGTTGCTTGAGTGGCGTCTAAATTATTGCTAAAAATGGCGAAGTTCGACAAAAATGATAAACTTTGAAAAGCTTTATCTCGGAAACTATTGGGTCTACAGAGACAGTTTTCATCTCATATTGTAGCAAATTTAGTCTACTTTAAAAACTTACTGCGTAGGTATTATCGAAAAACTAGTCCTTTAGGCTTAAAATCGGCAAAAACTGAAATAAAGTCGAAAATGTTGCGGTTTTTTCGATTTATGACAAGGTTGCGTTCGGCGCTCGAGGTCTCAAACTTGGATTATTCATTGGGGTAACATCATAAATAAGTCAGCAAAAAATCAGAACTACCGGATTTAACGCAAGGTACCACCCCTTTCAGGCGACAAGGTTACTGGACTAAAGTGGAAAAGTCATATAATTTCTACTGGTTTAGATTCATTACAATACATAATGGGACCTGATCACAACGGCCAATGATCATAACGGCCACCTAGGTTATTGTTATTTAATAATAGCCACTTTGATCACATACGGCCTCTAAAACTATTTGATCATAACGGCCACCTTGTTCACGTTATGATTAAATAATATAAGTGGCCGTTGTGATAATAATAATAATAATAATAATAATATCCATTTATTAAGTTTTGCAAGATACAAAACCTACAAAACCTAAAAGGTGGCCGTTATGAAATAGCAAAAACCGGGGTGGCCGTTATGATCAGTGGCCGTTGTGATATAGACCCCAATACATAATTTCTAATTCATGCTGCTTATTCAAATACAGTAGAACCTCGCTTAACCGAGCTAATGTGGACCGACGTAAACTCGGATAAGCAAAAACTCGGATAACGCGGACAAACGTTTAATTGCATCAAGTTTTTGTTCTAAAGAAAGCACAACGCGTTTTCTTTTTGCACTCATATCGATGTTTTCAACAAGCGACGGATAAATGCACTTGCACTATAATTACTGACGAATGAAGCCGCCGGTAATATTAACTACAATAGCGAAAACAAATGGAGAAAAAAGCGGCAAGTCGGTAGGGTGGCGCGGTAGCACGCGTGGCAAGGTCACAAATATCTTCGTACAATTGCATATTTCATCACGTAGTATACATTGCACGTATAAACAAAATTTTTTACGTATGTATTTAGACTCGGATAATACGGAACCTCGGTTAATCAAACCTCGGTAAACCGAGGTTCTACTGTAGCTATCTTTACTAACGATCTAATATACAGGGTGTCCCTGAAATGCGTGGACATCGCTTAACCACAGATTCCTGGTTCGAAAATAAGACGATATAACTAAACTTACCTATATACAATTACGTTTCGTTTAGCTAGTATTCAGCTTCAAAGTTCTTTAAAAAAAAGTTATTTTATCCATAACGACAGAACGCTTGGATCGATTTGGATAATATTCTGTATTGTACTCCTTACAGATGTAGGTCATCTTTTAAGGTGATATTAGTTATTATCAGTGAACCATTAGTGTACGAAACACGGGTAACACGGCATAAACCAGTCAAAAACTTTTTAATGTTAAGGCCAATAACTTTCAAAAAAATAGTTTCAGAAAGAGACATTCCATAGTAATTTTTTTTGTTACTTGTTAATTGATGATATCTGTTAAGGTTTAGACACAAAAAAATAAAATCTGAGGGACGGCGCACTGCATACACTATACTTGCCATTAATAAAAATATCATCGTCATTTATTTCATAGAATACCAGACTATTAGGTTACATTTGTTAAGAAATGCAGTGCGCCGTCCCTCAGATTTTATTTTTTTGTGTCTAAACCTTAACAGATATCATCAATTAACAAGTAACAAAAAAAATTACTATGGAATGTCTCTTTCTGAAACTATTTTTTTGAAAGTTATTGGCCTTAACATTAAAAAGTTTTTGACTGGTTTATGCCGTGTTACCCGTGTTTCGTACACTAATGGTTCACTGATAATAACTAATATCACCTTAAAAGATGACCTACATCTGTAAGGAGTACAATACCGAATATTATCCAAATCGATCAAAGCGTTCTGTTGTTATGGATAAAATAACTTTTTTTTTTAAGAACTTTGAAGCTGAATACTAGCAAAACGAAACGTAATTGTATATAGGTAAGTTTAGTTATATCGTCTTATTTTCGAACCAGGAATCTGTGGTTAAGCGATGTCCATGCATTTCAGGGACACCCTGTATAGGTATAATAACCGTGGATATACTAATAAAAAAATAAAATGAATGGCAGTCAAGATAAAGAAAATTTTTAAGTTAAGTTGTATAGGATAATTCGAGTAGTAAGTAGCAAGTGCCTTGAGACCTGGAGGAAAAAGAGACGCATCAAAAAATTTAACTAGAGGGAAGGAGAGAGGAGCTCAAAGAAAGAAAAGAATCTTGTAAAATAAATCATGAGAAAGAGATTAATTTATAGAGGGAGCAAAAACTGGAAAGCAATGAAAAGACCAATAAGCAACCAACCATTTCGTTCGGGAGTAGAAATGGGAAGAACCACTGAACTACCTATACTTATACTGGAATACGCGCTCCGTCCACCAACTTGATCCGAGAGAGAGGGCCGCAATGGGCAACTCTGTCCCACTCTCGAGAATATATTTTGGTTAGTATGTTTTGGTTTAACGTTATCTACTCTCTCGCAAAGCGCATGCGCAAAGCGGTACGAAAAAGATAAGAATGGAAGTGCAAAAAAGATAATTACGTGATACCTCCAAAAATGCTAAACATTTCAATGAAAGTATCATGGTACACTACAAAAAGAATTTTTGCATATTGGTAACTGCGGCCATAGAGAATTTAGCAAAACATGAAGGCAATATGCACAAACAAACAATATGCAAACAGATCATTTCCCATTAATTCCACAAGTTCATAAAACACAAACGTTTTATTTATTTTTAAGACTTCATCTGATTTTTGCAAAATAAAGTTGGATTAAAAAATTTTTTTGGTACACTTGTATTGAGTTAAACAACGAACCCCAAAAACACTGCCCACTGGTTTCGTAATAGATGGCATATCTTGTGAGTTTTCCTCATTATCACTACTGATTATATTTATTTCAGAATATTCACTGTGTAGGTACACTTATTAATGTAGTAGGTAACTCATACTCAGCATAAGGCACTACTTGCTTTTTATATAAAATATCAAAATTCATTGATTTATTTAAAAAATCGAGATTTTTGATTTTAATTAATTAATTTGTTTTTCAGTAATATTAATAATGTTAATGACATCACCTCATCTACATGTTTTATATCGTCAACTATCCATAATTAAATTTATTTCGCTCTAAATAATTGCAAAAAATTCTTGCAAGGAAGTTCTTGTCGCAACTTGACAAAGTGGTTAACTAGTATTTTTGTTTAAATTTTACAATGAAAATGCAGAAACCTGAAATTTGTGTCTTACCTACTTACATTTTTATTTTCATAGGTGTTACGTATACAGTTATTTTTTTAAGAATACATATCTTTAATATTGAAAATAAAAAGTTAGTTTGATTTATATTGTGATTTTAATTTAAAAAATTTAAATCAAGATTTAAATCATTTGATATAAATCAACCCAACCCTGCTCAGACTTCAAAACTGTTTCTATATTGCCTTTTGGCAAACATTTTTTCTCACATTTTTCGCTATCTGCTTTTATTTTAATTGAGGTTTTTTTTTATTTGAAGTCTTTTTCTTTTATTCAATCTGCAGTGTACAAAAATCTTTCAAAAACTTACGAATCTCTTGTGACCAGGGGGAAATAAATGTAGGTTTCGGCGGTCGGTTTCATCTAAAATTTGGCACATATTTTATTAAAATCTTGATCTCCTTGAAATTTTGATAACAATAATGCGTTGTCAAATCCCGTTGAAACTAAAAATTTATTCAAATAGCTACCGTCAGGTGAGTGAAGATGGAAGTGAACAATGGAGGTGTCGATGATGAGGGTGGAGATGTAGTTGTAGGTGACGAGCATGGAATGTTGTTTGGAAGAATGAAATACCAACATCTCTCTTATAGTTCATGCCTGTCTGTTTGCTTAAGAATATTTTATTACAGAGACGTTGGTATTTGATTCTTCCAAACAACATTCCATGCTCGTCACCTACAACTACATCTCCGCCCTCATCATCGACACCTCCATTGTTCACTTCCATCTTCACTCACCTGACGGTAGCTAAAAAATCACACGCCATCTTACAATCATCACTATTTATTCATTTATTCATGTTATGAGCCGAGATCTAGGAACAGCGAATTTCCAAGCACCTCTACGCACATCAACTGCTTTGGTTATTAGCACTACCCTTACTAGAATTTTGCCTGACTAAATGAATCATCACTATTATATGTAATCTTCTAGCTCGGCCTGATGATGGTATATATACATACCGAAATCGATAGCCATAGAAAATAAATTACATTACGAACAATTTTAACTTGATTCCTGTTGTTTTTACATAACCTCAAGTATATCATATTTTACAAGTTAAATAATTATGGAGAAATTTATAAAAGCAATAGCAGTAGTAAGTTAATACGTATAACAAAGCTTGTAAGTTATCAACAGGCCAACATACTGGATGTGACTCTAAGAAGGTCCCTGATCTTATTGATTTATTCAGAGAGCTACACTGTCTAAGAGAAAGAAAGGACTTAAGGAGTAGCTGGGCTCGAAGTAACAAACAAAAAGAGGAAAAAAGTTTCAAACACATAAGATGTAGAACAGTTAGAAGAAATTGTCCATCAGGATAAAGAACAAATAACTCTGCTATCTTCAAAAGAAATGATGATGAATATTATTAATAATAAGAAATCAAAAAAGTCCCCCAAGTTTGACCATATTATAGGGGAAACAACAAGGCAACTACTCAGAAAAGCATGTATGTATAATAATTGAAAAGCTACTCCTTAAAATCACACAACCGATAAATCATCTGTTCCCAAATAACTAGTTTAGATTCAAAATTGGACACTCCACCGTGGATCAATTGTGTGGAGTCTTCAAAACCACAGATAACACTCTTTAAGAAACAAAATTTGTACCATGGTATTCCTAGGCATAAAACAAGCATTCAACACTGTATGGCATGAAGGATTATACCATACATTAAATAATATCCCACTTAACGGGTACACATTTTAGGATCAAACTAAAAGACACATACAGTTTCAATCCTAAAGGAATTGAATATAAACTGGAGTTGCCTAGGATAGTATCCTGGTCCGGTTTTCTACCTCCTCTTCACACATCCATATTACAGGCTTACAGTAGGTTATGATAAGATTGAATCAATAGACTACAAAATACTCTAAATAAAAAATGAAAAATTAAACCCAATGCAAATAAACCAGTACATGTAGATTTCGCCAAAGAATATGTATCATTAAATATATTGGCCTTATATTACTAGAAGTGAAACTTTGATGAAAAGCACATGTAAAGAAGAAGGGAGGAATTAAGTTCAGGTACAAGAAAATGAACCAGCTTCTAAGAAGCAACTCAGTTCTGTCACATCAATAATTAGGTTTTTTAATAGAAGCAAACACCAAATGTACCAATGTGCCAAAGAAAAGCAATATAAAAAATCATTCAAAAATTTCCATAGAGACTTTGGAGTGGAATATGTAGAGAAAGAAACAGAAATACAAGCAAGAAACCATGAGGGGAGATCGGGCAAGAAAAAACTGTCTTCAAATGAAGAAGAGAATAATACACTAACACAACTCAAGCGGGAGTCACCTAGATCTCAAAACAATATAGTAAGCCGAGATTAGAAAAATAGTATATTGTGTATCGAGTAGGAAAAGCGTAACATTCCCGGGTGATGTGAATATTGTTGGGCGAGACACCAGCCGAGCCCAGCAACACAGAGTCGGGGAATGTTGCTTTTCCTACGAGGTACACATACTATTTTTCCGCCGATTGTTAAAAAACAGACTGAAAACATGGAAATTCTAAAAATTATTTTATGAAGAAAAGAATAAGCGATGCCTTGAAAATAACGAACTTCGGTATCCATGGAGAAGTATCAACATTGTAGTTATCAGACGACGCGATTTGCAATTCCAATACTAATGTTAATACCAATATCCCCTCAATAATTAACACTTGTAATAATATGTAATGTAACAATAACTATTAATAGAACGAAATAATTAAATATGACTTGTTAAATGTGTTGTCATTACCTTGTTAAATGTGCTAATAATTACTGTAAGGAAATGAACATTTCTTTACAGTACAGAAATGAATATTTCCTTACAGTAAACGTTGGCTGCCTAGCAACGACTACATGCACCTTTCAAAATTCTGTCAGAAATGTCACAATTTTTGAACGATCGGCGGAAAAATTACTTATTCATCTTTGGCTAGATTATAGCAATAAAATATTGAGTTAAAAATCATAATGCAATTGATAGAGGTAGTGCATTTTCTGGTGACCTATGAGTCTAAAAATACATTTCTGTATAACCATTTATATAACTTAGTCGATGTTTTTATCTTTTGGAATTTCACTTACAATATCCCTCTCCCTCGTAAATAGTCAAGGAACCGAGTCATGAGAAAATGTACTACCAAATGAACCAATGTCTATTAATTCAGGATATCACACGGAGATACTGGAAAGAATATAATGAATGATGTGTAAATCGAGTTTTAATTATGCAACTATTGGCACTACTTTATGTTCTCTTCCTAAGTTTATTACCTGTTTTAGAAGACCTAACATAAAAGCTTTCACTATGTGTTGAACGTTGGTTGAACCCTCCACTTTGGCATATAAATTTTTAATCCCCACAACTTCACATACGGTTCTAATAGCCCGATGACAAACCAGACCATAACCTTCTGGTCTTTGGCTGACAAAAATTTTTGTACTTCCAAATTGGGTAAAAAAATCATGATATACTAAAATTATAAGTAGGTAAACTTGATTAATTATAAATGCTTATAATTTACCAGTATGATCTCTGAAAATGTTAACATGCACTAATTTTTGTCCAGCTCTGTTCCTTACTTTACGAAATGCAGCTGTATGATCAACAGCTTTCCCAAGTGCAAAACCAGCCAATCCGTTACTATTACCAGTTATGGCAAAAACTGACAGTCTACGTTTTCTGCCAAGATTGCCTGTCATATTGAAAACGGTTTTTAATTCCAATACTTTGGTGTCAAATCCTTCGAAACGTTCTATAATATAATAAAGTACAATAAAGAGTTATTAAATAGCGTAATAGTGGTAGTACCTTCGCCTATAGGATCAGGCGGACCAATACTTCTACCGGGCATTTTATTTCCCGACCAACCTCGTTCTAGGGGACTTAATTTTGGTGGACGTAGATTACCCATCTTGTTGCGTATCTCAATTAATCTTTTTTCTCTTTCAGGATCTTCGGGTAATTGTTGTTGCTCAACAAGCTCTTTACCTCTAATAATGGGGGCAGTTAACCCTGGCCATAGTATATTTGCTTTCCCTAACAACATAAACGAATATACGGTTGTATTTGATGATATAACTATACTAACCAACACCAATCATTTGCCCACGATTTAAATCTTTAATGTTTCTCTTTGAAACTCTCTTACCACGGCCTCTCTTTTTACCAGCATTACTTACGGATGTGATTCCTTTCCAAAGCGCATCAGCAGGAACTATATAGACATAGAACATAGAAGAATTTAATTAAACAGAAAATGAGGTTAACAGCTCACGTTTATTAAAGAAATTAGTGGAAGGCCTTATTGAATTTCCGTATATGATTTCATTAATAGCGAATTGTTTAAGTGGAATTACATTTAAGTAACATTTCGTATTTAAAGTTAATCTTTGCAAAGAATAAACAACTTTCAACATATTAAGAGCCATGATAACATAACCACAAATATAATTAGCTTGTTATTGTTATAAGCAGTTGCTTTGAGCTACTAATCTTTGTAACTATTTTTAAGCATTTGCCCCTCTATTCTTTATTCAATGATTTGCCCCTTTGTTTATTATAATCAAAGATTTGCCCAATTAAACTCTTTTGCTCTATATCAAAATATGTAGTTAAGGTACCAAGAGCATTATGAGCGAAATAATGCCGTAGATTGATAGTAGGTGCTTTCTTTTTAGACAGCCATATAGAGTTAGTCAAAAGCTGTTTTCTTTTTGAACAGCCATAGGGTTAGTCAAAGTCACAATTATCACGTGATTGAAGTGCCTTACGTCAAGCTTGCGTCATAAGACATTTCTGCCTCAGGTTAATATAAAACTTAATAAAGCTTTTTTTCGCATTTTATTGCAAAATGTCAAGTTTTTGAATGTCATTGTAGTTTTGAACAGTCAATCTTTTTGTAACAAGTGATAAATTGCTTTTTCTACAAACGTCAAAAAATGACAAGGTTTGCGCATCGATAACAATACGCGAAGTGACCCTTTTTTTCACTTACCTACGTTACCATGACAGCGTGCCCGAAATGACGACGCCAGGCGCGAAGTACGCACTGCACGCAAACTAGATGGGAGTTTTGTATTTTAACGTTAAAATAATTGTCAAATTCTACACGTTTCGTTTGCGTTTGTAGAAAAAATTTTGTTTGCAACTCGTGCGCGAAATACTTTTGGTGATCTCGACTATTTTTTTAACTCGGCTGCGCCTCGTTAAATAAATCAGTTCTCGATCACCAAAGTGGCATTTCACGCGCTAGATACAAATATAGCCCCTAGAAACACAGATACAAAAATAACTATTTACTTTTTGTAACAAGTGATAAAATGCTTTTACTTTCGTTGCTATAGAAATAAATTGCAATACCAACGGATCTTCTAAATGTCTAGATCACGGTCAGTAATCTCCAGAGATCTTAAGATCTCTGGTAATCTCATATGGAACCTGTCAAATGCTAATTTTAGTGTTTCTCCTAACCAGAGGAGGCGCTATTGTTGATTATACAAGCGGCATCTTTTTTACCAACGGTTTACTGTCATATTGACACATTGAACTGTACGCTATAAGCAACTGGCAAGGAAAGGCGCATAAGTAACACTGAGGCCACAGCCAAGTTAGGCAACCCTCAACGAATGGGTATTTCTATCTTTTTCTTTTGCACGCAACGGTCATACAAACGATGATACGGAGCATAAAATGCAGGTGTCAGGTAAAAAAATACGTTGCGGCAGTTATCTCTATCGTCTGCTTTTCTACCGCAACAAGCTATAAGGCGACAGAAGTACCTACTCCGCATCTGTCTTTGTCAGCTTTTACGCATATAATGCATTGAAATCGTCCGTATTCTTTCCAATGGCGTATAGTGTACAGTTCAAAGCATGTATGTATGAAAGTCAAAGTAAACTTGCTTCTTTTTCTATGGTCGAAGTGAACACATACATACTGCACGCGGCGCGTAAGAAGACGAGGAGCCGGCGCATCGCGAAGAACTCCGGCGAGTACCGATTATAATAAAAATATCAAGTAAACGAACGCGGGAATTTGAAAAACATCATAAACTCGTGGTTTGCGCATTGGCGGGCTCGTCTTCTTACACGCCGCGTGCTGTACTCTTTGGTGAAAGAGAGAAATCCGTATAAAAAGTTCATAATTCCTGTCTTAAACTAAGCTTATTATTTAAATTTTTCCGCCTTTTTGGTCGTTTAGTTTTTCTCCCAACCAGAGACGGCGCCACATAACAACTTCGAACATTTGACTATAGAGATTCCATTCTATAACTCGCCCTGTAATTTGCCTACTTGTTCAGTAAAAGATCACTTTCGGGACTTTGTTACGTAAACTACTATTTTAACACTAGCCAATAATAGAGCTGTAACCAATATTTGTTTTCTTTGTAACTAAGGTAATACGGCGTCACATAACACACCCACTTAGCCTCAAAATGCGGTAATAATATTGTTGAAATGTCAAAAAATAATTAACTGACAAGAGACGTCAAAATGACAGTTTATGGAAATATGTATTAATTTTTCTATTTTATTATCAAAATAGAACAGTTATCTATATCAGTTATCATAATATTTGTGTTAAAAGTAACTTATATTTTGTTCGTGAAATTGCTCCACTCGCTTCGCTCGTTTCGTAAACTTTTCACTCACGAAATAAAATATAATACTTTTAACATTTACATCATAAATAGCTAATTACTGTTGAGTTACTCGAAAATGTTACTTTTTTATGTACATTTCGATATGTAAAACCCTTGTTTATATACCTTAGAAACAAGGGTAAAACACAAATTCCGTGTAGCGCGTGACCTCCTGTATAACGTGTTATATTGAATAAAAATTGGGAACTACTTTTATCAATAATAATTAACTACGTCAACCTCTACAGATATCTGCACTCATCATAGATATAAACCGATATACTACGATACCCGTAATAGTTACTTTTTTCAAATACTACTAGGTCGCACCTGAAGTAATTTTGTGGACAAAATTCTAGTAGCGTTGATTGACTAGCACCGTTGAGTGAAATTTTTATTCAATGCTAGCACTATTTAGATCCTTGTTTATATATAAGGTATATAAACAAGGGTTGTATGTAGGTAGTATAGGAATTACCTAATTAAGTACATGCTTTTTTTGTAAGATTAATAGTAATTCTAATTAGGTACATATTATATTTATATAAACGTGTCTATGTTATTTTTAACCAAAATTACTATTGTTTGCGTTTTGATTGTCCGTCTGACCGTCTATACATGGTGTTTCAGAATAAGATGCTGATCAATGGCGTATATAAGGGGGGGTTTAGGGGGTTTGAACCCTCCCCAAAATAAGTTTACATTCTGCACTAAATCCTAAATCATATGGACAGCCGTAAATGTTCTCATTACTGAATTGGGGATAGTTGACTTGACCTGACGGACTCTCATGCTGAACCCCCTCCGAAAATTATTTGTAGCTACGCCCCTGATGCTGATCCTTAAGGGTGTGAATCCTTATGTGATTTTAGGAAGAAAAGTTCAAATAAACCTATGTCCTAAACCTCTTAACTTGTGAGCTACAAGGTGTTATAGTTTTAAGAAAAAAATCGTTTCTTTATCGTATCTTTAATAATTTCCTAGATATTTTTATCAAATTTGGCACACGCCCTCTAAGCATTAATTATTTTGTCATTGCAATTATTTCCTTGACAACAAAGTTTCTAGCCGTTTCAGAAATCATAAGCACATAGCGGCATGCGCATTAAATGCTTTTTATTTTTTTTATCCGAAACCGTTCGTCGGACGAAAAAAAGTAAAAAAATCAAATTTACCCTAAAATGAATGGGAATTTTAAAAATAATTTTTATTTTAAGAAAAAGCAGTGGGGTGCATAGTATTTTTCCAAAAATATCTAGTTCACATCCTGTACGGACGCCACTGGTTAAAAAATTAAAAAATCTTTTTATCAAAAAATGACTGTTGATGCTTAGAGGGCGTGTGCCAAATTTGATAAAATTATCTAGGAAATTATTAAAGATACGATAAAAAAACGATTTTTTTGTTAAAACTTTAATACCTTGTAGCTCAAAAGTTAAGAGGTTTAGACCATAGGTTTATTTGAACTTCTCTTCCTAAAATCACATAAGGATTCACACCCTTAAGGATCAGCATCTTATTATGAAACACTCTGTATACGCTTGGATCCACTGCCATCCACTTCTGCGGTTTTATCACAGTATATGCTGTGGTTTTACTCAGCAAAGAATTATTTATTCTTCATTTATCCTAAAACGCATTACAGAGCAGAGGTAGTCTGCACATTGAATGTGTACCTACCAGGACGACCTTCCCCACGAATTATTTCCTGAAGAGCCGTTTTAACAATTGAAACGTTAAAAAAATCTAAATCTACGTATTAACCGATCAGATTCAAATCTTTTACATTTAGGTATTGTACCTATATTTTTGGTTGGAAAAAGCACCTACCAAACGTATTGCCTCTACAAACATCAATAATGAAGGTATTTTTCTAGAGGGATGAAACTTTCTATTTCAATGCCATATTAAGTACTTACCTAACTTACCTACGTATTTTGAAAACAAATAAGTAGGTACCTAACATAGCTGCTCATCCCCCTTATACTTTATAGATTTAGATTATAAAGGACTGTTTTGGCACATATAGATACCTTATCCGTTTAACGAAATTAAAAGAGATCATGCATGTTTAAAGTTTATAGGTAAACGCGAAAAGCGCTGTACATTTGATTATGGGACAAACTATGAAGGAAGCTACGCTGATTTCAACTTTATGACAGGTCATTTTAGGTCATTCAAATTTTAGAACGCACTCATAGCCAGGTATACCTAAGTAATAACTGTCACGATAAGACGATTTCGGTAGATTGGCATGTGCAAACAAACATGAGTTACCTATATGTAGGTAATAAAATATTCGAAAAACTAATTAAATTACAAGAACATTTATTGCTGTTTTATTAGGGCGCGTAAATAGAGCCGGAGCCCGTTAATCATAATGCTATTGGAAATGAGTATTAGAAAAGCTCTCTACCTAATATTGACTTTGAGATTCGCAATAAAGCAGCTAAAACAAAGATGAGTGGAAAGTAAATACGTTGAGTTCGATCTAGGAATTCCCCCTATTTCCGCTCTACTGAATTATATACCCAACACTTTCTGTTATGCTGTATCGTTGAATATTCAATTGCTTATTAAACGGTTTATTTGTTAATTATTTGTAATAAGTACTTATCGATCATTTCATGTTGGTTACCAATGTATCCGTAAACTTAATATAAGGAGACAGATAACCGTATCTTTGAGCATTTAGGTACATATCTAGTATCCTTGCTTTAAACAAGGCTAATATTCAAATTACATACAGTAATGTAGGTAGTAATGAGGCACCTATCTTTCGGGCCGGGCCAAACTTTTTCCAGGCCGGGCCTTTCGGGCCGGCCCGAAACCAATAGTCCAATACACCTACTATAACGAGAAGGATTATGTGTTCAAAGTTTAGTGCGCACCATTGCTAACTTTGTTATCGTTGTAATTACGATTTCGATTAAACGATCAAATTATGTAGATAGTAGGTATTGTTTACGTGAAAGCAGAGAAACAAATAAACAATTGTTTATATCGGGTTTGTTTATGAAACCCAATCACTAAAACCATTATAGTAGATGTTCAAAAGCGTCCCCTCCTCCATCAATAGTTCAATACATTTTTGAACTCTATTGAGGACACTGTTGGTAGATTTCAGAACCGTTTTACCGTGAGTCTCATTTATTAATTCGGTATCGATTATCCTATTTTATACCTAATTACTCAACAGTCTCGTACGTATCCTGTATATCCTTATAAATTTCATCAAATATCTAGACCTGTTCACCTGTTGAATGGCTTCCACGGTCGTCGAACTTAACGCCTCTTTTCTCTAGGGTTATTATTATTATTGGTCCTGGGGGTGGTCCCAATAGGTCCCCGCACTGCGACCTTTTGGTCTATTGTGCTCCCCGGTGTTGTCTACCCTTCAAGAATGCCTGTATCTTTCACAAAGTCCAGGATTTTAGTAGGGCGAATCTTCGTTACTTCCTCTTGTGTAATTTTTTCATTTCCAAGTAGGAGTTCCCTTGCCTTTATGAATGCCTCACATTGGCAAATGACGTGATAGGGCGTTTCATCTGCCTCACCACAACCCCTGCATGTCAGGCTTTCAGTCAGTCCCATGTTGTGAGTTGTGCAGGTGTTTGTTCATGCGACAGTGGCCCGTGACCATTTCTGTCGCAAGTTATATCTTCGTCCTGCTTAGCTTTAAGATGGACGTAGCTAGGTCCCCGTTTCGGGTTTCCAGGAAGATCTTGGAATGACTCTGTCCTGGGATTTTCGACCAATGTCTGCAATGCTCTTTCGTGAGTATTGCTTGAATCTCCTTTTTGGCTGTGTTATAAGTAATCCCACAAGCCGGTTCGGGTCCTATGAATGGTTTTGCGCTTGCCATTCTCGCAACCTGGTTACCTGCGATTCCCGCATGCCCAGGTGCCCACACTAGTGTGACTGAGTTGCACTTAGCTAGAGCGTTTAGCATTTGTGTGCATTCAAGGACTAGCCCTGAATTTACCACATATGAGTCTATTGCTGCAATCGCTGCTTTGCTGTCTGTCACTATAAAGATTTTCCTTTTGATAAGGTTCTCTTTTAATAGTTGAGCAGCCGCCGTCAGGATTGCATTTACCTCGGCTTGGAGTACGGTCGCTTGTTGTCTTAGGCTTACAGAAATTCTGCAGCCCCGTCCATTGCTCCCGTATACTCCAGAGCCAGTGCCCTTTGTGGTTTTCGAGCCGTCTGTGTAATACACGATTCCATTCAGCTTCGATTTACTGGAATTGCTCTCCCAGTCTTGCCGAGTGGGGATTGTTGTCTTAAACAGTTTGATGGGACAAACTGTTTTGGGTATCCTCTCAGTGTTCATACTAAGGGTTTTGTCTTTGGAGATTTCGTCAAAAATGAGCGAGTGCCCCGCCCTTGACGATCCCTCCTCGCCGTTAACTCTCAGCCGGAATGCCCCTCTGAGCGCCTCTGCCCTAATTACTAGGTTTAGTGGCGGTAAGTTCAGGAGGGTCTCCATAGCTGCCGTAGGGGTGGTTATCATTGCCCCCGTGATTCCAAGGCACGCCCTACGCTGCACCTTGCTAAGTTTCTGTATGCTCGTCTGGGTGGAGGTTTTATGCCACTACACCAGTGAGCCATACGTAATGATCGGTCTGATCATTCTAGTGTATATCCAGTGGGTCATCATTGGAGATAGGCCCCACTTGCTTCCGAACGCTCGCCTGCAAGCCCACAAGGACTTTGTGGCTTTGTTCGCTATCTTCTACTGTATTTCTTTTAAAGGAAATAAAAATTATTATTATTATTCTCTAGGTGCGGTTTGAAGGTTAGCCCTTGGTCTAGCGTTATTCCCAAGTATTTGCCTTCTCCCACAACCTTCACCTTGGTGCCATACATTGCTATGTCTTTTAGCTTTGTCGGCCCTTTTCTTCGTGAGAAGAGAATGAGGTTCGTTTTTGTTGGATTAACCGACAGACCCTCTTCTCCGCACCATGCTTCCACTAGATTTAAAGCTCCCTGCATCACGACCGATACGGTCTCTTCAAATCTGCCACGTACCACAATTGCTATGTCATCGGCATAGCCAACCGTGGTGTTACTTGAAGGATGAAATTTTGTGGGATATGTACGTGACTGTTCAGCAATTACAATACAGAAAAATAGGATACCGCATTAATAAATCACGTTGACGACAGAAGGTCGAACTGCGAACAGTAGGTATCCTCGGCAGAGTTCGAACATGTATTGATCGATGAGGAGACGTTTTGCACAATTACTATAATGGTTTTTCTATTAGGTATCAATGGTAGGTATCATGTAATAAGATTTTACAATTAAAATTGTTTTGTCATCGTTTGTTTAATAAATTGATTGATACCATTGAGTAATATTTACTCAATGTTGATACATAATCCTTTAACCTGATTAATATACATCACTTGTTGGAAATTGCGCATGCTCAACTTTACTGAAGCGAGGGATGATGAATATTACCCCAACCCCTCCGAGAGCGAGTAATTAGTGAGTACTATTGTAACCGTCGCACTAGCGACAAAAAGTTATTATTAAACAATAAAGCTAATATTGTTATGCAGTAGTGCTCATTATAAATATTATCTATTGGTTATTGCGCCATAAGGCAATTGTCCTTCGACGAGGGGAATTTAACGCTAACAACAAAACATCACTTGTTTAATTAAGGCCTAGGTACTGGATGGCTTGTAGAAGAAAAATTTTCCAGTTGTTTTTGTTCTTAAGATGGCATTTATTCTTAATTGTCAAATAAACATGTTACGTTTCGCTGTAAGCTGGACAGCTTCTTCGGACGTGTTTTTTTTATTTAAAATTTTGTGATTGCGTAAAATTTAAATATGTAAACATTATAAAGAGAAGTGTGGTGCGTTGAGGTTTTATGTTGGTGACGCGTTTTTCATCTTATAACGAAATAATATAAAATTATGTTGATATAATTAAAAGTAGGTAAATTAATCAAAAGTTTAATTGCTAAGTTCATCAAGGTCTTTTTTTTCTTTTTTTTTTAGTTCGACCAATTTCTACCCGCTACCAGGCTACCTATTACCACAGATGTATAGTAGGTATAATTATGTACATCTGTGCTATTACTGTTCAAAAAATTTGCAAATTAGGTACTTCAGAAATTTTTTTGTTGCTAAAAGTCGGGCTGTGCTATTTTTCTTCGGGCCGGGCTTCGGGCCGGGCTTGCCTCAAAGCCCAGCCCGGCCCGTGTCCATCACTAATGGGAATTGCTAATTTGGACAACGATGACACGGAGCATAAAATGCAGGTGTCGGGTAAAAAAATACGTTGCGATAGTTATTTCTCTCGTCTGCTCTACTAACGCAACAAGCTAGAAGGCGACAGAAGTACCCATTCCACATCTGTCTTTGTCAGCTTCAATGCCTACAATGCATTGAAATCGTCCGTATCCCTTCCAGTTGCTTATAGCATACAGTTCAATGATTGGTCAATTGGTGTGGATCTTTAATATGAACTTGACATTCACGGGATGCACGTCGTACTTATACACATATAACCACTTCCATATAGCCTAAAAATTCTGACATCCTTTCAAAGGAAAGTTTCAGTTTTGGATACTAAGTGTTGACCTATTCATAGGACTTTTATTATAATTTTATTATTTATTATTATAATTTTATTAAAATGACAAATCCGATTTTTGAAATACCTATTGTACCTATTTACTTTAATAACATTTCTTTCCACTAATTATGACAAACCAAGATACATACCTACCTATACTTAATACCTATGTATAATCGGAAATAAAATGTACAAATATAATAAAATAAATGCTAGATAGGTATAATAATGACACTATCATCAGTAGGTACCTAGTAGGAACTGATGTAAAATGGACAGAATTTACATGTCTGATATTTAGTTTACCTATGTGAAATGAAGTTTCAATCTAGACTAAAAGGAAAAGTATTGGACGGTTAGAGTTGTAGCAAAATTTGCAGAAGGAAGCTGCAAAGTAGGTATTCAGAAAACAGTGAGTTACAAAAAATAATCCTATATTTTTGTATTTATTTTAAGCATTTGTGCAAACTGAAATGTGTAGAATATGCTTAGAAGAGGTAGTGTAAATGCTTTGTTAATTTTTTTATATTGTTGTAATAAAGATCTTTTATTAGTTTTTCTTTACAAGAATATAAATAAGTATTGTAAATAGGCGAGGAAATAAAGCACTAAAATAAGCCAAACCTACCAAATTTTTGTAGTAAGACGGATTGAGATGGGGTTTTTTGCATTCGCTTCCAAAATTCAATAGGAAACTTTGTACCTACTTTTGATCATGTTTTTTTTCGAAATTGCATTTGTGCAGTGGAAAATGCATCCCGAAAAATGCATTTTCATAGGAAAAATTCATAACTGCGTTATAAATTTCTAGAATCGACTCAATTCGCGTTCACGGGGGATTTCGAGGTCGCTGATCCAGAATATGACCTCCAAATTGGCTCATCTCCCACCTGGAGCTCAGGATTTCTGAGCAACGTCATCTGCGAAACTTTTTCTGAAATTCACTCTCAAATGATTCTAGACATTTCATTCGGGAGTTTTTTGGGTTGCTGATTCCAAATAAGGCATCGACAACCGTCCCCCGCGTACCTGGTGCCCCGCACATCCGGGGATCAATGTCATCCCCTGGAGTTTCATTGAAGTTTCAATCCTATAGGGAACCGAAAATTGTTTCCGGGGATTTTTGGGTCGGTCAGATCGAATTTGGCACCGGATTCTTTCTAACGGATACCTGGTGCACCACACCGGGACATCAACGTCATCCTCTAGAGTTTCGCTTGAATTTTCGCCGGGAAGAATTTTCGGTTCTCTATAGACTTGAAACGTGAGAGGATGACGTTGATTCCCGGATGCGGTACACCAGGTACGAGGGGGGGAGGGCGTTTGCCGATGCCCGATTTGGAATTAGCAACCCAAAAAAACTCCGGATGAGATGTCCAGAATCAGTTGAAAGAGAATTTCATAAAAAGCTTCGGAAATGATGTTGCTCAGCCATCCTGAGCTCCAGGTGGGCGATGAGCCAATTTGGAGGTCATATTCGGAATCAGCGACCTCGAAAACCCCGGTGAACCAGAATTGAGTCGATTCTAGTAGTTTATAACGAAGTTATGAATTTTTTCTATGAAAATGCATTTTTCAGGATGCATTTTCCACTGCACTACTGCACAAATGCAATTTCGAAATCAAACATGATCAAAAGTAGGTACAAAGTTTCCTATTGAATTTAGGAAGCGAATGCAAAAAAACCCATCTCAATCCGTCTTACTACAAAAATTGGTAGGTTTGGCTTATTTTTGTGCTTTATTTCCTCGCCTAAAAGGCAATTTGCGACTTTTCGTGAAGTTGTTTCCACATGTAGTATTTTCAACACTCGCCTTATCCCAAAATACGTGTTTATTAAAATTCCATTTGATATTTACCTACTGTAGTTACCTACATTAGACTTGTTATTATAATATCGTTTTATGCTGTAGGTATGTACCTACCTACTTATTATGTACCTAATGGCATTATTCAAAGAGCAACGTTTGCGTTTAATAAATATGCGGCGTGAAATTTGTACCTATAAGTAGGTAAGTATTTTAATTTCAATTATTTCAAAGTTTCCCATGATAAATTGATCTACTGTACTCATTATTGCCACATTTATTTAAATAATAAAACACATGCACACTATACTTTATAAGAAGGCTTATATTTCATGAAATATCGAACACTTTTGAAACAAACAAGTAAAAGCGAATATTGTGGCACGGTAACTTAAACAGCATTCATAAAAAGTGGCAGAAGAACATTTATTCCGAACATTAAAAATAAGAGCAAAGTAAGCGGTAAGTAGGTATGAAGAGGTTTTCTCTTCATATAAAGGGTTATAAGCTGTCGGTCAGCAGCAATCAGTAGAGAGTAAAGCAGGTTATGAAAGGTTGTAGTTGAGCGCTGAAGAGTGCTCCTCTCTAGAGGTGCTCCAAGTCCAGCGCTACTGGCCGCCACCACTGGCGCCCCATTATCATAATCAAAGGAGCTCACATTACTTGAAGAGGTTTATGAGTGTTGCTGTTGACAACAATGCCCCCTTTTATCTTAGTTTTCCAAGTATTACTGAAAAATGCTACGTAAGAGGTATGAATACAGAAAAGCGTTAAATTATAATATTCGAGATAAAAACGCCATTTGCATAATCTTCCATAATCGCTAACCATGAGAAATTTAACTACATGCTAAAAGCGTATGAAATTATCAAGTGCGAAAACGCACTTACCTACCTATTCGTTTTATTCGTACCTACTACATATTAATCCCTCAAGATCTCTATTCTTTACCGCACGCAAGGGTGCATTTTATTAACAAAAATAGAATTCACCTATTTAGATCATTTTAAATAAAAATCCTTAGAGAGAAATTGTCCATAAAGAAAAAAGTGAAGTGTGGTAATCAAAGTATAACATCATTCTGAAGTGTTTGGGATTAACGATCAACAAATCGTTACTTATCTGCATGAATCTGAAATCCATTCAAAGCTGCATGTGATCTGGTTGCCCATCTAATCTCCATTACTAACTATTTACACACCGCCTGTCATTTACGATTAGCTTTGTTACGGATACGCACAACAATAGATCTATTTTAAATCTATTCTTGACTACCGAATCGGAAATTTAATTCGGTGCGGTTTGTTGGACATTCCATTTTTAACTATACTGTTTCCTTTCTTAATGTAGTTCTGAATTGAACTCGTGAGATATTTATACTGATAAATGCCTTTAGAAAAGAAAACTGTCAGAATGAATTGATTATAAAGTGAATTTTAACATTTGTATTGTTTTATTGTCTAAATAAGAAACTCCTTTACGCCTGCTAATGTGCACGTGATTAACTTCTTAGTTCTTAGATACCTAGGTACCTATATATTATTTATACAGGGGTTTTCACGTTAGTCGACAAGGAATATTACTATCTACCTATCTACTATAGGTATACTTGACTTTAAAAAGGAGTTACCTTTTAAAATTATTTTCGCAATGTAAGGGTGTCCCAAAAAAGAAAAACTTATCCAAGTTGCATTTTTTAATGGAAAGCTCCATATACGAGGGACAAGCCATTATTATTGAGAATGAAGAAATTAGGTAGGCCATGGAAAACAAAAAACAGCGTCAGTAAGAGCAACTCTTTACTTGATATTTGCCGCTTCATTTGCTAATTTATCTTTCATTTGAAACGTGCGTATGACTGCGACGAAACTTTGAAATCAACATTTGGCGATCAGGCCCCTTTCATGGCAACAATTTACAGAATGATGTTGCCAGCAATTCGAAAGTGGAAGAACTACAATTCATCACCAGAATGGCGCAGTGCGAAGGGCCCCCCATTACCGCTGTGACAGAGGAAAACATTGCTGCTGTGAAGAAGATTATGGAAGAATAATTTCTTATATAACTGTTGAGAAGATGATCAATAGATTACAACTCTCCGTTATTAACCAGTGCAAAACTCAACAATAACGAATTTAATTTAAATAAAACTAATTGTTGAATCTGCCCTAAATCGCCCCCCACCACCCCCTGGAAATTACTGTATGGGCGCTCATCGGCTCATGGCCGTAGGTAATATTAGAGGCTCAACTGGGGATTGGATCCTCATCTGTGAAAACAATAATACACCACCTTCATCTGAAAAAAGTCGTATCGGTAAGTCGTTTTGTACTCCATCATCTCACAAATTTTCAAAAGCAGAACCAGTACCTACAAATTTCCAACGAAACTCTAACTGGACACCAAATTTCGTTTTCTGTTCCTACGAACAAAATAAACGCGAGTTAAATTAAGCTTTACATGAGTTAATTAAACCTTAAAGTTTTTGAAATATTTTATTGTATTTTGTCAAAATACATCAGTAACAACTCTAATGTTTAAATGCGAAACATGTAGGTACATGAACATGTGCCTAACATTTCTTTTTAAAGATATTCACGTGGAAATGGTTTGAATTTTATGTAGGTAGCACTTGTGAAAAAATGCTAACTTATAAGTATGTACAATTATAATCAAATTGTTGGAAAAGCTTTAAAATTTGTATGCGTAGGTATAGTAATAGGTACATAGGTACCAAAAAGTTAAATAGACTTTTTGTCTAAAATAATTAGGGAAGCAAATAATCGAATAGGTATTAAGATTTTTACATTAAAATCCCTATGGTGCATCGGCCACTTCTACACCCTGTATATTATCAACTACAGATGACGATCGTCTGGATCTAAACACAAAGGAATCGGCTTTTTAAAACCTTATTCAGTAACATGTAATATTTCTCGGTTTATGCTTCGGAGAGCTTTGTCCAACGCCCTTTCTTCATATTATATGGCGTTGTTTTACATATATCCGCATAAGAAGAAATCTGGCGAAATCAAGTCGAGTGATCTCTCTGCGTCCAATTCTATGGTCGATCTTTTCCCATCCATCGATTTTGAAAATGAACATTTAAAAATTCTCGTAACCCACAATGAAAATTTGGGCAGTTTCATCTATCTGAAGTCACATCGTTCTTGTATTTAAGAGAATGTCTTGCAAAAGAATTGAATACTTTGAAGGCTTGTTTTACAAAATTTCTTGGGACGGATTTTGATAAAATTGTTGTCACATGACAATCGACGAATTGTTGTTAAAATATGTATCAAAAGTATTCAATCTCCTCCTGATATTAAATTTTTTTTAATCATTGAATCGCAATGATTTTTTTTGTATTCTGTCTCCAAAGTAACCATTTTTCGGACTGAAAACAATCCGCAAAATACATCTTTAAAGGACAAGTACGCTAAAGTCGCTATGACAACCTTAATGCTGAATTTTCATTCGTTTTGACGTATTTACGATATCTTTATTTTGACTTTTTACGAATTTACTTGTTGTTGCTATAACAACTATGTCAAAGCTAAATATGACGTTTACAACTGTTCTGTACGTACCAAATTAAATTTTTTTTGTATTCTGTCTCCAAAGTAACCATTTTGCGGAGTGAAAACAATCCGCAAAATACATCTTTAAAGGACAAGTACGCTAAAGTCGCTATGACAACCTTAATGCTGGATTGTCATTCGTTTTGACGTATTTACGATATCTTTATTTTGACTTTTTACGAATTTACTTGTTGTTGCTATAACAACTATGTCAAAGCTAAATATGACGTTTACAACTGTTCTGTACGTACCAAATTAAATTTTTATGAAATTCATGCAAAAAAATGTTGTATGCATCACGTACGCAAAACGTTTTAGTGGATTCGTCTAAGTTTTCGGACTCGGCTTCGCCTCGTCCGACAAACTCGACTCATCCACTAAAACATCATTTTGCGTACTTGATACATAAATAACTATTATGAAATTAATTTGATAATTTAGAGAATTCATGCAAAAAAATGTTGTATGCATCACGTACGCAAAACGTTTTAGTGGATTCGTCTAAGTTTTCGGACTCGGCTTCGCCTCGTCCGACAAACTCGACTCATCCACTAAAACATCATTTTGCGTACTTTTACTTACGTTTAAAGTGATGTGACTAAAATTCTTACTATGAAAAATTTGTTTGTAAATTTTGTTAGTTACTTCATTGTTTTGTTTATTGTTTTCTTTAAATGCTAATCATTAATCAAAGTGTCATGGGCGAAGTTTGGTGAACAGATCTGGGGGGGGGGGGGGGGGGGGGCTCAAACCCCACTGATAATATGAGAAGTCTGTGTCCCAATTTCGATGCTCACCATTGGTATCTCGGTTATTAGAAGACATAGGGCAACGGTTAAATGGAGAAAGTTTTGCAGAATTTAATACTCACGACAAATATCATTTCAAATTTGACCTAACTTTTTTAATTTTTAAAATATTTAGAAAAAACCAAAATTTGCCGATTTTCATTTTCCTCAATAACTCTTTAACGCTTAATCTGACCTCTTTTAAAGTTTTACATTATTCAGACACTTTTTTAAGACAAATTATTTGATATAATCAGAAGCCCCCGATTGTCATTTGTTTTTAAGTTATTAGTGCTATCTTTTGTTTTTCATATGGCGGCCATATTGGATTTTTGGTTGGTTAGATAGTCTTTAAAAAGAGCTTTTCAACGATGTATAACATGCCTGAAAAATATTTAGTTACAGTTTGTCCCACGAGAGCTCGAGTGTAACTTATTAGTTATTGCTGTGTGAATTAACGCAAATTATATTCGCTTTATAATGTCGCTTACCCATAAATCGTTAAAAAATCAATCGCAACTATAGGTGTGTAGGTACCTACCTACCTAATATCGATAATTAATAAGCAAACGCGCGAAAAACTTATTGAAATAACACTTCATATGGTGCATTATTATTGTTAGTACCTATACCTATCGTACCTATACCTACTGACCCTGTAGGTAAATTTTTTCTTTAGATACCGGGTGATTCATGAAGAAACGGAGAAACTTCTGGAGGTGAATCTGCATTTAAAAATAAGAAAAAAAGTTCATATCAACATAGACCTGGAATTGCTCGTTAGCGAGTTACAGCTAGGTAGATAAGCGACTAGCGAAAGGTTTCTCCCGAATTTCAGTTCCCCGTTACAATTAAGCTTTACCGAAATTTATTGGGCGTTAATTAAGGTGTATTGTATGTAAAATGAGCTGAAAAATGGAGTAAAACAGGTTCCAGAAATCGAGACCTGTAGCTACAGTAATTTTTAAGAACATACAAATCTATGAAAAAACCATGGATAGTCGGAACCAAAGAATAGACTCTAATCTTTGGTCGGATCAATCGCAACTACTCCGAGGAAGACTAAAGCAGTGACTTCTAAATAGATGCATTGGAAGATACTTATACCAAACGTGTAGGTCATCCGATCATCCTGAGTAAAGAAGAGGAGATGTTGATTGCCAAGACTTTAAGTGTAGGAGTGGCCGATTGGGGTTTCCCACTAATCAAGACAGAAGGTAATCAAGAAATATTTAGACAAAAAGGGCATTAACATTCCCTCTCTTAAGGACAACCTACCAGGTGATGATATGCTCACTCTGTTCATCCAAAGAACCAATTTGGCAGCATACACATACATATTACCTTCCAACATAAAAAGATCACGGTCTTTTGTGGGCAATTAAGTACGACGTTCTGAGTTTCTTTTCGAACAGTAGGTACTCCGGTCTTGATGGAATGTTCTGATGGTAATCACATCTACGTTGAAACAAATATCTCCGATAATCTTGGAGGCGAGGAAAGTGATTGTACCTACCTACCAAAAAACTGCAAGAGGGAACGGCCGAACGGGTGCCATTTATGTGATAATTTGCCAATATTTTAAATCGTTCTGTGATGTTACTTTCTAGCAACCCATCAATCTAAAGGCATTATTCAAGCATTCATAGTTGGGTGTCAAGTAGGAAGTAGCCCAAGTACGTGGTAACTTTGACACCCCACATTTTTTCCCTTTTTATTAAAATTAGTATACCTAGGTAAGTATTAGGTACTTATCTACGTCATAGCAACGAATAAGATTAATACCTAAGGTCGGTACAAAGGTATTTTTTTATGTTAGAATCCGCAAAAATAAGCGAGTTATCACAAAAAATATGTTGAAAGTATGTTAAACGTTAAAGTAACCCCGGTTTACGGTACATACTTACCATTTACTAAGTACGGAATACAAATTTCAAATAAATAGGTAAGTAAATAGGTAGGTATGTAAATATATATCTATCCATTTATATAAGCAGAATATAGAGGTCATAATTGTAAACTTTCAAGTTAATTACATTTGTTGTAAGTAAGGATGAAATGATTTTTATAAAAGGTTAGAGAAATTCATTTCCAGAGAATCCTGTAACAATTTAGAAGCTCTCAAAAATATACCCACTTGCAATAAAAGCTTGAATCAAAACGACATGAAAAAGTGTGCTCCAACCTCAGATCAATATGCCCAATAAAATGATATAAATATACAATATCATTGTTCACCCTTCTCCCACTCTCTTCTTGTGTGTAGAAAAGCACTTCTGTAATAGGTTAGTACTAAAGGTGGAGTTGAAATTGTCATTAATTTATAAGCTCTCTGCCATCTTACACTCAACGATGCGGCTTATAAAGGCGAAACTTCGTTTAATAGTAACATAAAATTCACCTAAAGGCGAAATCCTTTAAGAGATAAATTCCCTACAGAAATCTCTTGTACTTTAATAGGGTATAAATCCCGCCTATACGTCGTACGAAGTTTTCATTGGCGCAAATTACACATTCCCCGCCTATAAACGGAAATGAATACCCAGAATGCAGCAGGTCTATGAGAGAAGTGCCATGTACACTTTGAGGACACTCTAAGAGCACGCTTAGGCAAGTTAAGCGCACTTCGCAGCTAAAGAGTCTTACATCAAGAGTGCTCCAAGAGTGCTATAGCTCGATCACTGATTTATTTATATAGTTAGTCAGTTTGTTTATTGAATTCGGTTATCCAATCGACCGGAAGTGGAAGTCAAAAACGCGTCGGTCTCTTGCTTTTCTTCTGTTCAGCAAATTAAGTGAACTAATGGAATTTCTTTAAGTTTAATTCGTTTCAATTTATGTGCATGATTTCGCTTAAAGCATATTAACTTTCAACCATATAAATCTGTCGGTTAATCTAATTGTTGCTTACGGTTACACTTAAGTAGGTATCGCAATGTGATAAATGATTCTGTATGTTAACCAACGCGATTATTTTATAAAAAATCAATCGAATAATTTAGAAACGAAATACTTAATGGATACGGTTTATAATTAAAGTGTTGTGGTGGATTATTTAGAGAAGGTGCTGGAGTCGATGTCTGCAAGTGGCTACGGGGAAGGTCCCGTGGTGTCGGACCGGGGCGACCTGCACGGGTTGCTGCCTGAACTCAATGGCGTCGAATTGGCTATGAGCTTGAGCCCTAAACATCATCACGGCGGACCTCAAGTTTTAAGTCATCTTCAGCAATTACACCATCATTCCACGCCATTCAGTGTAACAGATATTCTTAGTCCAATTGAAGAATCGTATAGAAAATTGGAAGTGGCCACTAACCCTCCTTCGCCTTACAGGTAGGACTTTAAGACATTTTTAATGAACTGGACCTTAAATTAGGGTATTTGTGCCTAAATGTGCAGTCAATATACTTTTAGTCACTTATATAATTCAATAGAAACTGTATTCAATCTTAAATTAATCTTATAGAATCAGTAGATATAGGTAAGGTACCTATACTCTATTAGCAAGGGGTATTAGGTACGTAGTGTTTGATTTAGGATTCCATAGGGCGATATACGCGGGCATATGCAAATAAGTTATACCTATAAGTACCTATCCGTTATAGATGTACCTAGAAGTAGAAGTAAATATAAATCTATCTTCATTAGGTACGGTAAAGCAGTAGGAGATACCTATGTATACTTACCTACTTTAGGTATCCCCACAATAAATTACCTAATGTAAACTTTAGTAGAACTTATGAACTTATTTTGAAAGAAAGAAAGAAAGAAGAGAGCAACCACTGCACAGTTTTGAGATGTATGATGTACGAAGTAACCAAGTACCTAAGTAATTTCGTAACAAAAGAGATTATCGATTCAATTCCTGCCACTACTATGTGCAAATTGCCATTCGGATATCACGGCCGTGGCGTGATTTTTTGCTGCACATAATTTACCTAAGTCAGGATCATATTCTCATTTGTTGGAGAATAAATTAAGAAATAAAATAATGATTAACAAGAAAATTATAATTATAAACCGCTTTCATTTCAAATTTTTCAAAAAGCATTCTTGCAAATTTCTTTTGCCAAAATCGCACCCTTCAAGCTGTTTCTGCTCTATTCCGTTAATATCCTTATTCTTCCTATCTGTTTAATAAGTTTGGAATACTGTTCAATATTACAAATCGTTTTCCATTTTTTTATTGTTTAGTAGGTACATCAGAAGTACTTACCTATGTACAGGGTGTCCCGAAAATATTGGTCATAAATTGTACCACATATTCTGGGGTCAATGTCAAAAATGGGCGATTGAACCTCACTTACCTAAATACACAAGTGCACACAAAAAAAGTTACTGGGTGATTTAGTTAAAAATTTAAATAAATTTGTTTAACATTGGTCTAAAATGGTTTAACGTTAATTTATGAAAATTCATACGAATTACCAGTAGACGATAACCAATAAATTGGAAACAGTCGCATTCAATTATATTTTTTTATTATGAATTTTCAGAGGGGATCAACCTCCCTTTTACCCACCAACTTTTTTTAGAGTTATACTTTAACAAAATATGGAACGCCAGAGGAATCAAACGTCTATTCTTAACCTTTTGTGTCTCTTTGTATTTCTTTGTAAACATTTTAGTTTGGAAGATACAGCGATACAGCCACCCTGATGTAAAATGCCAATTTGAAAATATTGAATACCTATTTAAACTCTATACATTTTCAGAAATACTAAAAACTTCTTTATTATTGAATTACAATTTATAAACAAACAAGATATTTACCTTAACTCGATAACTGTTCAATATAACCTCCTGTTTCCTGTTTTTGTGCAATTTGTCAAATTCCGTTCCTCAATTGATCCTCACTGGTTATTTCCACAGAATAAACATTTTCTTTCATACATTTTTAACAATTTTAACTCACCCGCAGTAACTTTTTTTGTGTGCACTTTTGTATACTTATAGGTAATTCCGTTAATTGAGGTTCAATCAACCTACTTTTGACCCCAGAATATGTGATATAATTTATGACCAATCTTTTCGGGACACGCCGTATACCTACCTCTAGCAAAAAATTAAATTACCTACCTACTTATTGTGTTTTTAAAGTTGAATGACTCGTGCGTTCCAATTTCTTTTGGTGTTTATTATAATATGAAATTTGCTGCAAATTTCGAAAAACTGTACCTACCTATCTATGATTGACATTTGCCGGGAGTATAATATTTGTTGTTTTGAAGTAGGTACCTAACTCAAGAACTTTTTTTGGAATTGTTTGCAAATTACTAATTCATACACCTAATATCATTATGAATATAATTACTTCGAGAGAAATATTTTCTAAATCATTTCTCTGTGTGTCCACCGATGTTTTTTCATAACTGAATCAAATTTTTTCCAATCCTTATTCTTATAGGTATTCAATAATCATCACAGTATGAAACATTTCAAAATGTACACGAGAGCATTCATGCATTTTACTATCTTTACTTAAATCACAGGCCAAGTATGGTAGTCAAATTTTGAGTAAACAAGTTTGTTAAGGTTAAGATTGTTGTGTACCTAATTATTAGATACAAAAAAAACGGCACCCATTAACGTTTGCTGGAAAATCGTAGCGAATTACTTAGGTAGGAACATGTCTAGGAGGATTTTTCGTTGTATTGCGTCGAACGAAATTTGTCATTTAATAGGTTAAGTGGATTATACCACGCCAGGGTCCTGCATTAGCATAAAACTAGTTCTGCATGTTCTAAAACCCAAAATTTAACCAACAGATACCTATTAAATTGTACCTATCAGTCGTATACGAGGTTTGTCAAAAAAAAGATTTTTGATCAAGAGTAAAGTATGTACCTATCTACCTTCATTTTTGACCATATCGAAAATTTTTATTAAGCAAACACATTGAGGATTAAAAATAATTTTCAATTAGGTATTCAATATTGTTTATTTACAATAAAAAAATTTTAACATGTTCTCTGCGATAACATTGAAAGTTAAACTTTTAACATTAATTCATAGGTATACTAGGAGGTGAACGTCAAAACGTATAATACCTTATTAATGTTTTGATATTGTTGTCCATAAAAACTGTAATCATTCTAACCTAATACTTCCTACAAATTTTGTAAAAGCTATAAAAGATTTTAAAGAAAACATAATGTAATCTATAAATTTTTGTACTTACCTACATAGAATTGAATTTTGCGATTTTCATTTGCATAGTTAGGTAAGTGTGTGTTTTTTAAATAGAAATAGAAAATAGTTTGCTATGATGTAATTAAATTTTTTATGTGTTTTCGATAAATGTATAAGGTGTAAATCTTTTTTTGTTTCATTAAAAAGTAAATAAGTTACTCTTGGCTGTGAATAAAAGTAAAATAATAAAACTTTAGTAATTTTATGATACTTATATAGGAAGTTGAGTGAACTTTATTCAATGGCTTTACGTAAATTATTTCAAATATCAAATGAATAATAATTAAGGAGATCAATTTAATTTTCCCATTTGAGAATAGATTTTCAAAAATGTAAAGATCGATAATCATAAGCGTAAGAAGGGGAATTTTTTTCTACCATTAACCAACTTAACAAAAGTCATTTAACAGATTCCAATATTATGTAAGTATGTAATTTTAAACTGGACACACTGCGTGTTCTTTTTAACACACCCATAATATTTGGATTCACTGTCATTAACCTAACATAATAAGCAAATAGAGAAATAAAGAAGGAATAACATCAAAATGACTTACCTTGCGCCACTGTTTCATCTACGATGAATTTAGCGAATTTAGCAAAATGTTTAACTTACCCTTACTGACGCCATTATCTGTTGCTCCTAGGTCCAGCACTTTAATTAAACAACGTTTAGGATTTAATTAGTAATTTCACAGGTATAGATCTTTAAATTGAAAAACACGAACGGGACACCAACGAGCAAATTCAGTACTGAAATTAAATATTTCTAGATTGATCTTCCGTGATTTTGTGTTTTCAAGTTAAAACTCTCTGCAATGATTAATCTTTGTTTAATTAAAGCCGTTACAAGTGAGTGATACAAACACTGATCTAAATTCCCTAATGGCAGTGGTCATTTTGATCTTATTCCCGCTAGCGTAGTTGCAGCAAGATTCAATCATTTATTCTACAAATCAAAAAGTCGAAATGATTAAATGGGTTTATTCTGGAAACTATAGTTACCATTAAGATTCATTAAATGAAGTTATTTTATTTATTTAGTATCTATTATTATTAAGTGTAAAACTTGAATTTTTTATTAAAATATTTGTCAACAATTTCGAGACATTACCGATTTTTGAGAAAGTAAATCAATCGATTCAGAATTTTTGTCTCTACAAGAAAGTTAAATAGACTTTTTGTCTAAAATAAATTTAGGGATGCAAATAATTGAATATTAAGATTTTTACATTGAAATCCCTATGTTGCATCGACCAATTCTACACCCTGTATATAATTGACAAATTTATCACTTAAGTGTGTTCTCCTTGACATGTCTAACTGCACTCTAAGATCTGCTAATAGGTACCTACAATTTAATAAAAATTAATATTAAAAAAGAACAAGCTGGACCAAAAAGACCCTATCGGTTTCACCCACGAATTTTTTGTTGCCCCGAAGAAGGCTACACTGTCGTAGCCGAAACGTCGGCCTTTCTCAAAACACGTGGATAAATAACCTGCACCACACATAGCTCCTCTTGAAGGCTCCTGTCCAAGGAGAACAAACTTAAGTGATTAAATTAAAGGAGACAATATGACAAATTTATCTACACTCCAGAGCACGGGAGTAGCCGGGGGGGGGGGGGGGTGTTCACCCCCCCCCCCCCCCCCGAAATAAGCAAAATATTACCGTGCGCACATAGTTGGGTTCTGCGCGGGATCTTTTTCATGTAAGTATATTTTACCAAACCCCCCCCAAAACTAAATCCTGACTACGCCCGTGCTCCAGAGTAAATTCATTTGAAAGCTTTAGAGAAGTTACTCGCCGAGACTTGGATCCGGAATAGTTTGGTCGAGAAAAAGGCGTGATCTTCATCTTTACACTTACAAGATCCAGGTGACAAAAAAACTGGAATATTAGTATAAACACCATAGAATTATCTGGGAGCCCTCGCGATACACTCCATAACAAAATCATCTTTGGTGATGAACTTTATAATTATACCTAATGCTGCCATCGCAACAGCAACGAAAGTGAGATGTCGTTTGAATAAGGTACCTGTGTTTGAATTTCTACCTCTGGATTTTATGTAACATGATATACCTTGAGGTGATCAAGAACTCGAAGAAGAAAACGACCGAACGCCAATTTAATGAAATGCAGTGACCTTTACATCATGAATAAATTTTGATAATTTCGTGCAAGGGTAAATAGTTGCTGTGTTAAACGTAAATAATAACTCAATAAAAGTTAATATAGGATAGGTATAATGAGCTCCTGAAATATGCTAAGGTATTATTTTCACTGTCTACAAATGTAAATCGGTGTAATGACAATAACAATACATTCGAAAATTCTAAAAAAATGTTTCGAAATTTAACAATATTATACCTAGGTATATTATAATAATAATAATGAAAAATAATCAAATCAATCAGGTTTAGAATTTAAAATGCTTCTTACATTAGTCACTCTTTAGGGGGACATTACAGTCTAGTTAAACTATTTATCAGGAAGAATACAATTTAGTAATAACTCTTAAGTGTTCTTGAAATTCCTTAACACTTTCGATAATATAAACATAACATTCACCACACCATCTGTTGATTTGAAAAGTAATAGACTCATACAATAAAGAACCGCGCAATATCTGGGTTCTGGATTCAAATTTGACAATATTATTTCTACCTTAGACCATATGAATGGACTATAATAAATCCCTATTTAACAAATGTGTAAAAAGCTCACCAACATGCAAGCGAGAGGGCAATATTTGCGCATCCTTAACTGTTACCTTAAAAGGCTTAATTAACAGGTTATGTTTACTCCGAATGTAATAATTCTCATGTTCATTGCAAAAAAAACTTCTTGGGTAGGTATTGAATTAACATAAAAAGAATGTTAAATAATTAAATTGATAAAATGTTCAAATATAAATTGATTTTAACATGAAACAAATAAAACATGAAGGGCGGATTTACATTTTATGGCGCAAGCGGCTTTGATTGCTGTATAGTAGTAAAGTATTTGCCGTAACAGTAAAGGACACGATTATATTTTTCACTCTTTTGCATGTCGGTGCGTTTTTAAAAGTTGCATTACCAATCCATTCATACATAAAGTGAACGCCAAACAAAATCCGTTGCACGTCATATAATGTGAGTGACGTAGATTGGGGGCAATGTTGCCAGATTGTAATTGAAAGAAGGTAACGCAAATAAAACTTCTGAGTTCACTCGTAACTTTAGTTATAATAAATAAAAAACCAAATCAAAACTTCAAAATTGTGACAGTCAAAACATAACCACAACAAAACATTACAAAATCGATACCTTATGGAATTGGCATTGGCAACGTTGCTGAAAACAATCCATGGTTACCAACGTGGCGATCATAAAATTCTGATGAAATTAATTTTTACAGGTCGAATTTTCACGATGTTTATGCCGTTACATTTACGGCAGCGACGTCAATTATCAGCTGATTGCTGACGTGCAACGGATTTTGTTTGGAGTTTACTTGTAGGTATATGGTCTAAAATTTCTACTAATAATCCAAAATGTGTCACGTCCATAAAATTTGCATTATTCTACGTTAACTTGTCCACAGTATTTACAAGCCCACCAATTTCAATTGAGTGATTTTTCAATATTTTTCCATCAAGTGAATGTTGGTGTCCCACGTTGCGAATTGCGTCGTCCAAATGTTAGGAAAGTGCTTGTACAAGAAATAACGGAAGATAGATAAGTCAGTGTCCCAATTCACTATTCCCAAACGTTTTTTGCACATCCACTTTTATTTTCTGGGTTCTATTGTTATTATTATTCTCAGCACTTTTCTCAAACGAATGCCCTGGAGAAACGGCATTTGGGATATGTTGGTTTTCGGATATCCGAAACGCATTGAACTCTAGTTTAATTATTTGCAAAGAAACGCTTGAAAATGAGAATTTTTCATTATTTCTTCCTCCATCGCCTTATAAAGATTACCAAAATGATATTTCGTGTATAGATTCAATATACGTTTTTGCCTTATTATTGATTTTATTATGCAAAACGAGCAGCGATTGTGTCTTAGAAAAAGGTTTAAGTAAATGATTATATCTCTGTGAATATTAATCGTATGGAAATTAAATTCTCTACAACTTTTATTTGAAGAATTTTGCGATACACATGGCCACTCTCGAGATATAAGCGAAATACGCGCGATGCGCGCAAGTGTTACCGTTTCGCCGCAAAACAGTCGACATTAAAAAAAAATCTATCTCAGCTCCTATTGGTCGTAGAGACAAAAATAAAACATGAAAATGTGCGGAATTTTGTCAGCTACAACTTTCTTAACGTTTTTGTTTTTGATAAAATTGATACTTTTTCAGTTATTTACGAAAACCTGTTTTTTTAACACTTTTTCGCCCACAATTTCTCTCGGCAGGGGGTACGGGTGGGGACTTTTGAACCCTCCAAAGGGAGCACAAAACAAGCCTGTTCTAAAATTTTCAAAGCTGTAACCATTATTTCATCCAAATCGTTAAATTTCGTCTTAAATATGTATTTGCTTGGATTTTAGTAAGATTTGATTATATACATACAGGTGTAGTCACATAAGAAGGCGAGCGCGGCAATGCGCAAACGACGAATTTACGCTGCTTGTAAAATTTCGCTTAGCTATAAGTCAGTGTTGTTTCATTTTGTTGTTGTAGATATGTTTATTCATCACTAAATATGAACATTAATATTATTTATTGGATTATAATTACTGGATAATTACATACTTTAGTCATATATAATGAAATTTGAATAAGTTACTGAAAAAAATGCACTTGTGTGAATGCATTTATTATAGTACGCAACTGACTTGTATTTTTACAGTATTCGGCTTTCGGAATCATGAATCGGGTTGCGCCGGTTCTCGCCTTCTTATGTGACTACGCCTGTACAGTATGTCTGTAAAAGTTGGCAACATATGGGAAACTTTTTTATTATTAATTTTACGAAAAAAAGTTATTCTTTATAAAAAGCTCTGCATTTTCTAAAATCTAAAATACAATCATCAGATATTAAATTTTTTTAGTCGTGTACGAGGTTTGTCAAAAAATATGAATTTTGCTCAAGAGTAAAGTACCTTTATTTTTGACAATATCGAAAATTGTTATTAAAAAAAAGTTAATCAGAACTAAAAACTACGTTCAAATATGCAATTACATCCTGCTAGTTAAAAATTTTTTTTTACAACTTTTTCTCAAATTACTACCTACCGATAGGGGCGATAGGTACTGATACTTAAAATTTTTTTTCCTATTTTTGTATACAATACCTAACAATGCAAATGTAAGTGTAGTTACCTACGTGAAATCTTGGATGCACTGATAAACAAATGATTTGTATTATATCAAGAAATGTTTGACAGTGAGGTTTCTGAACGGAACGGAAATCGTATCTATCAGTATCGGTAGGTAGATAGTAATTTGAGAAAAAGTTGTAAAAAAAAATTTTTAACTAGCAGGATGTAATTGCATATTTGAACGTAGTTTTTAGTTCTGATTAACTTTTTCTAATAACAATTTTCTATATTGTCAAAAATAAAGGTAGTACTTTACTCTTGAGCAAAATTCATATTTTTTGACAAACCGCGTACACGACTCAAAAAATTTAATATCTGATGATTGTATTTTAGATTTTAGAACATGCAGAGCTTTTTATAAAGAATAACTTTTTTTCGTAAAATTTAATAAAAAAGTTTCCCATATGTTGCCAACTGTTACAGACATACTGTATAGTAAGAAGTGTATAGTTTTGCACGCAGTAATAAGTTTATGAGTGCCTTAGGTACCTAGTAGGTATATCACAAGAATCGAAAAACAAACTTGAATTTTACAATAAATAATACCTACAAAAATTAGGGTAGAAATTTGGGTTCAATATACCTATCTACTGCTAAAATTGCTATTTTCCTCTTCTGCAGTGTTAATGTTTGACTATAATAATGCGATTATGATTGTGAGATATCGTAACTCGCACATGCTCTACTCAAAGACTACTATAAGTACCTACTGCAGGTTATAGGCTAATAATTAATATACCTACTGAGTGCCAGTGTCGTAGCCAGGGGAGGTTATAAACTCGAAATTAAGTTATGTCCACCTGGATTAGTATCTAAGTTCTGTAATTGGTAATTACCTATTGATGGTTACTTTTTATTTGACAAATAAAACACGTTATTGTCTAAGAGAGTTGCATAGATTTCGTATACATAAAGGCTGACTGAAGTTAAAACCCTCCCCGAAAATAAATCCTGGGTGCACCACTATGCTGAGTGAAATATAGAACCATGTAGACATGTTTAAATAAGATCTACATATCGATATCGAGGTTAAAACCCTATAATTTTCACAAATAATAGCAGAGGCATTAAATTCGTTAACATACCTACCATTGTAGCAAACATAAATTAAACATGAAAATTGTTTCAGATCAACTTCCAGTGGCAGTAGCATAAACTCCCCAGGTGCTGGTGGACTAAACGGAGGCGCCATGAACACGGGCTATCCAGTAATGGGCCAATTTGGCGGTGGTCAATACTGTCCCGTCTCAGAAAATCTTGGATTAACACCTCATTATTCCTCCGGATGGTATCAAAGTTCAGCCGCAGATCCAAGATTTGCAAGTAAGTTTAATCTTTTAATATTACGCAACGTATAGCTATATAAAAGAAGTTAGGTATAGATATGCCCGGAAGCGAAAATCCGATATTACAACCCGTATTTCAAAGCTTCCCGTTTACGTTCCCCAACTGCACTGCATCTCATCAATCATCTTCCTGTTTGCATACCAATATCCATGTAATATTATTTATACGTGTTACAGCATATTAGGGGGAGGTTTGTAGATGTTAAACGATCGTAATATGATTATTGTGTCAGTGGTTGATTTAGCATTTCCTTCAGAAAATTTACCGTCCGTATTAAGCCACATCGATTTATTATTCGTTGTTAAAAAAAAACGAAGAACACAGTTGACTGACAATTGACAGTTTTAAAATACTATCAATTTATATTGCGAGCAATGAAACTGATAGGACACTTTAAATACTTTAGTTTGTATACATAGAGCGTGGGTGTCTTTAGTGTACATTTCACGAAATATAATACGGGTGGCGTGCGAACTATGCGGAAGGGGATATTATAGGATGTGTGAAACCGTAACCTAAACCTCTACTTCTGGCATTTTGTTATGTACATTTAGGGAAAGCGAAGGTGGTTCTCCTGGTATTTTCGATCTAACGCCTCAAATTTCATGAAATACCTATCGTATAAATGGTTTATTATACAAAAGGATCTCAATTTCAACACACTTATTATTAAATTCTTCTTCCAAATTTCGTTTTATTCACTTATTAAAAAAATGGTGTACCTATTTAAACAAGCATCATTATGAACGAAGAAGAATAATTTAAGTACCTACATGCCTATATACGTTAATTCATTTATATATCCGGAAAATGTACAATTATAATTCATCGTTCTTAATACATTGATCTTTGGCTGTCTAACTAAAAAGATAGATATGATCTGCATCAGACATTTTTCTAAATTCAGGAAGAAGCTCACGCCTTTTTTTATATCTAGTGTTTTAGATTTTTTATACATTTCAACAATATACATAGTATTTCACTCGAATATACACATGTTTTAGTATTAATACCTAGTCTCGAGATTGTTTCGGTAGTCACTTGACTTAAACATGAAAGAGATTTTGCTCCGCATACACTGATTTACATCTTGGCAAATCGTTTGTAAGTAGTATCCAAAGATCCTTCAACGAATAATAAATTATCAAAAAGGATATTTATCTACCTATACCTACTCAAGATACATATATTTATTACTTAACAATAGGTTCCTATTTATTTCCTTCGCGGTACTTTATCGTTTACAAGGGGTTGAAGTATTCTTGGTACCTACAGAGTAATACCTACAGCGCAAACAAATTTTGTAAAATGTGAGCCACTTATATGTTATGCTTCATCACTTGATCGGAAACATTTTGTTATGAATAGGGGCCTAAAATCGTATTAATGAGTAGATAATAGTTTGTCGATATAAATGATACAATCGACCTGCAAATAATTCAAAAATATCTTTGAGCTAGAGTAATTAATGGTTACCAGTGTGGCGGAGTGCGTTTTGATAATGGACACATGTAGGACCCATTTAAGGGGTTTTCCACCAGAAGGGTAGGATTGATTTAGCGCGCCCCATAGTGGGAATTAGTTGCAGCTTAAAGCAAATTTATTTCATAACGTTAAAAGAATAATTGTTCAAATTATGACTGAACTGAATAGGTTACATTTCCACAAGAACCCGAACTGTTTTTTCTTGCTCTAAATAATAAAGCCAAACTCTACATTTTCATCTTGAAGTTTTCCACTTTACCAGGATTTCATTCGAAAGTAAATCATTAGTTTGCTTTCTAAGGGCCGTATAGTTTCTCAGTTAGTTGTTTTATCTTTCGTATCTCCTTTACTTCTACTGATCTCTGTTAAAGCAGTGATAATTTGTTCATAGCAGTTGTCTACAGCCGTACCGTTACTTGCGTTGGCACTTGCACACTATCATCATTGGTCACTATTATCAAGTCTTTGTCATGGGTAGTGGAATAAATGAATGTTTTAATGGAGGATTCGAAAATTGCTACTTTAAAGCAAAAAAATCAACAGAACAAATGATCATCAGGTTAACATAATTTGGTCCATTAGTTAAATAGGTCAAGGGTAGAAACCCATGTCTTCGCCTTTATGTACACAATTCGGAATAAATGTTACAACACGTTCATTTGGCGATCCAACTTACTTAAGCACCAAATGTTAATTGGTCCACGTTTGGTACCTATACATATGTGAAAAGGGGTTGATAACAACAGAAAAATATTTTGGCGTTTTTACATTTGTTAGGTAGGTACATTTTTAGTGTATGTAAAATAAAATCATCTACAGTTGCGAAAGGGTAGGTATACATGAATAGGCACTCCTCCACCTTTACTATACCGAATCGGGCTAATGTGAGCAATCGTAAAAGAAAGGGCTTGATAAGTTAAACAATTTACAATCTTGACTAACACATTCTCCAATACTAGCCTTCAATTTTGAATTAACTCTCTTGGACACTTCGTCCTAAACGTTTGTGCATTTTCTGTGTTCAGCGTTATAATCACAATCATGGATTATGTGAGAATTTTTACAATAATTAAAACCATGGGTAGTTCCCCCATAAAGCATGGAGGGAGAAAAATAAGGATTTTTTGAAAAATACTATTTTCTTCAAATTCGCCTTTGATCGGTTCACAGATAAGTATCCGCATCATTATTTTGAATAATACCTACCATGCGTGACAAAATATTTTGTGTTTTGATTCGTTCACCTTTTCATTAGTCATATTGTAATGTAACCAGTTCTCTTGTAGCTGTTTGGAGCGTTTCTGTCCTACCTAGCTTAGTTATCGTTATGTAAGCTGCTGAAGGTCAATCTCAATACATACAGGGTGTCTCACGGTGACAGTCGGTTAGAAGTATATCAAGAACTGTAAAAGCTAGAAATTTGAAATTTTGCACATATGCGACATGCCGTGTTTAATCTATCTATTAAATAAAAATATTTTCCAAATGGCAGCACTTCCGGAAATACCGGAAATGAGCATCAACATCTTTATTTTAAATACAAACCAGGCAATTTTTTTTCACATTCTGATGTGTCATAAAATGTTTAGTAAGTATGCTTAAAATAATCGGCGTATCAATTTTGATTGTTGAGAAAAAAAATTTTTTTCAATAAAAACTTTCCACATCTTGTTTAGGAAATAAAATTGAAAGTCGAAAGTGGTAAAAGTTAGGGAAATGGGATTTTAGGTTCTCAATGTCAAAAGATTGAGACACAATTGTCGGTAATGGATAATAAAAAATTGCCCGCGGTTACGTATCTATTTGACGTTATTTCCAGACTTAAAGAAAAACTTTAAAAAGTCACTTTTTTCAAATGGAATGCCTGTTTAATTATCAGTTCATTCGATGCAGAAATAAATTTCCTTTAAATTGATATACCATGTTCCTATACCTAAAATCAATGATTACAGAGTTATTTACATTTTTCTATTTAAATTTATAATTACATACTTTACAAAACATGGTTGGCTTTGAATATTTTCAAAAATTTTTTAGTCAATTGTCAATGTCAATGGATACTCAAGAAGTTCCATAGATAGAATTTTAAATAATCATAAAAGCATAAGCATAAGAAACAATTGAATAAAAATTTTTTGAAAATTTTCAAAGCCAACCATGTTTTGTAAAGTATGTAATTATAAATTTAAATAGAAAAATGTAAATAACTCTGTAATCATTGATTTTAGGTATAGGAACATGGTATATCAATTTAAAGGAAATTTATTTCTGCATCGAATGAACTGATAATAAATAGGCATTCCATTTGAAAAGTGACTTTTTAAAGTTTTTCTTAAGTCTGGAAATAACGTCAAATAGATACGTAACCGCGGGCAATTTCTTATTATCCATTACAGACAATTGTGTCTCAATCTTTTGACATTGAGAACCTAAAATCCCATTTCCCTAACGTTTACCACTTTCGACTTTCAATTTTATTTCCTAAACAAGATGTTGAAATTTTTTATTGAAAAAATTTTTTTTTCTCAACAATCAAAATTGATACGCCGATTATTTTAACCATACTTACTAAACATTTTATAACACATCAGAATGTGAAACAAAATTGCCTGGTTTGTATTTAAAATAAAGATGTTGATGCTCGTTTCCGGTATTTCCGGAAGTGCTGCCATTTGGAAATACTTTTATTTAATAGATTAAACACGGCATGTCGCATGTGCATAATTTCAAATTTCTAGCTTTTACAGTTCTTGATATACTTCTAACCGACGGTCACCGTGAGACACCCTGTATAGATATATTGATTTGAAAAGGACCTGCTCTTAAAATTTCAGAATTGCGCCGTGCTAGAAAGAAATGCTGAAACATGTCAACTTTTAACTTCAGGGGGCCACTTATGGGCACTAATGCTATAACCGTCAGATTCGCTCCCTCCCTAATGGAGATACCCCTTAAATTTTTTCAAATGGCTTTAGTTATCAAGGTCGTACCTCATTTAAAAGGTCTGGTAAATCTCTATCCAATCATATGTTTTTGCCTTTGAAATCAGCCTTCCATTGCTATTTAATCGTTGTTTAAAATGCAATCTCTTATAAACTTTTCAGATGCCCCAGAAGACGTTTTGAAACAGATTAATTTTTAATTTGAGTGAATACTTTCTGACAAACTCATGTCATAAACTCAGGTTCATCTTCATTCTTCTCCCTTCTGAAAACAGCTCTTAATGACATAAGACAGCGCATTATTAAGTTTGCAGAAGAAGAAATACTTATTCCAAAAAATCCGAAATGAATTTGAAAATAGACCTTATTTTTTGTTAACACTTGTATTTTTAATTTATTGGTAACTTTTTTTATCACATCGTTTAAAGATTAGATATGTCATATATAACATAATACGGGGGCATTATCAGAAAACTCATGTGATGTCAAACAAGGTCTTTTTTTATCAATTATCTACCCAGACATTGAGACATATAGTAACTTCATTTGAGCGATATAGGTACCAATACCATATACAAATCTATCTCGCATAAAGTTAAGGATAAATTAATTATCCAAAAGAACTGAATGATAACCATATCACATCGGTTAAAACAAGAGCTTTCATGTTTTCGCTTATTTGTAAATGCTTTTCTCATTTTTGTTACGACGCGACTGTTTGTAACTAAATTATACTTGCAAGTAATTATGACAATTATTTTGAAATCGTTACACTGTTTATAATTCGAAAATATATATTTCCTAGAAGTCTGCAATATGATACCCCACTGTCAATTATTCAATTGTCACAATATTACTTACTTCCTTTACCTACGTTAAAACCCATTTTTTTTTCAATTCTTACTGCATTGCTTTTGGAACTTTATTAATTAGGACTTAATCGGAGTTTTCAAATTACTTTTTCTATTCACTGACTGTGATATACCTACTCTTTTAGAATATTTTTATACAGAGTGTCCCAGAACTCGGCTGACAAACTTAGGTACATCACAGATGTGCTTAACATCATTTATTCAAGAGGCCATTCTGAGGAAAGAAACTCCATATAAACTATTGCCCAATATATTCCTCTTCGTTTCGGAGGTATCGAAGGTACCTAATTGTTAAAAAAAGCAAATAATATAAAGCCAATTATCAACCACATGTTTTCTTGACAGTTTATTTAGGTACCTTTGTTTCATAACTTAGTAAAAATACTATACTTACTACTTACTAGAATAATTGTTATTAACTTATGCGCAGTTGTGCCTCACTCTATTAATGACTAAGTAATATGATTTTTATCTATCGTTTTTATAATGGGTGTCGACATGCTGCGACAGCACAAAAGTTGCTCTGATCAAGAAAAATCTGCATTCGAAAAATGAGCCATTCTTTGGTTTACCGTCTACTCATATGATCTCTCTTACCGAACAATAACACTTACCTACTATTATTAGTATAGCATAAATACACCTCTGCATGGTCTTGGATTCGGATTGACACTTGACAAGACGATGTGTACTATACTTCCGGTATTGCATGTAAGTATAGGTATGTAGGGGTAGGTCGCAAAACCCCCTTGAAGGAATGGATTTGAATAGAAAAAAATTCTGGCAAGTATTGCCACGAGACTTCCCTCGTGTTAACACTTTTTTCAAAAAATAAGTATAGCACAATATAGGTAGGTAGGTATATTGCTGAATTCAGAAAAAACTACATAAAAACTGCAACTTTATCTTATAAAAAAATGAGTGCCGCCATTTTAGCTTATACCGGAAGTGACGTCATCAAAGGTAATACCAGCATTTTCGTGCTTGGCCCGAATGCAATCGATTGGCGAAAACCGCATTTCGATCACTTTAATAGTTTCTGAGTATAGAGGGTTGCAAGAAAATGTGTACGGACAGACTAAAGACGATAGGCGACAGACGGAAAATTTTTTTTTCATTTTTTGAATCTACGTATTCACAATTATTGGAGAACGGCAATATCAAGATTTTCTCAATTTTCTTTAAAACATTTTTGTACTCGGCAGTAGTATTCGAGTTTAATGACTTTAAGGGTTACCGACCACTTTGTTTCCCTTATTCTTCGTTGAAGGTCCAGAATTGCATGTTGTATAGGTAATACCTAAACCCGTAATTTTGTGTAACACCAAAAAACCGATTCAAACTAATAGTAATAATAATTACGGATGCCACGAATAGTGATTTTGCCGAATACCGAATATTCGGCTAGGCTTTCGGGCGAAGCGCCAAATATTCGGCGACACTTGTCGAGGGTGACGGGTTGCAACCTGCCTCATTGAAGTGCGTGCAGTAACTACGCCGTCGGGGTATTTGTTTCATTTGCGATTAGGGCGTGTCATAACACGCATTATTTGTTAATTCACCTATTAGGGAATGTTATGCGGATTTCTTTATTAAAATACATTTTTTTATGAGTAATATTATGCATGATTTGGTATTCGGTATTCGACCGAATGGTTCGCAATATTCGGACGAAATCCGAATAGTAAAAAAAGCAGCCGAATATCGAACAGTAGCCGAATATTCGTGGCACCTCTAATAACAATAAATTACATTCATAATATTAATATCAAAAGTATAATAGTCGTTAAGAATAACATGTTAATACAGTCAAACAAAGGTTAATCAATACACTCGAATATCTCGAAAAGGACAATTTTTTCCAAAAAATGATTCATACAAAAATTTTTTAACTTTGAGGGGGAAAGATGATGACATTATCAATTTAATTGTAGATGGTGCCACTTTAGAGATTTCATCATGGCGGCCATTTTTTAAATGGGAGTGGATTTTTTCCAAATGAAAGTTGTTGCTGGCAATAAGACAAATACAACGGTTTTTCGTTTTTTTTAGTCGGATCATTTTTCACTGAGTTACGGTGTTGCAAAGTTTTAAATTAAATGAAAGTACCACCCGCCATAGGCAATGGGACTCACGCTAATCAAGCACCCCAAATCTCTAAAGTGACGTCATCTACAATTAAATTGATAAAAAAAACGAAACGATAAAACTGTTGTCTGAAACGTTTTTTTGAAAAAAATGTCATTTTCGAGATATTCGCGTGTATTGATTAAATGGTCTACCTTGTACTTATATTTTATCCTCACAAATGATCCATCATCGATACTTAATAAACAAGAGTAACTTCTTATTTGTACTATACATTCTATAGGTACTATGAGAGAAGTGTTTTTTTTTAGTTAATTTAATTAATATTAAGCACCGTAATAAAACAGTTTCACACAAGAAAAACAGTTGAAAAATAATTATATGAAAGTGTTTCTGGTACCTCCTATTTCATACCTAAGTAGCTTGTGATGTGCAATAAGATGCGGATGTCAGTATTAGATATATGATGCAAGAGTCAGAACAATACCATGATATCAGGGTCTTAATCTTATTTTTTAAAGATTCTTTTTCTTATATTTACAGATAGAAATGAACACGTGAATAGGGAAACTCCAGAATTTAATTCTTATAACAATAGACTTTAATATCGTTCAATAAATACCTGAATACCTCTTTGTATTTCCCCTTGCTTTCAGCTCAATTTCCTTTGATGGGGTGATGACTGACACGTTAGCCAAACGTACTTATATAACTATGCCTACGACAGTTTCATCAGTAAGTACTTTACTAATAAAAGATGACAAGATTGTTAAGTAATTAAATATTTAAGTTTTTTACATAATATCTTCCGTAGCGTACGGTATTTCCAATTAAGTTTAAATGATGTGAAACGGCCGTGAAAGTTATCCCGTAAATACATATACGGTGTACTATTTACCGAGAGTCGCCATATTGAACGACGTATAGAGCCGGCTACTGTATTGTCATTGGATTTCGAGTGTTCTGTAAACACACATAACTTAGTGTGTATTTACTTGCTGTCAGTTAGTTATTGCAACAGTCTGTGTACGTACTATTGGCACATTCTATACTTACATTTACTTGCATATTTTATTATTTTCCAATTGTATTTGATTAAGACACGCAGTAGTCCTAACGTTATATTAGTTTAATTTGATTGGATTAAATAAGGAGTAGGTAAGTAATGAATGAAAGGTGCAAATATATCAGTTTAATATCGTCGTCTCGTCTACCTATACAATGACTATAGAATTAAAAACGACAAGTACCTAATCTTCATCCCAAATAATGTAGATTTAGGTAATAATAATCGTTAATAACTAATGAAGTCATTGAGAGGAAGTTACCTTTCACCAAATCAACGTTCCTTTTGGTTTAGCTAGATAGGTATACCTACCTGACATCTTTCTACAAAATATACATATCTATAAATCATTCCTTCAGATTCGTAGGATTAGATCCAGCGTATTTTAAAAAAATACAACTCCAGTCAAAGACCGTTAACGATCTGACGTCATATAGAAACTGATAAACTTAATTGGAAATTGTAGCCATAGAATGGCTAGAACTTTTACTTATAGGTAATAATTAATAAAGAACAAAAATTTAACGTGGCAATTGAAAATCGATGTTCTCAGTACCTACCTGCTCCGAGCATTTTTTTAATTTTTTGAAATGTTATACATACATCCTATCCTATCCTATCCTATCGAGTTTATGAAAAACTATTGGCACTACATTCTACATTTATTTCTCTATTTCCCATAGGGGAAGGGGGATGAATGTTTGAAGTTGAAATCTTTAAAAATTTATAACTTATTTGCGAACAAGGATGAAATTAACAAAATACATATTAAAAATATTTATGGCACCCTGTATATTATTTCAGGAGCAAATCAGAAATCATTTTCTGATTACAACTAAGTATACTACACACTATATCTTTTTTTCCCTCTCCGGAAATTATCAAAATAGTAAAAATATTTATGACATACCCTGTATATTATTTTACGAAAAAATCAGAAATCCTTTTCTGATTATAACTATACAGTATATACTACACACTATATTTGTTTTTTTATTTTTTTGAATTATTACGCAAAAACTATTTTATTTAATAAGTACCTACCTATAGGTACGTCATTATTGTAGTAAACACGGAAAGTTGTGTGCCAGTTTACTGGTCATTTAATTTTTATTTCATCGGAAATGTATTGTGTTCAATTACGTCGGCGCGGACGAACAAAGCACCTTGTCCCTCAGTCACTTAAAAGTACTTCAGTTCTGAAAACTCTGAAATCTGAAAAATATAAGTATCTTTGTGTTCTTCTAGAAAGTGACCACTTGCGGATTGGGGCTATAGGTACTGACCACAATAATGTTAAATAGACTACTTGTTTAAAGTGAGTAAGTATTATCTATAGATATTATTTAGGTAGGTAATAATGAGAAATACAGTAATAAGCTGAACTTGAACAGATCCCAAGGTCTCGTTAGTATACTTATATCAAAGAAATGAACTTATTATGGTTGATGGGGAAGTACCTACCTACCTATAACGAGTCCAGTTTTTGGAAAATTTTAGTAAAAAACATGGAATATGAAATAACATCAAAAGTTTCAAACTGTTACCCATACGTAATTGATTAATATTAAACATAAACGGTCTCGCGCGTAGGTACTCTGCACCAAGAATGGCCACTGTTTGAAGAGTTCCTGATTTTCTGAACGATTTCTAACGATATACCTAGGTACTTTAAAAGTCACTAAAATCAGATGACAATACATCAGCTACGTTCGACCAAAAAGGGTACAGTCTTGAAAAACGGAAAACTCTGAACGTGCTTTCGGTATAGGTAGTAAGTAGGTATACAGCTTGAACGAATTTCCCATAGTAGGTATAATAGGTAGGTATAGGTAATGACCTATTATAGAGGTGATGTGCAGATTTATAACGCTAACACTTCCAGATCTTTCACCTCCAACTAAAATTGACAATTAAAGAAAAATGTCACCGGCGCAAATAACGAGCGGAAATAATTTTATTTAGGTATACTTAGCATTTAACAATATCAGACAATTACAGTTAATGTTATTGCTACGCGTACTTATACACAGGTAGGTAAGTATCCAAAAATTTAACCGTATTTTTGGACGCTTGTAAGATAATCCTATTGATTTATACTTGAAATATTCAACATATATCGATTTTACAAAAGAATGTGTTTCTAAAATAAATATTTATTTTGAATATGTCCCCGTGTCCATTTCGTAAATAGAGGCATAAAAGTAGGGTCGGCTAGAATAAATATCTGTTAAGCTTCAGCATTCGAAGTGAATTTACAGCTGCTGCAACTTTTTTATTAAATTATACAATCGTATACAATTTGTAGATACAAATATGGATATCTACATTACCAGGCAACGCTTCAATACCTAAATGTATGCGATGTACTCGTATCTAGTGTACCTAATAGAAAATCCGGATTTTCTTCTTTTGTTTCAGATCAAACAGGTGTTTTCTTTTTGCATTTTGTGGCACACTTAAATCACCTCTGTCAATACACAACATTCGTTTTATAAAAATAATTTGACTCAGTTCTCAATAACCCTATTCGTTTTAAAAGCTTTATTTAAGTTTTATATTAACCTGAGGCAGAAATGTCTACATGACGCAAGGTGCTTCAATCACGTGATAATTGTGCATTTGCCTAACCCTGTGGCACACCTGTGGTGATGCAAAAAGAAAACACCTAAAGTGTAGGTACCCAGTTCATATTGTATACATGTCAAAATTTGCTAAAATCTTCAGAAATTCGTGATTAGCCTAACAGTCACCTAAGAATGGTGACTTACAAAAATGGATCTATCTTTAAAGTTCTCCCTTGTACCTATACAGTAATAAAAGTAACAGGTTGTCCAAAAAGATGTTACCACTTAGATGTGAGTGACTGTTATTTGAAAAACACAAGTCCAAATGAAGCTCCTTCGACCTCTACACCTTCATTAGCAATACATGTTTCAATAACAAAAGAAAATTTGAAATTATTTTTTGCAGAGGAAGAGGTCGATGCTGCTGTTCAGGTTCAGTGTCAAAGCTGTGCTCGGCTTGGAGCATTTAAACAGTGGAAGGAAAAAATGGCTATGTGCATTACCTACAGCAGAAGAACTGCTTTGAACATATCTAAAATAAAATTTTTAAAAAGTTATCTATAGGTATTGGTTGTTTTATTCTCAATAATAATGGCTCCTATCTCCCTCGTATACCTACATTCTACCATAGCCTCGTTTGTTTTATTGTTTCTAAATTGCTTCCCCAATTTCTCATTGTTTGCGTTTGTTAGCCTGACCTCACATACAGAGTTTCCGGGAAAATTGGAGAAATCTCTCATGGAAAAATATGACAAGTTCCTATGTATAACATTTTTCCTTACAGTCCTTCCCTCTGGATCCGGATATATCTACCTACTTATGTGTGCATGAAGGACGCAGCTTTTCCTCGATTAACTTTCAGAGAACTCAATTTAATTTCATAAAAATTTAATATATGATGGACACTAGTAAGGACCTCTTAAAATGGTGTCCATGAAACATTATTTAGCTTTTCTAGTTTATCAGGACTCAGAGGAGCGAGCTAAGCTTTACACATTGATGCTCAAATTTTTAACACCCTGTATGATAAAGACTAAAGAAATGAATCGGGGTAGCTCGAACCTAAGACTCAAAAAAATTTAGGTACTCTTGTTTATTAACTTTATTGTCGATAAAATGAACCGTTTTCGAGATAATGAATAATAAACGAATTCATGTTTTTCTCTAATAAATAGTGTACCTACTTAGATACCTAGAATTCACGGAGCCCTTGTTGAACCCTCTTATCTTATGAAGTTTTTCGTTAAGGTGCCTCCTATGGGCCACCATGCGCTTTTTTAGATTTTTTGTATTTTTTCGGATTAAGGAACTTTGGCTACTTTTTGTTTGAATGACTTTTGTATCGCACTTTGTTGCCGAGAAAATAAAAATCAAATCATAGTCCTTATTGTAGGTATTAAAGTTGATGATTAAATAGTGTTATTATTACATTATCGTAATGTTGTAAACTGTAAAGGTTTAAAGGAGATTAGTTTCCATCAGTTGTATATAGGTAGATATTATAATACCTATAGGTAAACGTAATAAAAAGAACTTAATCATTCCGCGGTAACTCTTAGTTTATTTGTTGCCGGTTGCGGATTTAGTGGTTTTGACACTGTGTCTATACAGGGTGATTCGGGAGGAAATGGAAGTACCTATTTCAAAGACATGTCCAGGAAGCTAAAATAACCAAAATAAGCTCATATGTTCAAATCCGATTTTCATTTGTTTCAGAGATAATTAGGTTTTTCTTTTTATAAAGTTAATCAAGTTTTTCAGAAGCAATACGTGCTCTACGTGCTAACGTGCACTTGGGAACATTCCAGTTCTGCTAGCATGTGTAGGTAAAAACATTTTGAAACACTTGCGCCTAATAGGAATTCTTCGATTGGGAAAACGATATCGATACTCTTCTACTGAACGAACAGAATTACCATTACAAAATCCATAAACAAACACCATCTCTGCATATTCTCTATGACTGAAGTGAACATATGAGGCATTTTTATAATCTCGTAAAACAACTACAACTGTCACCTAGGTAATTAATATTTTGTTTCAAATTGGTAAATAGGGCAACGTTGTCAAATTTAACTCGATTAACTTTTTAAAAAGAAAAACCTAATTATCTCTGAAACAAATGAAAATCGGATTTGAACATATGAGCTTATTTTGGTTATTTTAGCTTCCTGGACATGTCTTTGAAATACTTCCATTTCCTCCCGAATCACCCTGTATATTTTCTCAGTATAGTCATATATACCTACTTCTATCGTTCTATCTAACATTTTACATTCCGAATGATGTTAGAAACAAAACAAAATAGAAAATACTTACCTATATAGATACCTACTTAAATTGCTAAGTTTTGCTATTATTACCTGCTTTTCCTGACGAAGAAAAATAAAATTGAGCCGTAGGTATATTATTGATCCATTTCGATGTGTAACAGTTTTAACTCAAGATAAAGACAATGAATGCATAATTAAAAAATGCATCGCTTAGAATCTATACTTACCTACATTAAATGTACCTAATATTTTAGAATAATTTGGTAACAAAATATTTCATTTTATTACAGTATCTCGACTTATGGGCAGTACAGCAGCATCAGCGAACATGGGGCATGGCCTAAACACGGGCATGCCAGGGTTGGGAGCGTGCGCCATGCCTGATTCCAAACCTATGCAGTTTCCCCTTGCACAGCGCCGGAAAAGGCGGGTCCTCTTTACACAAGCACAGGTAGTCTAACTTTATACAATACAATACAATATCCCCACCTATTAGTCAATAAATACCTTATTGTAGAATCCAGTAATAAAAATTTACTGTAATCGGTTAACAGTAATCGTTTATGTTTGCCGTCGGTTTTCAACCGTCGGCGTCGGTGGCGTCGCCGATTTATTTTGATACGTTTGTGATGTAGTGATTATTGTGTCGTGCAGCAATATTAATGCATTGGTGTTCGGAATTATTACAACGGTTAGTAATGTTTATACCTACTTATAGGTAGGTAGATACCTAATTTAGGAATTATATCATCGCGAGAAATTGTTTAAATCCCATCTGAAAACTAAATAATTTATTCATCATTATAGTTTATACCATTTATAACATGGTATTTGTATTCTCAACGTTTTATTACTCGTGCCTTTATCTATCGATCTATAGGCACTTAAAACACCACAAGTACGGCTTTGATTTAGACTACTCTAATAGCGCGTTTATTTCCTATTTAGCAAATGTTTAACGTTATAGAGATTGAAATCGATAGAATGTGCTATTCTTTCACTTACTTACACTATAATTCATTTTGAAAACTTCATACGAGAGATAATTATTATTTGTATACCTACATCTACTTATAGGTACACCAATATGTAGTAAAGTAACAGGTAAAAGTTACCTAAACCTCAACCGGTTGATTTTTATTTCTTGTGCGTAAAACTGAAATACCTACCTATACTTATACTGATCCATCAGGGTAACTCAAAGAAAGAAATGTGGCGTCACTGATTTATTTAAAATGGCAACTTTATTTATAATTAAATGCACACTCTGTTCATACCGTTTTGGCAAGACGATGAATAATTTTGTTTTGATTGAATTTTTTGACTTATTGGTATACTTTTTAGTAATCCAAATTCACCGGTTCGGTCAATACCTACTTGACTTTTCAAATATTTCCAGAAAATTTAATCCAGTAGAATCTAATCTGGCGATCATGGCTGGCCACTCGACCGCCCCTCTTTTGCCTGACAAACGATTTCAAAAGCGCGAATAAGGGCTTAATGTTGTTGGAAAAAGAGGTCACTTGGAACAATCAGAGTCCTTTGAATTTGGATAAGTGTAAAATGAAGAAAACCAAAATATTTTTGCATGGGATTTTCAGATACCTAAAGCAAATTTTACCTACTTCGAGTCATAAGTAATTACGTACCTACCTATTGTATTTTCATCATTTTTCCATAGATCGTGAAGTGTGATATTTTTGGAGTAGTTTTTCAATTTTTGTAGGTAGATAGTATTTTATGAACGAAAAGGTTGAATTTTTGTTTATGGAGTCTCAAAAAAGTTGGAGAAGAAGATTCTTTAAATACGTTTTATTTACCGACGAATCCACTTTCCACAACATAACGGCTTGGTAAACTGACATAACTTTCATTATTAAATCGTCACCTGTATCGCACTGTTGATGGCCAAAACTGGTGGAGCCTCAATGTATTTGGGAGAATTTTGATTTTTTGATGGAAACTTGAACGGAGTAAAATTTTTACGGATTTTAGAACAACACTTTTTCGAGTCTTCTTGATGAAGTTTGTTTAGATATTATTATTATTATTATTATCATTAAAAATTTAGTTTACAACACTCCATCTACCACTGCTGATGACATGAAGATTAGAATAAAGGATGCGTTTGCTACTATAACACCATAACGTTAGAAGATCTCTTGAAAACGAGTGCGGTTATGCATAGGAAAAAATGGCATTTACTACAGTATTTTTTCCATTGCTTCAATTTCATTTTTAATTAAGTTTTGATCACATATCTAATTATCAACTACAATAAAAAAACATGGCTACTAGAAATTTAGAATGCAAACAAAAACCATTTCCATACTTATAGGTACAAATCTTAGAGAAAAATCTTAATAACTTTTTAATCCTTGATTTTAGACATAAGTAAGTATCTATTATTCATAGTTTTTGATAGAAAATGAAACGTAATTCAACATAGAATAAAAACATACAGGGTGTTCCATTTAAGTTAAGTGAGTTTTTATGTTTGAAAAATATAAAATATGAATCCTTTTTCTAAACACCATGTTCAAAAAATCGATATCCTACGTAATGCAAATAAAAGGTCAAGATAAATCGATATAAATGTGCGTTACTTAAAGTAAGTGGTTTCCGTGTTATTAGGGGTTGTTTAAATTGAATATTTTTCTTAAAATCACAATTTTCTCAAAATGGGTAAGCGATAGGTATAGGGAACGTTTAATAAAGTTACCTTAGTTTGACGTATAATCTAAAAATGTAATAAAATACAGGGGGTTGCATTTAAAAAAACCTAACTGATATATTACAATTTTGTGAAGCATCCTGTAAAATAATTTTAAAAAATAGTCGTTATCAATAAAATTTACATATGTCACCAAAAAATGAAGCTGATATCTTGTACCCTTTAGAGGCACAAGAGACCGAGGGAATAGTCGTGAATCACCCTGTATAAATAGAGGATTACCAGGCGCGCCTACATTTGTAAAACGTCCAATTACCTATATGTATAAAACTTTTATAATTAATTAATTGTATGTACACACATAGGTAGGTAAGTTTTTATACCTACCTTTAGGCAGATTGACTACCTAACATAATTGAAAGAAGCTGTTTACACAAATTTTATATATACCTAACTGACGTTTTATCAATAATTAAGCATCATCTGATAATAATCTTATAATTTTTGTACCACTAGCACTTACTAAACATCATTTTAACCCTAACGAAATTTGATTTCCCTTGAAATGTTTGGTAATCTACAAATCGTGAATGTGTACTTATTATAGAATAGAACACAAACATGTAAATTACCTAATATGGTACCTACCTATCTATAGGTACCTATAAGTTACATATAAATATATAACGACAATATGGTCGCGTGTATATAATAAAGGTGTAGGTACCTCTATGGTATACCTACCTACATTCAAAGCATGGAACTTAATGTAGGTACAAAGCAAATTACTTACCTACACTTTTAATATTATAATAGTGCAATCATATTGACGCTTTATTATGGCGAGTCTTGTTTGAACTTTATTAATAAGTAGGTATCTATAAATTAATATAATATTCTTTTTGTAGGTTTACGAACTAGAAAGAAGGTTTAAGCAACAGAAGTACCTATCGGCGCCGGAAAGGGAACATCTAGCATCATTAATACACCTCACGCCAACACAGGTATATAAAATCACGCTCTCTTTTTCCATTTTTAATGTGAATGTAATAAATTTCTTTTACTTTTCGAGAAACATACCTAAGTATCGTCTTCGAGGAGACGGTTACTTTATAAATCTTTTGCCTATATGAATTAAAATTGCTAGTCAAAAATGACACCCCCAGTGGCGTATATAGCGGGGGGGGGGGGGGGGGCTTAGGGGGTTTGAACCCCCCCGAAATAAGTTAACATTCTGCACTAAATTCTAAATCACATGGTCAGCCGTAAATTTTCTCATTACCGAATTGGGAATAGTTGACTCGACCTGGCAAATATACTTACCTACTAATATCCAATAACTGTAAGAAGGAAACTCTCGTAATTTTCATTTTGCGGATAAGATTAGTGGGCATTTCTGAAACATGTACCTAAGTGCAAATTACGATTACCATAAACCCATTAACCAACCTCGTCATTTTCATTAATGTTACTTTCATACATGGTAAAAGACGAGAAGAAAGGGTTTTTCAAATTTTCCTCAACTTTGAACTTGAGCAAAGTAAAGACTTGTAACTTATACCGAATGAGCGCTGCAAATTTTAGTGTTAGTTGTTTTCGCTCATTCGTTTGTTGTAATATTCTTCTTGAAAATTGCAGTAGACGCATGAAAACGTATACCTATATACCTACCTATATATTATAGGTACTCGCAATAAGAGTTCAACAGGATTTTTCAATCAACGGTTCAACGCACCGGGCACCGCTAGGTACCTACGCTGAAATGTATAATGTATTAATGCGCGCGCTATATTCTACACCACAGAAGGCGGAGCTGTTAGTTCGCGCGTTAAGAAAATATGCAACACGTATTTAGCAGAGTGTCGTTTCTGGTTCACTAGTGTTTTATTCTGTGTTTTATATACTCTTTGCTACTACTATAGTATATTAATGTGTTCATAGTCCAAGGAACAAGCGTTTGTAGAATACACATTGTTACTGTTAGTTACAATTTAATACGATCTACTTACTTATCACATAAAAACAAATTTAGCTTTTCACATAATGTAGACCAGTTCTACGCCTGGATAAAGTATGATGGGATGACCGAAAAATAACAATGTTACCAATGGAACTTGAACTAATTGGCTATTATTTCCATGTTTCCATGGAAACCCGTTTATTTTGTTTCATGACCCTCTAGTTATTTTGTTAAAAAAGCTGTATTAGAATAGGTGTTTTCTTTTTGCATCGCCACAGGGTTAGGTAAGGTTACAATCATCACGTGATTAAAGCACCTTGCGTCGTGTAGACATTTCTGCCTCAGGTTAATATAAAACTTAAATAAAGCTTTTAAAACGAATAGGGTCTTGAGAACTGAGTCAAATTATTTTTATAAAACGAATGGTGTGTATTGACAGAGGTGACTTAAGTGTACCACAAAATGCAAAAAGAAAACACCTATTAATTGCTTCATGGCACGCTTGACCATTGCGAATTTAGAAAACAATTACTTTTCCACTTAGGGTGTTAATTGTTGATTGTTATTTGTTTTGTCAATATATCTGAAACGAATGAAAATATCGGATTACGGTTTTCACGTTTTTCTTGCAAATTTAATCAACTCCTTAGTAAAAAGTGTTAAAGCAAACAAATACAGAATTTTAGTAGCATAATTGCCATAGTACGATTTTTTTAACATGGGGAAATTATTTTAAAAAAATTGCCTTCCTTTATGTTACCCTATCAATTACGCTCACTAGTGGTACAATTAGGAACTTCAAAACTATTTCTAGCAAATTCGCTTGGTCACTTTTCTTTAAAAATTGTTTGTCCGCAAGGTTCTCTGACTGAGATATGGTACCGCGTCGGCGTTTGTGAACCACCATGTATAACGTTTTAATTATTCGATCAGAAAATATTGTAATTGGTTCCTTGCAATTGATTATTATTATAACTTAGCAAATTTCTTACCTTCGTAACATCGTGTTTGTTACAATTTACTTCTAAAGATTAGTACAAAGAATTCAAAAATGTAACGAACTTACTGATGAATAGTACTAAGTACCTATCTACACGGTGTTCTGTTAGTTGGTATGAATTATAAGAAATGTGACAACACTGCAAGAAGATAAAAACATGGAAATTAGGTTAGAATAAGGAGAATAAACATGACTGGTATTGCTAAAGGAGATTAAAGTAAAATATAAGACTAAAGTGTGTAGTTTATTATTATCAAAGGTAAAAGAACCCTAACAAGACACACGGTGGGTCCGAAAAGTTCGGTGAATGGTCTTAGAAAATAAAGTAAATAAGAGTTACAACAAATTACCTTTACTGGTCTTCAAAGTAATCACCATTATGCTACAATACACTTCTAACATCGGTTATAAAGCTGTTGGAAACTGTCAGCAAACGCTTTTTGTGGAATAGCTCGAAGCAACGTGGTCAACACGTATTATTTGATACCCTCAACGTCTGCAAAGCGTAAGCCATTCAGGGATAATTTAAGACGGGGAAACAAAAAGAAGTCTTCTGGCTCCAAATCCGGTGAATAAGGAGGATGTGGAAGAACAGTGACCTTGCGTTGAGCGAGAAAGTTGAGGGCGCGGATCGCAGTGTGCGGACGGGCGTTGTCGTGCAATAAATGCCATTGTCCACTCCGGTACAGTTCAGGCCGAATCCGCTGGACACGTTGCAGCAGTCGTTTCAAAACTCCCCCGTAAACTTCCCCGTTGCCAGTTTCACCCATGCGATCAGCATCGTCTTAATTTTGGATTTTGTCAGCCAAATTGTAGGAGGCGGGGTGACAATGAATACCAAGCGGTTGACTGTCCGTTTTGCCTAATTGGAAGCAAAACTTTATGTTAATCCGTTGCTCCATGTTGTAATGACACGCGCTCTCACGCTGACTCCGTTTCTTAGATGCAGTGTGCACTGCGGTGATTTGCACGATAGCGGGCGTTTGTTGGCATTCCTCGCTCTGCGTGTGCTCGGACACTTTATCCTAATCAGCTCGGTTTGTAAACTGTGGGACCATTCACCGAACTTTACGGGCGCACTAGTATTTATAGAAAATAAATTCAATTGTGTACACCTAACATTATTAAATTGCAGTCTCCCTCAAAGCATGTAGTGTTTAATTCTATATAGAAGGTGCCAAAATACTCCAAATGAATTATTGCAAGCATTATATAGGTGTTGTTAGTTATTTTCAAGACGATATGATTATGTTAAACGCTGTACTTATACATAGTGCATTGTAAGCAATAAGCTCCATGTATTTGAAAACTGTTTTACAAATTTCACCTGCAGTTACATTTGACCCCACTTTAGGTACTTATTAATTGATCTCATATAGGTATTGCATTTAAAAGTTAGAGGATTATTTCCGACTGCAGTTGCAATGTTGACATTCTTATGTAGTCTACGAAGTTTTATTTATTCGATCATTTCTCGTATGAATTGTGTTTCATCATCAAACAAAATACATTTCTCGGATATAATACATAATTTCGATATATTTTTGAACGAATCTGTGTTATGAAAGTGCATATCAAATTGTATAGATAGATCATTATTTGAATTGCATAACACTTTAGAGGAAGGGAGAGCTAAAATAAAAATGCGCGTAGAGCCATTAGGTATATTAACGTGCTTTCCATTTTATGACATTCATATTTTCCATTTCAACCGTTTCGATACGGAACACAATAACTTGTCGTCATCATACGTCATTCTGTACCTACCAGCAGTAAAAATCAATGCGAATTTAAACAAACTTCAGCAATTCATAATATAGATATAGGAAGAAGGTTTTTTTTCATTGAATAGACCCTTCAAAACAGTTTTGTTAAAGGTAAACAAATTGTTTCCCCATTTCACACAGTACGGGTGTTTGAGCATTATAATCTTGGATTAATAGCATCAGCTTAGCTTAGATCCGCATTAAGACTCTATTAAACATGGATTATGGTAATTGACCATCGTTTCATTATACCTACTGGAACGTAGTGGAGTAGAAAATGTATTATATAGTTCTCGACTTGTTATGATTTCTCCGACTGAAATCATTTATTTAAAAATTTTAATATTATACTTCTATACGGGTGCGTGTTTGAGATTATAAAATGATTATGCGTCCGTTATTTCCGCATGACTTGATTTAAGCTTTGAAAGTATTGCTTTATACAAATAGTCGCTTATTCATTTATCAATCTTACTATCGGCATCTTTTTATTGAAACCGTTACGCGTTAGTTAGTATACGATACGTATGTATTTGTAAGATTGACAATACAATTTTAACAAAATGTGAATTAGTTATTTTCATACGAAGAAATTTCTTATGAATTGAAATTGTATACAGCTTATAGTTTCAAATTCTTTGAGTTCTTGTTTCCCAAATGTTGAAATTGCGCTAAAAATTTATCTTACTTTAATGGTTACCAATTGCAGCGGTGAACGTTCTTTTTCAAAAGCGCTGCTACGTTTGTGATGCTGCCCCTTAGTTCTCCAAAGTTGTTGGTCTGTTTCCTTGGAAAACAACATTCTTCACAAATCCCCAGAAAAAAAATCCAAAGCGGTCAAATCGGGTAACCTGAGTAGCCGCTCCGATCCACATATCGGGAAAATTTGCATTCAAGAAGTCACGCACCACCTGTCGATGATAATGGGGCGGTGCCCCATCTTGCTGGAAAATCGATCCTGGGGGAAGTTGTTCAATATCAACAGCAATATCTTTATCTGGTTTTAAATGGTGAGCATTTATTTGTCAATTCCTTTAGCGTGGGCACACTGTACTATTTTATTTTTATAGTGTGTACTTATTTGTTCAAAAGATTATTAATTTTTGCTAATTATTATCATAACTGTTAGCATTTTTTAATAATATGTATGTCTTGAAAAATTGTAATATAATTCGTGCAATTAGAAAATTGTATAAAGAGTAGGTACCTATGTATACAACATGAGATGTGATTCACACATCCTTAACTTTATACTTAAGCGTGTTTGTTAAATTTATTACTTAACGGTATTAATGACGGTGAGTTCACACTAAATTTGAATATTTGGCGAGACCTTTCATTTTATACGTTCCATAATGTAAACTTTCATTGTAACGCTCAAAATTAGTATAGATACTTATTGTCATGCCAGTATTTAATCATGCATTATTAATTGTATTGACGGTGTGAATAAACATTATTATTATTATTATTATTATTATTATTTAAAAAAGATATTTTGATGCATATGAATAACTACTCGATTTTGAAGCACCGATTACTTCTACAGATATTCGAAACGAAACGCCATCTTTTTAATTATTTTCTATAATTATTTGACAGGAAAAATTAAAAAAAAACATACCAAAGTAGCCGGTCCCGAATCCCGATGATACCTACATAATAAAATAATGAAGTACGAAGAAAGAACTCACAAAGCTATTAAATAGGAAAAGTACCCAACAATTGGAGGAAAAGCAAAGCGTCATCGTTCCCTCCACAATAATAGAGGTACAAAACCTAATAAATTCAACGATAAAGATGTTTATATATGAACATCTGAAAGAACCATCAGGGATTCAGAGAAAAACTGTAATTTATTATATTGAACACTATCTTCATAATGAGATGGTTGAAAAATCAATAGAACGAGGAAAACCAACCTTTCCTTCCTAGATTTGCCCAAGACGTTTGATAAAGTGAAACTAAACGATGTAAAGGTGGAAAGGATCTTAAATAATAGAAATAAACAACTGAATTCCAAAACATACACGCAAATATAAACCAACCAACAGAAAAGATTCCTGGAGAAACAAGGCAAGGAGACTCGCCACTCCAATCGTAAATAGTATCTTCTAACTGTAGAATCCAAAGCATTCTTTAACATTGCAGGTGTTACAGTTTGGAATGCGTTAAGAACAAACCCTTCGGAGTTCTTCTTCTTTTCCAAAGACATCTTTGTAAACATAATTTCTTATGCACCTCCAAAGAAAAAATCCAGCGGGGTTATATCGGAAGAACGAGCTGGCCAGAGTGTTTCAGAATTGGTGCTTAAAACTCTTTCGGCAAACCTATTTGAAAGCTAATCCTTAACCACCCGTGAATTGTGCGCAAATGCGCCATCCTGCTGAAACCAACAATCGCGTACTACGGTTTACAGTAAAATATCAAGAGCATCTTCAAAAGTAGAATCTAGTAAATTTAAGTAACATAGTAAAATAAGTATAAAATCGCAATTAAACCATAAAGTGTGATACATGCTTGAATGTAGAATAAAAAGCTCTTCTAATATTATGTATAAAAAAATCGGATTCCAATTTGCTGTATGCCATATGTTAAAGAACGTTAAAAGTACCTATAGAAGCTTCTTTTACGTTTTATGTAACATCAACGACAAAGTAACAATTTGTGAAAAACGAAATCCTGAAAATTCGCTTTTTGTCGCATACTTCGGAACGGTTCGGAATTTCGTCAGTTTAAAAATGGCATTTTACTAAACTCAAAATTGCCCAACTTTTCTCCCATTTAACCGAAACTCTATCTCTTATCGTTTCTGAAATCCCCATAGTGACCTGCCTTATCTTGGACACAGTGTATATTACCACAGAATAAAACACTAAAGTGAACCAGAAGCGACACTCTACTAAATACGTGTTGCACATTTTCTTATCGCGCGAACTAACAACTCCGCCTTCTGTGGTGTAGAATATACAGCGCACATTATACATTTTAGCGTATGTACCTAGCGGTGCCCGGTGCGCTGAGCTCTTATTGCGACAATTCTATCGGAATTAGTTTTACGGTGAACCGCTTATCACAGGCGAAAATGTATGGCAAATATTTTTCGTTTATGACATTTTTTGATACGATTTCAAATTTAGAAAAACTACAAACCACTCCTCTTTTTACTAGCTTTGCGCCTTGTACCGGCAACATAACTTCAAAGGTACCGACGGAGAGTGTCGCTTCTGGTTCACGTTAGTGTTTTATTCTATGATATTACTCCATTTTGAGAGTTAATTAAACAACTTTAATATGGACCCAATCAATGAAGGTTCTGTGAAGTTTTCACTCGCATTGCTGGATTTTGAGCTTCACCTTTGATACTTTGAGCTCAAATTGTGACGATTTGGTGGATGAGTAAAGATGATATTTAATTAATTTATAAGTTTTGTCCTTGTCGTTTGGCCGAGCCTTTGAGTCAGTAGAGGTCATCTGATCACGGTGCACTTGGAAAAATTTCGGCAAAACTAAAACATAAAGATATGTCTACTACGCATGACACACAATAAATAAGTGCGCATACAACTGGGGAAAGAAGTCGCGTCTTTTGTTGGTAATCGCAAAAAGTCAACAACCCAAACTGTAATTTACCGTTTAAAAATATGAATCATTTATAACTACTTAACTTAACAATAAATTCTAATGGATTTATAAATGCATATCTAAGGCTTTGGTCTGGGTCATTTGCATCATTTTTCTTGCTTATCGCACCAATGTCTACTTTCATCTCATAGAGAAACAAATTAACGTTCTCTATCCTTTTAATAACGAAAATGGTAACTCACTGACTCAACACCTTTATTTTATTCGTCAACAATTAATGCACTTTCCAAAGATATTAAACACAGCGTATTCTCTGTTTTTTGAAAACCATCTCTGTGCGTTAATTATTAGTTTTTCATCTTTGCGTTATCATTTCTGAAATGTCCTTCCGAGTCCTTGGAAGTATTGGAAAAGTTTAATTATAAAAATTTACTGCATTATTTCAGAAACAAAGACTGTCGGCTTTCCATATCGATAAAACAGTAAGAAATAGTAAACTTCCTATTTTCCCTCATTGGCCTTATTACTTCCCGAGTACGAAGTAAAAGGGAAGTATTGTTTAGTGTTCCAAAAAAAAATTGACCTATGCAAATTTTTACATATCTTTGCGTTGCTGAATACGTAGATTCAAAAAATGAAAAAAAAAAATTTTCTGTCTGTAGGTACCTAGTCTGTAGTCTGTAGTCTGTCCGTACACATTCCTTGCAACGCTCTAAACTCAGAAACTATTAAATTATCGAAATGCGATTTTCGCCAATCGATTGCATTCGGGCCAAGGACGAAAATGCTGATATTACCTTTGATGACGTCACTTCCGGTGTAAAATCAAATGGCGGCACTCTTTTTTTTATAAGATAAAGTTCCAATTTTTTTATGTAGTTTAAAAGAGTATTTTTTTCTGAATTCAATACAATATTTATATTGTGCTTTATTTATTTTTTGAAAAAAAGTGTTAAAAAAATCATTCTTAAAAAATGACTGCAACGCTCTATACTCAGAAACTATTAGTTATCGAAATGCGGTTTTCGCCAATCGATTGCATTCGGGCCAGGCCAAGGGCGAAAATGTTAATATTACCTTTGCTGAGGTCACTTCAAGTATAAGCTAAAATGGCGGTACTCATTTTTTTTATAAGATAAAGTTGCAGTTTTTATGTAGTTTAAGAGTTTTTTTCTGAATTCAGCAATATATATTGTGCTATATTTACTTTTTGAAGTGTTAAAAAAAATCATTTTTAAAAAATGACTGCAACACTCGATACTCAGAAACTATTACAGTTATCGAAATGCGGTTTTCGCCAATCGATTGCATTCGAGCCAAGGGCGAAAATGCTAATATTACCTTTGCTGAGGTCACTTCCGGTATAGGTAAGCTAAAATGGCGGCACTTATTTTTTATAAGATAAAATTGCAATTTTTAAGTAGTTTAAGAGTATTTTTTTCTGAATTCAGCAATATATAATAATATTGTGCTATACCTATTTATTTTTTGAAAAAGTGTTAATACGAGGGAAGTCTCGTGGCAACTTGCTAGAATTTTTTTATTATGGTTTGCGATTTTAGAGTGCCTGGATGAACTAAATGCACCTCAATAAACAATTACGCACCTTTCAGGTAGTATCTAAACTGCAATGTCTTAGTAATGAATTATTTCAAATTGAATTAATCTCAATCTCTCATGTGACAGACATAAACCTTTTGAAACGTTGAATCAATATAGCGAGTATTATAAATACGCAACATCTATAACACATAATAATATACGCCATATTTGTTGAGTTGAGAATTTTTTTATATTATTCGACAGCTGGTAGTTAGAACTTACAATAAGTACTTGAAAGTCTGGTCGATCAGAATGCACTACCAACTACAAAAACCCTCCTAATTCGGTTTACTATAACTGGCTGTTATAGTGTTAGGATGAACTGGGGTGATGCATGTGTGGGTCCTTTGGCAATCGTATAAAGACCCTTTTTATACATTTTCTACACGTCATATCTTTTATCGCGATAACTACATTGAAAGTTATGATTCCGTGATGTGATATTTTTGTACGCCCAACTGACACAGTAACTGTTAGCATCTATTCAATATATCGCTGTTTTATTACTGGCAAGGGAACCATTGTTACAAATTAATTGTTCGGAAACAAAATGGCGTATAATACTTATGTAATCGTTAGGTTAAATCTAACGCGTCGTTTTTGAATCACGTTTACGTGATCTGCATATAGAAATATACTTAGATATAGAAATCGCATTCAAAAACGAGAAAAATGAATAAAACATACAAATTGAGGTACGATTTTCATTGTTAGGTTTCGGGTTTGATTTTACTGGCAACTACAACATTTTGCTCTCTCCATCATTATTATTCAATGAATAAAACAGCCACCATGACTATATATATTTGAAGCGCTACGTGCTCAAGAACCACTCTTCAGTTCTATACATAGATGAAAGTCAGCGAAATGGGTATCCTCCACAATTGCATTGTATATCAAATTTCTAAGACTTACAAAAAGCGCTTTATAAGAAAATTTTAATTAAATTATCTTTAAGCTCTTAGAAACTTTTCCCGGATTAATAAATTGAACGTTTTCCATAATAAAATTTATTGTGTTCTTTCCCCTCTCTTTATCTAACAAGCTTTCCCCGTTTAGACGTTTAATTACTGACAAGCTTAACTTTTGAATAAAATTAAATTGAGATGACGTTAACTTTAATCGGATAAATGTAATTTTGTTCCAGTTTATATTCGTGGATACTCCTTATGCGTTCAATTAAAAATGAGTGCTTTCGTAATTATGATCTGAATACGGTTTCTTAACTAATGACTAAATGGGGTTCGATATCAAAAACGATATCTAAAATAAATTTAATTGGTTACCTAAAAATGCTTTTCGTGTTTAGGTAAATGCAAGTGTATTTAGCGAATTACGTTCATCAAATTTGTCTAAATTGGAAAGTGACAAACAAAGTTTTCTATAATTATCAATTCCTAATTAATAGTTTCTAATAAAATTTGTTAAACCGTTACGGAATTGTCGGTATGAAGAACTGTTTCAATGTTTAATGAACGGAAGAACAGTAATCAATCTCAAAAACTATAAAGAAACTAAAATTGATGGTACAACTTCAAATAACTTGCTCCAGTGGCGTAACTGCCTAACCCGCAGACCCTGCAATGTGGGGGGGCCCACCGTACAGGGGGCCCACATGCTATGAAAGAAAAAGGTTACGCCAGCCAGTTCGACATTCCAAAATAACTTAAAATTACAATGCTCTTTATTATAGTTATATTACTAATTCACTTAGTATTGTATGGTAAAATATTCTTCCTTTTTAATTTGAAGAAACGGGAATGAGTCAGCGTAGGGGTGAGCTGAATGTTGAAAGACTGTTGAGTCACAATCTAAAATTGTATTTAGACTGTGGTTGAGTATTGAGCAAGTACACAGCAAATAGGCACACGCGCTACCTCGACCACCCGCCAGTCAGTGAGTCAGTGTCAGATCGCCTGCCGCCACATGCGTCTGCTTTGTTTTCATCCTGACTAATCCTTAAGTATTCTGGTCTCTGGTCTCGTATGGTGTATAAAAATAAAAAGTCGTTATTGAGTCATAATTTGATGTGATACTCATTATTCACTCAAATTTCGGTTTTTATGACTAGATTCTAGTTAAATAATTTTTACAGTTTCTTTAATAGTTCTAAGGTTAGTAATACCTACAATACTATACAATATAGATACAATATTTAAATGTAAAAAGTTCCTAAAAGTAAAAGTATTTTTGTTTTAATGTAATAGCTTATAACTTATAACTCTTTTTACTCGTTTCTTTAATAGTTTTAGCACAGTTTTTTGGAATAGGCCTAACATTAGTAAGGACTGGGTAAAATGTTTGAATAAAAATAATCTTTAAAAGAAATGTATTTTGGTTTCAATTTATGACTCTTGTTTCCTACTATTTAATATTACACTTTACTTTAGTCTTTGGAATGGGTTTACTGTAGTTAAATATTTGGCATATTTTGTAAATTATTAATTAAACAAACCATAAAACGATGAAACTGTAAACAAGTGAACAAAATTATATAAAAATTGATAGAGTTTACCGATTCATATTGTGTAGGGAAGGGTAGGGGCCCAGAACGGCAGAACAATGTTTGCAGGGGGGCCCAAAAATAACAGTTACGCCACTGACTTGCTCGTTAACGGTTTTACTTAAAACACACCCTCTATTGAGATAGGTAGATAGATATTACCAATTAACCTTCTGTAATTGTAATAAACGAGCAATTAAGCGACATAAATGATAGAATTCCTATACTACGTCTCACTCTCAGTTTGAAGTAGCTACATCAGGCTTTATGGCCAACAAGAACGCCAGACTTGTTTAGAAATTATTTTACCTCTTTGTAATGAAATGCACAAATCCCCATCTATTGTTTACAATAAGTGTTACTACATATATTTTATTACCTACCTACCTACTTGAGTTTTATGAGTGAATAAGTGATTTTCCAAAGTTTAGTAGTAGTTGAAATGTAGAAGTGAAATTTAAAAATTAACAATAAACTTCAATTACAAGTTTGTATACGGCATTACGTAATATGTAATAAACATGCTTAGATTCCGTGTCATGTAAAAACATGACTGCCCATCATAATAGTTGGGTTCAACATTTATAAAAACCGAATGTTACATTATGTGCACTTTAACGTAATGAAAAGAAAGAAAAAGTTGAAAATGCCGCAAGGGACGTCCTCAGTGGTGACAGGTACTCCCGCAGGAGGTGTTCTAAAGATTTCTATTCTTATTCTTCGAATGGAAGAAAAAATAGATAATAAGTAAAAATAATTAAGGAAAATGCCAGTGCAGTACCTACATATACCTAGATATGTATTTTAAATAAAGTTGACATTAAAAACGAATACAATTAAAAACAAAATAATCATAGTCATCATATGCACCATCTTCAATGTCGCTTATATTGCTGTCGTTGTTGTGTATGTTGATAATAAAAGACTGTACTGTAATGTCTAATACACGTTGATTTGTCAAGAATTCTTTTTCAATTTGTTTTATAGTTTTTTTGGGGCTTTTTCATAATTTTCACTAAACTTAAAGTGCATTTTGCTATTCAATGAATAGCAAAGAAATTAAATAATTAATATGTAATAAGTACGTTTTAATGTAATTAGTATTACACATTTTACATGATATTAGAAACTGTACGTACGCCACTGACACTCTGTCCGAATGGACGGACCTACGTGAAATGCGATCGTTTTTATTTATGACATGAACTCTAATTAAACTCTAATTAAATGAAAACGTCATAAGAAGTTTCTATATCTTAAAAAGTTATTTAATATAGGTATATGTAATTCTACTTCATAACATTTGAAAAAAAAGAATTATATAGGTATGTAATACACACGATACAAAAAAAGCTATAAAAAATAAAATTACAAAGTTGTCTACCCAGCCTTTTATCAGATTATATCATACTCCACTTTCACTGTCAATTACATCTATTATAATAGGTTCAATATAGTCTACTGAAGGTGTCACCACATAGATTTTCCCACGTTGATTAAGCGTGTTACAAATTGTTCCTTTTGATTTGGCATCACCTGTGTGTACGTTTCACTTAATAGTTTTACATAATTTTCTTTTGCAATAACGTCTATTATTTGACTTACTACATGCTGTTTATCACGTCCAACACACCACTTCTACTTGTAACCACAACACTTCTCTCGAACAAATCTGCGAGAAGGGAAATTCATTTTTAAACCAATTTTCAAGTAAACCAACAAAGCTAATTCCGCACCGTCCATAAAACCATCATTAGCTCCTGCATGGACGTAATAAAACCAGAGGTGGGTCCACGAACGATTTTAATAATAAATTCAGCCCATTCAGCACTAACACTGTGGTTAATGTGTACGCACGACTCTCGCCCATATACAAGATTAAGTAGATATAATTAGAATCACGATTTACATCTCTTGATTGAGGATAATTATGACTTAGTAATTTGTCAACTATCGTTGATTAAGTGTCACGGAATTATAAAAGTTGAACCCGTTTAACGCTCTCATACAAATTTCTCAAAAGTGCTGCTGAATTTAATTAATAAAAATACTTTTTTTTAATTAAATTCATTTTGATTCCAGAATAGCCTCATTGTAAGGATTTTTATAAGGAAATATGTACTCCAAAACAATAACAATTTTCGAAAAAATGCCAAACAATTGAAAATCGTATTAACATGGTCATTCAAACTTTTCAAATAGGTACATACCTATAGCTTTTCCTTTAACATTTTTGAAAATTCCTTTAAATACTCCGTTTTTTTGTACTGTTAAACGAGGTAAAAAAGGCTTTTTGTCGAAAAGCTGAATAAGTACGTGAAAGCAAACGGATGCGCGTCGATGGGTACACCGGTACATGTAATTATTGTACATACCTACATGTAAACCTTCGCTAAAACAAATCAAATTGTCCCAACAAGAAACAAAGAAAAATATATAGTTTAGTTTGTATTACCGTTGGGCGTGTTACCTATAGTAAGTATACCTATTTAACCTATTACAATACAAGTGATGAAAGTGACTGATTTTTCAACGAGCGCATAGGTACTATTTTTCCAACATCACAAAAATGAGTCTCAATTTTAAATTTCTTTATAATAATTATTTTACTCTCCTATTTTTTCGAGAATCTAGTTGCTGATTTTGTATTCTAACGTTGCTATGGAATTGAACTTTCCTCATTATAGTAATGCAAACGCCTATTTTGCTCACTACATTGAATGATGAAAGTGTCATTTTCACAAGCGATGTTGGAAAAAATTATAAGCACCTTTTTTGTAAATATTTTATGATTATACCTACTAAAATTGAAAACTATCCCCTACTTTGAATGTCTCGGGAAAAGGGAGGACAATTTCTTTGGTCGTGTAACTTTTTCTCATTCGTGTAACGGTTTCGATGAGAAATGAGAAAAACCTTATTTTCATCTCATTTGGCGGTAGTTTCTCCCGAAAAAAGGGTGATTCCGTCGACGGAAAAACACTCTTTAGGCCTCATTTCTACTCCTATAAACTAATCTTAGATGAAGTAGATTGTTTATAATTTTTTTTCCTCTAGTTGGTGTGTTAATTCTGTACAATGAATATTTTTTCAAAATAATCATTGCCGGCTACTACATAAGCGATATTGATAAAAAATGCAATTTTTGAAATTTTTCTCTGTTTGTCTGTTTGTGGGAGTTCCCTATCTCCCATGGGACACATTACCAGGTGGTGCATAGGGATTAATTTCTCGGAAAATAAGTACAACATAAAAATTATTAATAGAGCTGCGGATATTAGTTATACCAAGTTGTAGAAAAGGAGAAACATCGCGAACGAAGCTGCGAGTATAAGAAGCTAGCTTTTCTGTAAAATTTAAATTCGTCTACCCTGTGTATACACCACAATTGTGCACCATCAATTACCAGGCATTTAAGCACAACAGGTCTACAAATTAAGGTATGAGCTGGTGATTAGAATTTATACTTCAGAGGGACACTTTAAGAATGTACACTGTTACTGTTGCGACCCACGTACCCATGGGCGTACGCAAGGTGGGGCAAGGGGGGGCATCGCCCCCCCCCCCTGGCCGCGAAACGAATTGTGCTAAATATTGTGAAAGGTTGTAGGAATTACAACGTAAAAACAAGGAATACAAACATTCACACGTCCATAAAGGCCATACACTTTTATTAAGTGGTCATAGTCAATGTTAACTCAAAAGTAACCTAAACAATTTGATAAAGCAGCCAGAAATCGTCAATTTATTACTTACCACTTTAAAAACATACACAATAGTTATCTAACTAATACGAAACGCCCTTTAACGCTGGGTATTTTTCCATTTAACGCGCAAAAGATTAAAATTTAAAGGAGCTTATTGAAGAAATTAAGCATTTCCTCACCTTTCTTCTAAGTAAATAGTATTTGTACTCAAGGGGAATTATATGATTTTTAAAATATGCTTAAATCTACCTATTGAAAAAAATTGTGGGATAACAACATAGGAAATAAATATATTAAACACGTTTCCAATCAATTTTATTTTTTGGCCCCCCCCCTAGCCAAAAAGCTGCGTACGCCCTTGCGACGTAGGTACCTACTCATTTCGTTTCTGATTTCGACAAAGATGCAGTCCATAAAATTTAAATTTTTATTTGACATGAAATTTTCTGTATCGCAACAGCTACAGCTACAACTTTTTCGTAAAATCAAAAATAAAAGTTTCCCATCTGTTAAAAGTGTTTTAGCACACGCCGCGTATTAAATTAACGTCCGAATTACGATTAGGGATTTCCATCAGACCATAAACTTATTGATCTTTTGATATTTGCTCTTCTAAAGAAATTTCGTTACCCTGGTCCTATTAACTTATATTTGTCAGCACACTATGCATATCTTGATCCTTACGCACCGAGTTAAGGCAGTCAATCCGTTAAATACTTTGTTCATTTATCGCAATTACTTCAATTGATAATTGTAAGTAATTATAGTCTGCTTTCTAAAGAATAGTGTCTTTAGTTTACATTGATCCATTAATATCATAAAGATGGCTTTATATTATAATTACAATGAATACCGATAACGTTATTGCCTTTAAAAACAGTAGGTATAGATATAATGACTAAAGTTAACAAAGTAGCAACCAATTTTACAGGATGTTGTGTTACCTCTCTTTATATTTATTTTCAGATGTTTGGTTAGCATTAATAAAATGTACTTCAGGGAATTCGTAGATGTATTAGAATAATTAATTCCTACTATAAATTCTTCAAATATACGGATCTCAAGTTAATCAATAAATCTTCCAGTTTCATAAAATATAATAATATAAAACAACAATGCTTTGAATGAATCAGCATAGTGATGAAGTGGTCGAATCACCTGTAGTATTTTTTTTAATGAACACTTACTTACTATATGTTGCTGATACAAAAGTAATTGAACACCATTACCGGCATTACCCAATTTGTCAATAATTTTATCCATCATAATCAGTTCAACTGAAATATTTCAAGTAGGTAGGTAAGTAATTTTTTTTACCATAGTTTACGTTAGCTCTACATAGTAAAACATACAGGTAATTAAATACGAATGTTTAAAGTTAAAGAAAATTTAAAAATGGTATGTCAAAGAAAGCGGATATTCATAAAACTCATCTACCCATAAATCCTGTGCCCCAACATTTGAAAAAATATCAATACCGAATTACTTATATCATTATAAAGAGTAAATATATTCTTTTCCAATTACATCTTCGTAATCTGACCACAATTGATTTTACAAGGAGTTCTCTAATAATGGGTTGTTGGACCTTTGTTATTTAACAATCATCCCCATGCTTGCCTCGGGCACAACAACTTGTCCTATCCAATGAGCTACTGAATGGAGTCAGTCAACCGAATACACATCGCACCTACACCGCACTTCTATTTAAGTTTTGATTTGATTTAGATCCGTTATTTATTTTACTTGAGATGTTCACGCACATTTCACATAATTAAAATGTGAGAGGACATGGCTATACAATAAAATAATTTACTAAAATTATTTATAGGTACCTACAAACATTGAAATTTCAGAAGATCCTAACCTTAGTAAACATATAAATTGAAAACAACCCTCGTTATGTACAGAACGAGAACCAAATAAACTCATGTGGTTTGTTCGTATAAAGACGACATTATAATAAACAGGTATTATTACGGGATATTATCTTTATTTGACAGTAAATGCAAACTTAATACAGTTTTATGTTAAATGTCACCTGAATTATAATAATCGCATTTGTATGTGACATCCGGACTATACGCTAGAAATCACTCTACTTGTACTATGATCATAATGCTAAAATCCAGAGATTCTACTAAACAAGAAGAATATGCTAGGTACAAAATGCTGAAAAGTTAATATTTTATCTACTAGTACAGGGTTGCCCACTTGCCCTTCGTTCTTCGATAGTAGCTTTAATATTAATTTTAGGACAAAAGGTCAAGAGACATTTCATATTCAGATGTTCCTTGTTTACAACCTAAAAATATTTTTTGGCCCGCACTGCTCTCGGTTTCGTCTGTACAGGATCGTACTCGATTATTTTAAATGGAACACCCTATAGATTTTTATATTTTTGAAATCCATATTCGATTTTTTAAAAATTGTCGCCGAAATCAACAATCAGTAAAAAAAAATAACTATTCAATCATTGGCAACAGAGCAACAAAATTTGAGATTATCATAAACAAAAGAGCGTTTTATTTCTCGATATGCCTATTTTGAACAAAATTTGTTGCAAAAGGGACGTACTGAATTTTTTCTAACGACCACATAAGAATTGCCAAAAGTCGACTATTTTAAATAGAACACCCTGTATATTTTTTCATAAATGAACTGCTTTTTAAGTTAGCTTTGATTTTTGTTAAATATGTCCTTCATCTAAAGATAATAGTTTCCGAGATAACCTTTTTAGTTTGAATTACTTTGTTTTTTCGCCCAATTCTGAAAATAAAATTTAAGGAACCAACAAACAACAACAATATTTGTATCAGATATTCTGTGGTCGATAGAAAAATTTCAGTAGGCTAATAAACGCTATTTCAAGGAAAATTTTCGAAAAAGTCGTTTTAAAAGAAAAAGAAATTGGAGAGAATACAAATAGAGAATTTTGGGGATGAGAAAATTGTACACGCGAAGGGTACGGCAAATGCTCACATTGAAACAAAAGCTGACACAAAAAACAATTTACTGTTGAATGTTAGGCCTTGTGACCGAGTTAGCGTTGTTGTCGTTTTTAAAATTGTGGGTTGTGATCGAGATGTTGTGGGTTGTGGTTAAATGCGTAGTTGGGCGCTTATAGTCAAAATTGCATTTACTATGGCGTCATAAACGGATTTTCAATGCGGGTATCGTTGAGGGTTTTGGTCAACTTAGGCTTTGCAGTCGATGTGGTTACATTCGGTTTTAGTTGAAACTATACTTACTGGAAACAAGTTTGAGTTAGGAGCAGTATCGGTATGGCCAAAGCTACAAGCTACAGACCTAAGGGTGTATTAGCAAGTTTCCCAATATTTAGAAACGTTTTCAATTGTGCTGACATATTATTTTAAGATAATGTAAAAATCGATTGGATAGAAATCAAAGCAAGAATTACTCATGTATAATATCAACATATATGCTTATAAAATTAAAGATAATAATATAATGATGAAGATGATGAACTTATAACATCACAATAGGATGAAAAAACTAATTTTATATGGTAATTAATTTTTTCAACCTATTGTGATGTTATAAGTTCATGTGTGCTTACTCCATAATTTATCTTAGAATAACTAATTAAATGTATTGCAGCCTTCATGATGCTGTAAAATCTAATCACATAGTTTACGATTAAGTCGATTATTATGGAATACTAAACCCTTTTCTACAGTCTCTACAGCATTTTTTGATGTGATCGTGACCTCCTTACGCTTGTAAAGCAAACTATTATCTACTATTTTTAAACGTATAGTCCCTATCACCACCAAAGTGACAGTTATGGTTAGAGCCTAATGGCACAGATGTAAATGTACTATACAGGGTGATTCACGACTATTCCCTCGGTCTCTTATGCCTAAAGGGTACAAGATATCAGCTTCATTTTTTGGTGACATATATAAATTGATAACGACTATTTTTTAAAATTATTTTCACTTATACAGGATGCTTCACAAAATTGTAATATATCAAAGTTAGGTTTTTTTAAATGCAACCCCCTGTATTTTATTACATTTTTAGATTATACGTTAAAAACTAAGGTAACTTATTAAACGTTCCCTATACCCATCGCTTACCAATTTTGAGAAAAATTCAATTTAAACAACCCCTAATAACACGGAAACCTCTTACTTTTAGTAACGCAAATTTATATCGATTTATCTTGACCTTTAAGGCTTTTATTTGCACTACGTAGGATTTCGATATTTTGTACAGGGTGTTTAGAAAAAGGATTCATACTTTATATTTTTCAAACATCAAAAACTCCCTTAACTTAAATGGAACACCCTGTATGTTTTTATTCTATGTTGAATAACTTTTCATTTTCTATCAAAAACTATGAGTAATTGATATGTCTAAAATCAACGATTAAAAAGTTATTAAGATTTTTCTCTAAAATTTGTATGGAAATGGTTTTGTTTACATTCTAATAGGCTATGATTTTTTTATTGTAGTTGATAATTAGATATGGGATCATAATTTAATTAAAAATGAAATTAATAACAAGAAGTAATCATTTATGGAGAAAATGGTATAGTAAATGCTCAATATGATAACCATTTTCTTCTAAGCACAACCGCACTCGATTTTCAAAAGATCTAACGTTTCTCAGGATATCTGGTGTTATAGTAGCAAACGCATGCTTTATTGTAATCTTTATGTCATCAGCAGTGGTAGGTGGAGTGTTGTGGACCCCTCATTACAATCCATTTATTGAGAATTGTCTATCCAAATATTTTTGAAAAAAACATAAATACCATCCTTATCACATTCAACTTCACCAGAATTTATATGGACGAGGCTTTCAACGAAGGTTGAATTTTTGTTTATGGAGTCTCGAAAAAGTTGGAGAAGAAGATGAATTGTTTAAATATGTTTTATTTACCGACGAATCCACTTTCCACAACATAATGGCTTGGTAAACCGACATAACTTTCATTACTAAATCGTCACCTGTATCGCACTGTTGATCGCCAAAACCGGTGGAGCCTCAATGTATTTGGGAGAATTTTGATTTTTTGATGGAAACTTGAACGGAGTAAAATTTTCACGGATTTTAGAACAACACTTTTTCGAGTCTTCTTGATGAAGTTTGTTTAGATATTATTATTATTATTATTATTATCATTAAAAATTTAGTTTACAACACTCCACCTACCACTGCTGATGACCTGAAGATTATAATAAAGGATGCGTTTGCTACTATGTATAACCTATAACACCATAAGGTTCGAAGATCTCTTGAAAACAAGTGCGGTTATGCATAGGAAAAAATGGCATTTAGGTACTACAGTATTTTTTCCATTGCTTCAATTTCATTTTTAATTCAGTTTTCATCACTACAGCCCTAAACAGCTATTAGTCTTTTATTTTATTTTATTGGTAGTGGCTTATTTATGAACATGAACATCGAAAAAGTACAGATCTTATCGCACCGCATGCTTTTGTCTTTGCGTCCCGTTTTCCATCCATTTCTATATGTCTACTACCGGAAGTATTTTATCTTGTAGGATGCTACTACGTCTTATGAAACTTCGCTATGTATGTATACTTCCAAAAATGTGCAATTTCACTTTCATGTAAACTAAAACTCAAATTTCTAATCTCACACGTTTATTTGTTGTTTGTGTGGGTTCTAATAATTCGAAAACAACAAAAATTGATTACCACTTATTACATGTTAAAAATTGTGCAGCTTTTAAATTGTAAGACTGATTCATTCAATCATTAGGCATAAATGAGGATATTTTGCGTTAATGCACAAAAGGATTCTATATTTAACAAATCTCTTATAGAAATTGAAAGTGTAGGTATAAGTAGAAAGTAGGAACGTCAGTAAATTTTTGTAAATGCGGTCTCACACGTGTATAATTATAGAGTTCAAATGTATTATAAGAAAGATGCATACATGGTTATTACCTGGTATCTTACAAGTAGGTAGACATTTGGTATTCACAAAGTGTAATTAAAATCCAAACACTTTATACGACTACCTGCTTGGCTTCAGTTAATCAAGAACTCTTTATATTGTTGACATAGTCCACTGTAGTAGTACTCTACTAAAGCTACTGGATATTATTGCATCCAAGAAAGAATGTTCTACATTAAGTGTTTATCTAACAAATGTAGTGTTGTTTTAATTGAAGTTATATTTACCAAATACTGCCATCAATGAACTTAATCTATTTCTCATCACTTAATTAGTTACAGTTAAAAAATGTAAGAAAAGTAAATCTTAAAAATAAATAAACGACCCGTCTGATGTGGTTATGACCTCGGCTTTGTTGTTACAGGTGAAAATATGGTTTCAAAATCACAGGTACAAGTGCAAAAGGCAGGCGAAAGAAAAGGCAATGGCTGAACAAAACCAACATAACCAGGTAAGGAATTTAATGCTTTTGAGCTAGTTCAAATCCGGTATAATCTTATAACATAACTTTTCCTGTATTTTGTATTCTACAAAGGAATTATTGTAGTAGAAAACCCCACTTATTATAAAACCTTAATCCCATTCTATTTGGTTTTATTATATTTTAAAGTAAAAGTATACCTACGGCCTTCTTAAATTATTCAAAATTAAATACGAACTACCGACCGAACGAAAGGGGTGCAACATTTCAAAAATTCTTGGATAATAATTAATGACGATGTGTGTGCGTGTGATTCTATTGAAAGGATCTATACATTTCAATAGCTTACATTGCTTACAACATTATTGACGTAATTGTCCATTACATTTGTGTATAGTAGTCATGTCTCATGTATTACAAGCTGGAGCGTTCTCTATGATCATTTACATGAAAACTGTTATGGTCTTATAAAGCCGGCCACCTTTTTTGCAATCAATTAATATACTGTTTATACTTTGTGAGCGGCTTTATTTTAACGAGACGCCAAACTTTTTCCTCTTGCGAAAATTTTCGCAAATGGGTCCTATGGGATGCGCAGGGATAAAACACGTTGATGTGGTAATTACAAAAAATTGATTAATATCACTTAATTTTTTAGCTAACTGTGAAGTTTTTTTGTAAGTAATTCAAAATAACATTTGTCCTACAACAAAAATATGTGCTCATCAAGAGTGTCCCCATCTGAAGACATGTAGGTATCAGTACATTAACAAAAATAATGAATATCAAGCTGATTTTTTTTCTGTAGCTTAGTAAATATTTGCATAATTAAATGCCCACTTTGTCCCACAAATTAATTGGGCCGTTTTCCCATGATTTTCATCCATTTTTGTCATTTACAAATCAACGTGTTTTTCCCCTGTGCAAGTGTGCACCCCCGTAGGACCCATTTGCGAACATTTTCGCAGAGGAAAAAGTTTACCGTTTCGTTACAATAAAGCCGCTCACGAAGTATAAAAAGTATATTAATTGATTGCAAAAAAGGTGGCCGGCTCCCGGACTATAACGACAATTCCACTCAGAAAATTTCAACCAATTAGTTTGCACAATTTTGAATCATTCGACCAATTAGGAATGAATTCCACTGACAATTCCACTTAGAAAATTCAACCAATTAGTTTGCACAATTTTGAATCATTCGAGCAATTAGGAACGAATTACACTGATAATTTAGTATGGTCCTCAAATTATCGCTGTGATTCCTTCCCTCAAATTACTTCTTTCGTGGAATTGTCATGCCGAATACAACTCGGTGGTACGAAATTGCCGAAAATTTTCGATCTCAGATTACTCGTATTTGTTTCGACAATTTCAACTCGTTCGCTACGCTCACTCGTGAAAATTGTCGTCGAAACAAATACTATTATAGTACCTATCTGAGAGCGAAAATTTTCGGCAATTTCGTACCCACTCGTTGTATTACATAATGAAAATACATCGTGTTTAGCGTCCTTTGGCTGTGTTTTCCTTAGATCACAAAGCACACATGTACGGCATTGCATTCATTTGCGTAGTTCATTCTTATTCAGGCAAGGGCGTACGCAAGGTGGGGCAAACTAATTGTGCTAAATATTGTGAAAGGTTGTTGGAATTGCAACGTAAAAACAGGAGTACAAAGGCAAACATTCACACATCCATAACGGCCATACACTTTTATTAAGTGGTATAGGACAACACGAGTGGTACTTAGAGCTCGGTTATCCCAATGACGTCCAGGCAGCGTTCCAGGTTTTACAAATTGCTCATAGCCAATTTTAACTCAAAAGTAACCTATGTAATTTAATAAAGTAACCAGAAATCGCCAATTCATTACCACTTTAAAAATATACATACACAACACCCTTTGACAACACCTTTGAGGGATTTTTCCATTTAACGCGCAAAAGATTAAAATTTATTACTGGTCATATAAATAATTTAAGGAGCTTATTAAAGAAATTAAGCATTTCCTGGCCTTTTTTCTAAGTAAATAGTATTTGTACCCAAGGGGAATTATATGATTTTTAAGAAATGCTTAATTGTTTTGAAAAGAATTATTGGATAACAACAATAGGCAATAAATATCAAACACGTTTCCAAACAATTTTATTTTTGCTCCCCCTCCCCTAGCCAAAAAGCTGCGTACGCCCTTGTATTCAGACATTATACATTACAAACATTGCAATTTAGTTGTATTCAATGTATAACCTTTGATAATGAAATAGGTAAAATGAAATAAAAACTACAATAGCCACAACTTCAGGTTATATGTTATTATAAGTTCTTAAGGTGTGTATGTTCATCAGCATATAGGTATGCTCATTTTCTGCGTCTAATTTTAAACAAAAGTGCAGGTAATGCAGGTCCGCAGCCTATACCTAGGTGTTACTTATTCCTTGATCATATTCACGTTACTCCAAAGACTTTCATAGCGATTAGTATTTTTTAATAATGGTTTTAAAATTAGAGAGTAATTACAATTAGCAAATGTTGTGAATTGTGAATTTTGGACAAACAACGGGAGCTTACAACTGCTTTTTTATATCCGGTCCTATATAAACACACATATAAACACTTCTTGTTTAGTAAAGAGTATAAGCAGAAGTAGCAGAACGAGGGGTACCTCAAAACAGTATCCACAACGCTAAATCCGTAAGGAGATTTTTTGGGCAGCAATTGGCATCACCGCAACTACTGCGTATTAGATCATTTTTCCTCTTTCATTCTTTTGTTCTCAAAAATGATGAAAAATGGGTTCATTTCAACCGTGTGAGTGACAGCATGCACCTTTACCAATTTTGCGAAAATTTAAACCAATATTTTGAAGGTGATCGATTTTGTACTAAATACCAACACAGTAACCTGTCAACGCTTCAAGTGGATGGCGCTGAAAATCTTTCAGAAAAATCTCAAAAACCGAAAACATGCTGACGAGTGTCGCGCGAGTCGTCTCGGCAAATGATGTATTTGATAAAATGCATTAAAATACCAACTTTTGCCTCATCAGTACCCTTCTAGGGCGCAGATTTTCTCCTGCCCCCCCCCCCCCCGCCCCCCGTTAGCTCCACCAGTTGTAAGAAACGAGCGAAGCTGCGAGTAAGCAGCTGTTTATTTATAAACAGAGAAATTTTCGGCGTTAAGCATGTTAGGAGACGAGATAAAATGGCTTATCCAAAGGATTCTCAACGATGCAAAACCAGCAAGTTTACTTATTGCCTATCGCCACCATTGGGTTGTTTTCCTACAGAAATCGTTCTTGGTAATCGAGGCAAAATATATTTGGCCTTGATCTACAAAATGCAAATTTTCAATATAGTGGACACCGAACAGGGCCTCAAGCCAAAATCTTACATTTTGACCCCGACCCTGACAAAAAATGCATGAAGCGCTCGAGACTTTCTCATTTAAAAAAAATGGCCCTTGCATAAAAAAAATACAAGTGCTCGTACAACATTTTGGTAAGGATCTTTTTTCCGTAAAATTACATTCTCTACAACTTTCCCGTCTTTACTTCTCCCCCTATGTACCTAAAAGTGATATTTTTGAGTTATTGAAGAAAGACCTGTTTTCTGCACCTTTTTTGCACTGTAATTTTTGTAGCGAACACGATACGAGGGTGGACTTTTTGTACCTTCATTATGACCCAAAAATACACCCCCCCCCCATGGACAGCATATCTGGAATTTTTTCCTTTTTTAGAGAAAATATTGACTTATTTGACTGTATTAATTGCACTAATCCTATAAAGATTTTCATTATCAAGTCGTTGATATCCACCATAAGGATTTTAATGTAAAAATCTTAATATTCGATTATTTGCTTTCCTAACTATTTTATGCAAAAAGGTTATTTAACTTTTTTGTAGCCTAAAAAAGCTACATCCGTACCTACAGGTTGTTTGCTTTTATTTTACTTAATATAGCATTAAGAAAAATTGAAAATTATAAGTGATACTTTGGGAAAAAAGAATAGTGGTGCCATGGAATGGTTGACGTAATAGTTATTTATGTATCAAGTACGCAAAATGATGTTTTAGTGGATGAGTCGAGTTTGTCGGACGAGGCGAAGCCGAGTCCGAAAACTTAGACGAATCCACTAAAACGTTTTGCGTACGTGATGCATACATTTTTTTGCATGAATTCTCTAAATTATTAAATTAATTTCATAAAAATTTAATTTGGTACGTACAGAACAGTTGTAAACGTCATATTTAGCTTTGACATAGTTGTTATAGCAACAACAAGTAAATTCGTAAAAAGTGAAAATAAAGATATCGTAAATACGTCAAAACGAATGAAAATCCAGCATTAAGGTTGTCATAGCGACTTTAGCGTACTTGTCCTTTAAAGATGTATTTTGCGGATTGTTTTCACTCCGCAAAATGGTTACTTTGGAGACAGAATACAAAAAAAACAATAATTGAGCGTCGTTGCAGCAAGATTCAATTATTTATTCTACAAACGAAATGATAAAATGGGTTTATTCTGGAAACTAGTTACCGTTCCAGTTACCGTTAAATAAAGTTATTTTATTTATTTAGTATTGTTAATTAAACAATTTTAGTTGCATTTTGTAAAAGTTTATTTTTTATCGACCTACCTGTCGACAATTTCAAGGCATCATCGATTTTTATGAAAGTGGACATTTTTATTTGCCTAAATATTTGCTTTCTGAAAAATTCAAAATTTAAATAAGTAACATTAGATAAGTCGATTCAGAATTTTTGTCTCTACGAAAAAGTATACTTATAGACTTTTTGTATAAAATAATTAGGGAAGCAAATAATCGAATAAGATTTTTATATTGAAATCCCTATAGTGCATCGGCCAATTCTACACCCTGTATATGTATCTATATTATTGTCATATTTAAACGCTATAGTTGTTAATTTGTGGATATTTATACATTTAACTGAATTCCTGATGATTTGATTGCTGTAAGATTTTAAAAAGCGGTAAATTTCAACTCAATTAGGAATTATGTTCACATTACTTTTCTTACTAATTTTCTGATTTAAAAGTGCAAGGATGAAACCAAAGAACGTAACGTTCTTTGATGAAACTATCTACAAAGTAGTGAAGAATTAAACATATGGTTTTTTTTTAATTCAGTCATTATAAAAAGCTCGAAACTTTTTGAAATGTCTATATTAGTCAACCCCTTCAGAAAATTTATCTTCCGATGCGGACGGAAGTAATTGCTTGAAGAGATAGCAAGACTGATTAAATTAAATATGATTGAGTGATTGTCAATTACAATGTCGTAGTCGTCTTATTATTAGCATCACGCCATGTCGTACTTTCATTTTTTCCGTTTCTGCAAATTACCTACTCAAGATGTCGTTTAATGAGCCTATATGTATAGATATATTAGGGTATTCGACATGATGCTGCTACAATTAATTTTATCTTTCATAAACAACCCGTATATTATTTATTAGTTTAGGAAGAATTATAGGTTTACTAACAACCAAATCAATTTTGTAGATAGACTATGTAACGGTAGGTATATTTCATGTTTTTGAGGAGTTGTTTCATGTTTTTACAATATTTCATGTTTTTACAATATTAACAATTTCCGGAAAAAGTAAAATTCAAATAATAATAAAAATTTTCAATAGAACTGAAATGGTGGCAATTTTAACAAATAAACACCTTCACGAATTATGTAATTAATCCTTTATCAATTATTTGGTAGATAATATTAACAAAACACATATTTACCACAAATTTTAATAAAAATGGCGAAAATAATCAACTTTTACTTTACAACGTCCATTAAACTTACATATTAGATTAGGTAAAATACAATTAGATCAAATTTCACAATTACGAAGTTTAAGTATCTCTTAACGATGTTAATCAATTTTAGGGGACTAAGTTTAAATAAGAAATAGGTACGTTAAATTAATGCAAAAAGGTGAAACTTGATTAAAGTTGAAATTAAGATTTAGATTAGAAAAAGATTAAATTCGTGAAACGTTGCAAATTAGATAAATAAGTACGACATGTTTCGACAATTTGCAGATTGTCATCATCAGGCTAAAATATTTGCAAAATGTAAAATATTAATTTTAGCCTGATGGCAATCTCATTTAAAATGTATAAAGGGGATTAAGAGAACGACAAAACCAAAGTGGGCTGAAAGAGTAACTTGAAAGGTACCTCTCTTAAGTTGTATTGGGTTTGTGATGAGTTTGGTATCATTTAGCGTAAGTGTTGGGATGATGTTCCAACATAACATTATACGAGTGAGGAATTGTGTGATGTTGTTGCTTTTATTTTGATTATTATTATTATTAGGTATATTAAGAAAAGAAACGCCCATTTTATGCTTCTCATCGTGTGGTTTTTTTCCAACCACGGTCAAGAATGCAAACTGCGTTTCGAATAGACTTCATTAATTAACACCAAAATCAGGTGAACCGAGGAAAAGAATCGAATTTGTTTAGAACAGTTGAAGAAACAGGTGAATATGAAAATAATCAGGAAAAGAATGTTTGTAAAAATAGAACTTTCGAGTTTCGAGTGAATTTTTCGTTGTGGCCAGGATGCTAATAACTCTAACAGGACTGAAATGAAAGTGATGAAAGACAAAAATGAGAAAGTGCTGCATAACACACCCACTACGTATTATAATAAAATACGTAGGTACTTTCTCTAAAGTAGCAGTAGGTACTTCCCACGACGCCGACGCGACCGACGTTTCAATATACCACTGAAATATAAGCAACCTGGAACGCGCACGGTGCATTTAACCTGTAGGAAATAAACCGAGCGTGCGATAGCAAAACGAAGGGACATTGTGTCCTTGTTGTACTCATTCACAGTTAAGCTGTTGAAGCATTTTCATTGTTTTACGATTAATCAAACTAGTTTTTTATTACGTATACGATACAATAAAAAAAAATGAGTAAGACACAGACCGAATGTTCCTACAATAATTCCCTTTCTGTCGGCTCGGCTGTAAGTTAAGCGTAAGCGTTCCAGGTTGCTTATATTTCAGTGCAATATACTTACCTAAGGAATGGATTTGTAGTCACGGAATGACCGTAAGAAAAATTTCTATAGAACCAATAATTGGGTCTATGATCGCATGGTTAATGTGCGATGTATTCAGTTTTTACCCTTCCAAAGGATCTCTGTTATTTTTGTAGTGACAGCGCTGACAGGTATAGAGGAATACGGCTTGCGGAAACGTTAGTTACCTACTTTTTTGAGAGGAATGACTATGTAGATTTACCATAATCTTTTTTGTTTCTTTATTTCTTGCAATTTCTCTATTCCTACTGAAAAATAACCGAACTATTCTGAAATGACAACGAAAATGGGGCACATTATGGAATGAGGCGAAAGAAGACGTTTTTTCTTCTTCTATTTTGTACACTTTTTCGCTGTTATTTTATAACTTCAATCTGGAACTAACATAATAAAGTACAAAATATACGAGATTGATCACATTAATTATTATCATCGTAAACCTAGGGCCGGAAGCAAACAACATATACGCGCCATATCTTACAAAGGTTCGTATAAAACCGCGTTCGAAATAATTTGTTATTCCACCATGACGATGCAGTAGGGGAAAGAGAAGGCATATTTCGTTCAGCCGACTTGTCGCCATTAGATTTTTTCCTTTGCGGGTACGTTAAAAATAAGGTTTGTGAAAGAATATACGCCAATGTAGCCGAATTAGAGAATAGTATTCGTGTTGTATTCATTCAACTGACGGTAGAAGTATATCGAATGCTACAAGGAGCTTTCATAGGAGACCTATAATGTGCATTCATGAAAATTGTGGTATTTTTGAACATTTAATGTAATTTTGAAAAGTTAAATAATTGATGTATTGGAACTGGAAGGTCACGGATACCTTAATTAAATAATATAGTTGTCAATATCTACTTTATCTTCAGTATTTTGATGTAAGAGTGTATAAGAATTTTTGTCGACAATTCATTTCTCTTTCGTTTACAATAAAAATATACAGGGTGTTCCATTAAAAAAGTACTAAATTTGTGATTTTCTCGAAAATGCGTTATTCAATTGTTTTTTTATTAATTGCATATTAATCAGCACTAAAAACACTACTACTTTGCTAATTTAAACTACTTCGTAAAATCAGTAATAACAAAGATACCAATAGTGCCGAGTTAATTTGAAACAGTCTGTATAGTCACTTGTGCTGTACTAATACGGGCCAGTAAAATGCTGTAGGTATCTTTAATAATTAATCCACACTTTTCATACGTTACGTTCATTTTATTCACCCTCACTGGAAATTCTCTAAGTAAACAAATAAAATTTTTGAATCCGAGCGTTGACCCAGACGAACTTTCAAATGCAAAAATACGGTGGAGATGAGGTATGTAAATTAAGTAATGAGACCGATTTTTCAATTTTCAATTTGAATAGAATTGCAATTCAGTGTTATCTCCCTCAAAATAACTTCCTTGGAAAGCCACACACCGCTGGAGACGGTTCTTCCGATCCTCATAGCAGTAGTGGAACTTGGATACTGGAATAGCCTTTAGCTGGTCGGTTACAGCCGTTTCAATATTTTCGAGTGTGCCAAAATGAGTTCCCTTGAGGTGATTTTCTCGGAAAGAGGAAAAAGTCGCAAGGGCTCAAGTCAGGCGATTAAGGGGGCTGAGGGGCACAGGAATGTTTTCACTGGCCAAACACTCTTTTACTGACATAGCTGTGTGACAAGGTGCATTATCGTGATGCAGAACCCAGTTGTTCTGGATGTTTCACTTTATCTCTTTAAAGAAAAAATTTCTTACAAATGGATTCTTATCCTAACCTCCCTTAACTCCGTATATATACTTACGAACCAAAACAAAACACTAAAAATTAAAAATTTACATTCTACCCCCAAGGGCGTACGCAAGGTGGGGCAAGGGGGGGCCGATGCCCCCACCTGACCGCAAAACGAATTGTACTAAATATTAAAATTTATTATTGGTCATATATTTCAGGAGAAATTAAGCATTTCCTGGGCTTTCTTCTAAATAAATAGTATTTGTACCCAAGGGGAATTGTATGATGCTTAAATGTATTGAAAAGAATTGTGGGGTAACAACATAGGCAATAAATATTAAACACGTTTCCAAACAATTTTATTTTTTGGCCCCCCCCCTAGCCAAAAAGCTGCGTACGCCCTTGTCTACCCCTCTTAATACGTAATACAATAAAACACCCACATTGTCCTAATCCTTATAAGTTAGAACGCACATTCGCCTAACCTAGCCTTCCACTTGTCTTCCTTCCAATTCTTTCTTTCTTCCACGTTCTTCATTCATCCTATTCCTTCCGCTCTCTATCCATCCTCTTTCCTCTCCCTCAGCTCCTCACACTCTCCTAACATGTGTGTTATATTCTCCCGTCCCATTCCACATAACATACATCTTCCCTTATTATCTTCCCACCAATACTTATTCTCCCTTTCCTCGTTCCCGCATCTTGCTACCATCCTCTTCCTCTTCATACTCGATCCTCGCCTTAGGTACTCCGGCACTTCTTCCGCAATTATCTCTCCATACCTTTGATTGTACCTCCCTTCCCTGATCCTACTCCTTCTCTCTTGCCTTTGCACATCCATATCCCTTTCTGCAATGTCCTCTCTTGTGCTCACCCCCCATTCTCCTTCCCTTCCCCTCTGCACCTCCCTTGCATACCCTCCTCTTTCATAATATCTCTTCCGGTCCTCCCTTTTTCGAAGTTTGACAAGAGCCTCTCGGTAAAGGTGTTGATTGGCCGTTTGGCCTTGAGGCACAAATTCTTTGTGGACGATTTGCTGGCTATCGAAACAACCAATCAGCATGCATTTGACCTTCGACTTGCTCATCCTTGCTTTTTTGGGCCTTGGAGACGTTGAAGACAGTGTGCCACTCAATACTCTGCTGGCGCTTGGTTTCCGGGTCACACTCAAACACCCAAGATTCGTCACACGTTCCAGAATATTTCAATCGATACCAAAACTCAAGACACCTTTCTCTCCTGATGCCCTTTTGGCCTTGCGAAATGTTTTTTGGAATCATTTTTGCGAATATTTGTCTCATCCCCAATTAATAAATCTGATGAACGGTGTGGTGAGTCAAATTCAACTCTTCCCCGATCTTCTGACCGTCAACCGACGATCTTAACGCACAGGATACAATTCAATGTAGCTCTTGATGAAAAACCGCATTCAATTGCTTAGCAAATCAAATATTATTTACAATGCTTATATTTCTTCATTGTTTGTTTATTAGCTATCAACTATCAAGGAAGCATCCCGAAGCATGTTGGATGCTGCTTGTGTGGAAAAAACTGTTTAGCATACATTCTATTAGCCCTCATTTATTCTAATTATCCCAGAATCTCTATTTCCGTGTCGATGTATTCCTTCATTGTGTCTTCCAAAGTAGGCACAACATAAATAAGAAATAACGAAAATGTAAACAGGAGAAAGTACTAGGTATACTAAATGAAAAAGAAACTTGACAATATAATATCTACCTACCTATACCTAATTCAAAACCGTAGGTAGGTACGAACTGTAAGAATGCGTATTTTCATGATGATTATTCCTTCTCTATTTATTGCAATTAAATGGAAGATCTTGTATATTTGAAATCGTAGTATAATGGAAATTTATTCATTCGTTGTCAATGACTCATTTGCTATTGATGCGAGAAAAATTTCTACGTAAAGAACAGAACTTGAAATAACCTACTTAGGTATATTAGAGAAATTTAGATTTAAACAAAAATTGTAATGTAAATACATCCATAACTGAATTTTTTTAGTATAAATAGACATAGTACATGTAAGACGAGCACATCACCGTTTTCAATGTGACCTAATCGGAGATAAAATGGCCGCTGCATCAATATTGATCCAACGCACCTGTCCGCGAGCACTTACCTGATAACTGCTCTCGGCTACCGTCCGCACTACATTCCACGGTTGTTTAATATTTTTAGAAGAAGTATTCAAACATACGTAGGCGAAATCAAACAATATTTTCCCAATTCAATATTTATGAGCGAGTTCGTTAGTAAGTTTATTTAGCAACTAAGATGAGCAGCTGATTAACCATGTAAATATTTCTAAATCAAATTTCTATATTCAATAAGCACTTGAAGGGAAAGTTTAAGATTTAATTTTTATTACTTTTACTCTTACCTATAGATTTCTTTTCAATGACGGTTAAAAACACTATTTAATCGAAATTCGCTGAAAGTATTGCAAATTTTCGTGAAACAAAGGCCACAATTTTTAGAACTAGATTTTGAATCAGAAGTTCAACGTTATACGTTTAGAATTTTATAAAATACAAAGTGTTTCAGTTTCCGTAGAAAAAATTTGCATATAAAGAAAAAGAAAAATTTGCATATGGACAACCATAATCCTGAAGTCAAAGAAGAACTTCGATGCGAATTTAATCAAATTCGTAACATAAGTATCTACCTATTCTAATGCGTTGAACTCCCATTCTTGAATTCATGAAGCTCAACGAAAGCGTGTCAATCTAAGGAGGTGATAAGAAAAAACGTTTGAGCTCTATTCATTGATTACCCACCTGATGACCAATAGAATTTTGTAAACATTTTTTCGACCGATGAAACTTTGTAAATTTTTACAACTATGTATACTTACCTATCTATAGTTTTTGGTTCATGAAGTCCATATAAGATGCAAGTTATAACATAAGTTTATCTTAATTGAATGGTCTCCTATAATTGAAGTCTTCAGTGTATGCCTCCTTATGATATTGGTGAAGCCTTCTTGAGGAGTTGGTGCATGGTTTAATCTTAATGTGATGTGATGAATGTATTAGTTAAATTAACTAAATAAACATTATTATTATTATTATTATTATTATTTAATAATGAGCCGACCGACGTTTCGGCTAGTTGGCCTAGCCTTTACGGAGGCGTCTTTATTAAAAAATCGCGAATCATAATCAGTGTATAATTGCCAGGTACAAGTACGTAAATGACTTAAAAATTATAACACATAATCTATAAATCTAGTAGTTATAGTAATCAAGTTAGATTTGTCTAATTGTAATGCAAAAACTTGCCAGAAGGGTTAGGTAGTGTTTCAAAAAACGTTGAGAGGTACTCATTAGAATCCAGACCAGTAAAATTAGAATTAATGTGCTTCATTATAATGTTTAAATCGTTACGAGCAGCAATTACTGTCAGTGGATAAAATAAAATTAAGTACAAGACAAACATTTGCCAACGACGGACAGACATGAAATGGGATTTTTACATGTTGTACGTTACTTATGGCCAGTTGCACCGTAAAAATCAGAACTTAAATGCCATGGCAACGATTATTGAGACAATGGTTTCTATGGTATTTAAGATCTGCTTAACTTTAAGCGGTAGAAAAAGTGTACGAGGTCCACCTGTAAGTGTCTCATTTGTAGGGTAATCGAGGAAAGGGTGTCTGCGAAGAGACCCTCAAATTTTTACGGTGCAACTGGCCATTAGAGCGTTACTGTAGATAATCTGGTATGAAAACGTCATTACAAATGAAAGTTCTGTTCAAAGGTTACACTGATTATGATTCTCGATTTTTTAATAAACACGCCTTCATAAAGGCTAGGCCAACTAGCCGAAACATCGCGTCGGCTTAATGAAGTAAATTGAGTTTCATTAAACCATGTACCAATTCCTCAAGAAGGTTCCACCAGTATTATAAGGGGACACCCGCACTGCACTCTGCAGAACGTAAAGGTGTTCAGTTTGAATCATATTCTACTTCCGCTTAATAAAATTAAATGTCTCTAATTAACCGCTTGTTTCCGTTAACAATGGAGGAATGCGCCTAATATTACTAATTTGATATCTATAATTTTACAAAGTTTGTGTCGTAGCGTCTTAGAGAAAAACTTATATTTTGTGGAACGTTCTAAAGGTAATGCTGGTAGAAATTAATTACACTGGCACGGCCACAATTATATTCAATACTTTGACAGTTCGTTATTATACCGGGTGAGTCATTTAACCTGGAATTTGAAATATCTCAAAAAATACGCATTGTATAGAAAAATGTGCCGAATCAAAACTTGAATATCTTCGAGGGGGAAATTCGTTAGTACTAAATTACACCCTCACCCCCACCCCCTGTAGGCGGGGTGGGGGAAAAATTTGATATCTTAAATAGGAACCCCTATTTTTTATCGCAGATTTGGATTTTACGTCGAAAGTTCCGTACGATTTGTCCGAAACATTTTTTTCGATTCGCGACGGAGGGCGCTGTAATCGCAAGAAATGGAGCAGAAATCAAAAAACAGATAAACACGTATTTAGTAAGATTCGACAGGTTATTCAATGATGTTAGGGACGTTAGGGTTGCCCTCCCCTCTCCTGTAGGTGTGTGGGGGGGGGGGGTGAATAAACTGTTTTTAACGTAACCCAGGAACAACGACGAGGACGTAATAGTTTTATGTTGCATTTGGAGTGCTTGATTAACGTGAATCCCCTTGCCCCTCACTAATCAAGTCGATGGTCGAAATGGTGACCTTGAACTTGAACAACCTGGACACAAGCGTTCGTCTGTCAAATCTTACTAAATACGTGTTTATCTGTTTTTTGACTTCTGCTCCATTTCTTGCGATTACAGCGCCCTCTGTCGCGAATCGAAAAAAATGTTTCGGACAAATCGTACGTAACTTTCGACGTAAAATCCGAATCTGCGATAAAAAATAGGGGTTCCTATTTAAGATTTCAAATTTGCCCCCCGCCCCGCCTACAGGGGGTGTAATTTAGTACTAACGAATTTCCCCCTCGAAGATATTCAGGTTTTGATTCGGCACATTTACCCGGTATATAATTATTGTTTTTAGTCTGCTTGAACAAATTAGCAGATCGGCACCTGTTATCGGTATTTAGATATTATACAAGAAACAAAATGCGTTTTACTTATTATATTCCAACAGTTTGACTAAGTACAACCCAAATCCATCTTTCAGAAACCATTCACCTTCAGTTTTATATAAATTTGATCTCTTTCTATCAAATGTTACAGCAAATTTGTTACACTAACTATAGTTAAGCAATAAGTTACTGTTAAACTTAAACTGTGCGATTGTTCCAGTCATCAAGTTCGCCGAGAAGGGTAGCAGTTCCGGTTCTAGTAAAGGACGGTAAACCGTGTGCAGGTGGTTCAGGAAATCAAACGTCAACTGCAACCTCTTCCGATGCTAGTCGCGCTCAACAATCCCCCGCAACATGCCCACCTCAGCAACAATCCCAGTGTATGGCGAATGGTGGTTTGGCGATGGCGTATCGACAACAAGGAAATTATCAGCAACAGTGCGGGACTTATTTACCTCTACAAGCGAGGGCGTGGTAGTGAGATAGTGATAATTTTGAGGATTTTTTAGAAAATTTTTATATTTAAATTTATATAAACACTTGTGATGAAATCAAGGGCACAAAACGCAATCACTGTTATGTCATTGAGAAAAAAAATTTTAAGTTCGTGCAATTTTGAATTAAATAAAGTGCAAGAAGAGCATGTTTTGACGAATTTTTCAAAGATTTAGGCAATGGTTCTTAAGATTGATGTTGATTTAGTGTTAAAGTTGTTATTGACAAAAGTGCAAAGAAAAAGATCGTTTATTTAACAATTTTGTAGTGATTAAATGATCAAAAAAGGATTAAAGATTTATTTGAAATTCCACTTTATAGAAATGTTTAGAAAATATTATTTTTCGTTATAAAATTTTTGTTTCCCCTCTTGGAAATAATTTCTCTTGTCCTAGTGACAGATTCCTTCTTCTGCTGTTGATGCTTCTATTATGTACGCGTACTACTTGTGTAGATAAGTCGATCTGAATATGGAGATGGTAGATTAAATGCCCCTGGTGTAAATATTAGCATTAGTTGTAAATTAGGATTATATTTAAAAATTTTCATAATTGTACAGTAGTCCTTGTAATTATTATAATAGCGATTATGCACCCAGGTGTCATGTAAAACTGTGTTTCTAAAATTATCTACTCAATAAAATATTAAACTCTATCTGACCTATAGTCGTTTCATAATGATAGTGTTTACTTTCTCTACAAATAACCAGCCCATACTGTAGATTTCTTAGTAAATACGGGGCTCATCCAAAAAGTAAGTTTCTCTATTTTGTGAAATAAAAGACAACATAGTTACATGCAACATTTTATTGGCAGCAGGTACAGCAATGTTTCAGGTTTCAGCTATTTTTCGACATAACCACCATACGAACTGAGACACTTGTCATATCGTGGTATCAACTTTTGTATACCTGTCTCGTAGAAGTATGCGGCCTGCGACCGGAACCAACGTAACACAGTCGTCTTCAGCTCTTCGTCGTTGTGAAAATGCTAACCGGAGGACAGGAATGTCTTCAGGTGCAGGAACAGATGAAAGTCGCTGGGTGCGAGATTAGGACCACAGACCTGACAGAGCTGGCGAAGAATTTCGATTGGCGCGATGTGTTGTGCTTTTATCACGGACCCAACCTCGCAGGCGGCGGCAGAACTAATAAACGCCGCCACAAAAACAGAGAAACTTACTTTCTGGACGCGCCTCGTAGTACGTAATAGGATTTTAGCCCCCTCAACGCTACTAATCGTCCATTCCAAAGAGTGGTCATTTATTCACCATTTACACCCAACAATCTAAGTTCTTTTTAAGAATTACGATGTAACAATAAGACCCATCCCCATTTGAATTGAGCTCTATTTTACCAGAAATGGAAAATTTAGTGATAAAAATTCTACTTTTCTAGGGACTGGAGAAGCCGTCCCCGAAGTATTTAACAAATAGCAAAGGGTATAGAAAAAACAAAACTCTTCATGGAACCTGCTTAGGTGATAGTCACTAGAATTACAGCTAGTAATCAGACAAATAAAGATGTTCGAAAATTTAAAGCAACATCATTATCTTTAACAAAAATATTTTGAAAAAGATAGAAATAACAAATTAAGACAACATCCTTCGTGATCGGTTCACTTTCTCAAAAGTAACAAAGTTAAGCAACCTTATCTCAGGTAATGTTAGTATTCGAGGCATAATCTAATCTTAAACCGTTTTTGACATAGTCAGCCAACAGTTAGTAGCTTACGGGTAATCTTTTAATTCTTTAATATAAAGTAATGCTGCTATAGATAAGTAATTTAAGTGTTAAGGGAGATAAAAGAAAACAAGGGTAATTAGATAAATGAAAGAAAAATAGTGGTCAAGTTGCAAGGAAAAAAGAGGGAAGGGTAAAATAGAAAAGAAAAGAAGGAATTAGAAATTGAAATACTTGAAATAAATTATCCAAATCGTCTTGTTGGTCCATCTTAATTACAATTTAAAAAAAGTAATTTGGTGTGAAACTCACATACTTACATATAAAACCCTGGTTTCAAAACGAAGATAAAAATAAGATAAGCCCGAACCAGCATGAATGGCGAAGAATAAAATAACTTTATCTTCTCTTAACACATTACCCATGTGATAAACCTTGAGAAGGTAGGTACACTTTAGGGTACAGTTTCTCAGTGACTACAAGGCATGCTGAAATTATTGTTGCACAAGACGTTACAAACATATGCATTTGATCATTGCAACTTAACAATAATACTTGATATGTGAAAGTCTAGTTTTTCAAAAAATGAAACAAAAGTACTTCTCGCAGAAAAGAGCTTCCTAGAATTGGATTGTTATGGTGGTTTACAGACATGTGATTTGAAATGGGAGCCGTTATTTACGAAAGTCGAGAAAAGGTAAGTTGCCTAAAGGTGTTTCGTGATCACAGAAAATTAAAGAAACCTTGTTTGTTGGATATAAATGCTTGGAGTGAATCGTATTCCTTTATTTATGTCATCAGCAGCGTTCTTAAAGTTGAATTGTATTGTTCTCAGATTATTTTTGAGCTCTGCCTCTTATACAGATTACATAATGATATTGCTGGTGAAATACTTCAAAGTAAGTGCACCGGTGCTCTTATAAATGGGTAACCAACGTGTTCAAAATTAGCGTTTAAGATCGTTTATCGAATATCATATCATCATGGTATAATTAAATAATTAACTACAATGCAAAGGATTTTAACTATTTATACAGTTTTTCAAACGAGAATGTTTATTTCAATTCAATAATTCATGGATAAAGTAGGAGTAGGATTATCTTTCCTACTATAAGTAGTTTGTGAAGTTGTTATTGTTATTGTAGTTGTTTACTTTCACCTCTATAGGTAGGGGAAAATGTAACTTTCTTCAATACTGTATACTAGAGAAAGTACTATTTTCCAAGGTAGTTTTAAGAGAAATTAATTATGTTTTTCTGTGAATGTGGACCTAGGTACACTTAAATTTGAGAAAACCTGTCGTATAAATATATGGAATCTATAGGAAACTGTATATTATGCACTTTGTGTAATTCGAATAATAGTACATTGTGTATCGAGTAGGAAAAGCGTAACATTCCCGGGCGATGTGAATATTGTTGGGCGAGGCGTCAGCCGAGCCCAACAACACAGAGTCGGGGAATGTTGCTTTTCCTACGAGGTACACATACTATTTTTCCACCGATCGTTAAAAAACAGACTAAAAACATGGAAATTCTAAAAATTATTTTATGAAGAAAAGCATAAGCGATGCCTTGAAAATATAACGAACGTCGGTATCCATGGAGAAGTACATTTCTTTACAGTACAGAAATGAATCTTTAGAGTACAGAAATGAATATTTCCTTACAGTAATCGTTGGCTGCCTAGCAACGACTATATGCACCGGAATCTTGTCCTTTTCCTTTCAAAATTCTGTCAGAAATGTCACAATTTTTGAACGATCGGCGGAAAATAACGTTTATCAACATAGCATTTCTTGTTATAGAATAGAGTCTAGTCTTTACGAACATTAAATAGGGATTGGATAACATATATATTATGTATTGTACCTATCTACTGCACTGAATTCGTAAAGCTCTCATGAAACTGAAAGTAATTCCGCAAAAATGAACAAATTGAATAAAATTCTACAAAAGATAAGTAACTGAGATAAAATAATTTGCTCAAAATGACCTGAAGCAGTCAGTGCTCATTGATGGTCATAACCTACAAGCTGTCAAAACTTAGTATGTACAGCAATTCAGACTCCAGCAATTAATTCTCTAATTCCAACTGACACCTCCAACAATAGAACGTTTAAAGTCCAGTACGATAGTCCAGGGTCGTGTAAACACACGCTTAAGACCTGTCATCGCCGTTGACATCTATTGTTAAACATCTCCCGTAAACACAATCGGCCAGCATCAATATGAATCGTTATGTTGACTTAGTTCTTATAAGAGAAATGTGATTGAACACGAAGGACAATTTTGACGCACCTCCAACTATTTTACAAGTCATCATCCAATGTGGGTGGTTATTGTTATACGTTAACACTGGGTGGTATTGATCAGAGTTGTGAATTAAGTCGTCTGATTTAAATAGCTGGTGGCATAATTAGTTGTTGGTATTAAGGAATTTTGTATTGAATTGTGGTTTAGGTTATGTCATTCTTCTCTTTATTTTTATAATTAAAGCGTGAGTTGCTACATTTTTTTTTAATAATAGAACGGACGCGGGGCTTAAATACTTTCTCATTAGGTACTAGTCTGATTAGCAGCACTTGCGAACTTCTCAAAATGGATTAATACTTAAATAGATTAGATAGATAAGTGAAGGCGCCAAAAAAATTTACTGAGAGTAAAATTTAACACGTCACATTCAATATCAACAATTAACCTATAATTATCACTACGATTTCTGACCGGAGTTGTTAAACTTCCCTTCGAACGTAGGACCTAAACAGTTGAGGTGCATGAAGTATTTATACGTTTGATGTACCTACTTATAGTATTCTACAATTTTTGCAAATAGACAACCAGGAGCTATTGGAATAGAACCACGGTAATAGCATAGCAGCAGGGAAACATCACATAAGGTACATAATGATTTATGAAAAAAAGATAAACATAGTCATAGAAAATAAAATTTAAACTAGGGACAAAAATATTTTCCATGCAATCAGAGAAATATCTGATTAATTTCTTTATTTGGATTTTATGTCTCGATCCTCTATAGTGACATTAATAGATGAAATAAGCGTATATTTACGGCTGGTCACAGTAATAAATTGTTGATGATATCGCACCATGATAAATTGCACCCATTTAGACAGCTTGGCACGCTGACAATCAAGTCGTATCCCATACAAGCTCATTGGATGACAAATGTGGCGACCAAGAAGACCAAGGGACGACAACAATGTTACCTTCTTCCAAAAACGTGTTGTAGTCCTTGTGCATTATCTTGTCGGAAAATGTGATTTTACTTTTAGTAAAATTCATCAACAACTCCATGTGTTAGGATTATTACAGAAGTCAGAATACATTTCCCAAAAAATGGCTTTGGGTCTGTATTAATGTATGACTGGCTTCAATTGTATCTCTATAGTGAAAGCAGTATATTACAGAGGATTTATTCTACAACTTTAGGTAGATGTAAATTGTTAAGTAGGAAAGAAATTTCACCTCATTCATAGTAACAACATTTGCACCTCGCTCCTTTCTGTTAAAGTTAACGGTTAAAGTGTGATACATATCAACCAATTGGAAGTGCCAACGTATTAAACTTCTACAAAGCTCTATGTACATGTAACAGAAACATGCAGTACCTACCGTTGATGGAGGAGTGCACAAAATTACAAGAAATTGAAATACTACAATATACAAGATCAGCAAAGAACACCTAATCAACAGATGAACTAGTATAATACAGTCCCTGTACTGGAGTCCTGTAACAATTTTAGTATGTACTGATTTATCTAACCAACAGAATTGAGTAAAGGACATATAGCAGAGTCAAAAAAAGTTGGGTAGACATCACCATAAGTAGGATCTCGTGGTACACATGATGACCTTGTTTTCCTGGAGATTTCTTCACTGGCATGTTTATCTTCACTTTCCAACACTTCACTATTAGCATTTGCTACTGCTATTTTTTCGAGAGATTCTTTAAAAGTATACATTTTATAGAACTGGTTTGTCACATGATACACAAACACATCAGAAGCCACACTTTCAGTCTGTTTGCAACTATGTTATCTCTTATAGCGGCTGCTTCTTGTACTCTTTTTCTTCCATTAACTGTGGTAATAGTCTTGTTACTGTCTACCGCTTGACAAAAAAGGCACTTCTCCATGTCAAACAAAACATTTCGTTTTTCTTAGTGAACAGTTGCCAGTCTCATTCACATCCTTTGTTGATCATCCATCTTCATCAGTGTTAGTCCACATACAAAAAGAAAAAATTAATAAAGATAAACTCAGTCAAATGAAAAGTACTTTTCTCAATGAAATTTCGTTCCCACAATAAAAAAAAATGCCAAATAAATACACTAATGAAAGTAAATTAGTTGCTTGAAGTAGGTAGGTAAGTTGTTCTCTGAATGCTGATGTAATAAAGGGGTCCAGTAAAACTGTACTGTACTGATTTTCCTTAAGAAATAGCTATCAGGCAACTTCACAAACCATCTTAATGGATTCCTTGTCCTTAAAAGCATATATTTAGACACCAAAATGATGAATGTGATTGTCACAGGAGCGGAAATTATATGCACAATCAAATGCGTATCGCCCATTTTAGAAAATGGCGTCTAAAAAACCTGGTCCAGAATATGGTGATGTCTACCCAACTTTTTTTGACTCTCCTATATGTCCTTTAGTCAATTCTGTTGGTTAAACAAATCAGTACTAAAATTTTTACAGGACTCCAGTATAGGGACAGGAGTAGTACAACCAACAGAATTTACCAGCAAAGAAAATATTAAAATTACGCAAATTCTCTTTAATAGTAATCAAAGAAGGCTTGTTGAAGTACTCTCCCCACAGCTGTATTCGAAGCATCGACTGCTGAGTATCGAGATGCCTAAGAAGATTTATATTGTTTGTAGACTTTCGCACAATGACAAGTATGGTTTCATATTGACAGTGAAGCGACTTATCTTTATAAAGAAACCCCTGAAAATACCTATATAAAGCATTCGGAATCAATATTACCAATCTATTAATATTCTTAATGAAGCTCTCCATCTTTAGCCTATTTACTATCAATGAATAGGAATGGATTAAATGAATAGGAATGGATTGTTAGCCTACATATTGGTTTTAATCCATTCCTATTCATTGATTACCAATCTATTTGCACAGGGTTTCAGTGTATCATGTCAACCACTTGAATTTATAGTTAATACATCTTACAATTTTGCCATAAAATCGAAATAAACGCTAACAACTAGATGGAGGTATCGTAGAGATACAAAATATTGTCTTATTAATATTATTATCCTAAATTTACGTTAAAAATTGAGTATCCAGTAATTAGAAACTCGAGAAGGCATTACTCCTCAAAGCATTAAAGATGGGCGAGGCGTACGCGAAACATTGCCATTTTATTTTGTTGCAAGAATTGGTCAAAATTGCATTTGATGGGATAGAAATCTTTAGGGGGTGACGCGAAAACAGGAAAGGTAGGTGGAAATTATAGTGATCTTGTTGAGGATCTCGTATTAGGATATCGATACTTGAAAGTAAAATAGTATATTAAAAAACAAGTTTTGTAAGACCAATCTTGAACCACGAATTCAAGTTTAAAAAAAACGAGTGGCGTAACCACGAGTTATTTTAAAGAACGAGTGCTTCAAGATCTTATGAAACGTGTTTTTTATACCTACTATTTTTCGTAATTTGCCTTTTTATACCGCTTTTAAACAACATTTTTTACTTTAGTCGATTTAAGGATTTTTGTGGTGGTTGGTAATTTCTTAATCTAGTCGCCATTGTTTTATTCAAATTCTGTCACAAAACAAGAATTTGGAAAATAATCAAGATAATGTTGTATGTATGACCCCTGAAATATGTGAACTTTTAGGGACGAAGGAAGTAAGTACAAGACGTTTGTGATTGGTCTTCCACAAACTATTTTAATTGGTCGCGTAAAATAGCGGATTATTAAAATCCAGATTGAATAACAATTATTTTTTAACAGTAATAGGTACTTGTCATCCATTATAAAAAATGTTTATTTGACGCTTAAGTTGGCTTAGTTTAAATTTAACCTAAGTGTGACATACATATATGCTCTAATAAACATAAACGAACACAATTCGATACATCCGTACCTAAATGTGATCGTAAGTGTAATTGTAGGCAGTGCAAATGGGATTTTTTTTAGTAATTTGTTATTTTTTTCCTCCCAAAATGTTAATTCGAAAACGTACTTTGTAAAATTTAATATGTTTTGATTATTTTGCAATTAAATTATTCTTCGTGAGCGATTTGAGATATGCAAAACAAAATTACAGCATTTTAAATTTTGTAAGCATAGGTCGATACAGACTTTGAGACAAGTTACATGAATTAAAGTGGACTTGTTGCTATACAAGCCTAATGATGTTCAAAATTTGCTTTTATCATCACTTTTACCTTCCAATAATAAATCAATTGACATTATTATAATGACAAAGCAAACATTGATTATGTAGAAAGAGAGAGGCACGATGTAAATACGAATAAGGATCGAAACTTTCGTAAAAAGACAACGGGAAGAAAAATTTCAAACTTCAGTAACTTTTATACTTGCCATAAATATATAGCTTACAGGGTCCACCTTCCAGAACAAAGGGCTACAGCCTCAAATCGCCCTTGATGGTAGTAGTAACATGCACCGTGTTTTTGTGGGCGTCCAATGTTATCACCATATAAAGTTGGATAAATCTCATCTGTCAGTAACAGAGAGACCGGACAGCATTTTATGACGCTATCAATACACATCCGACACACTGTCGCAAACAGACTGATACTTTTTAAGGGATCGTAATCGGCGCTTCTTTTTAGGTGCAAATATTTCAGCAATCAATATTTTTTTTTAAAATTAGCTGTATCACGATTGTTTTTCTAACATCTTTAATACCTGTTACACATCCGATATCTAATACGAAATGGAATTTAATAACAAGCTGTATGCTAACCCTAAAGAGGGGTTGATGGATTAGCAACTTGACCCACGCTCGAAGTGGTAACTTAGCAACAATTAATCACATTCTATCGTTAGCATCGGCTTGGTAAGTATCAGCAGGCGTACAATTCCCTACATAACACGAGAGCTAAACTTAGATATCAAACATTTTATATTAGCGTAAGTGAAATACTAAAACGAATTCCACAACCGCCACATATGAGGCAATTTTAACATTTCCAGAAACCAACAAATTGTTTTTTATTACACGTTTGGAAATATAACAATAATCAAAGAGTATAGGTAATAAAACTTTTGAAAAATAATTATAATTTCCTGTTTATTTGGCCCTAGGGAATAGCGTAGGTATATGAACGAACATCACATTAAAAAAAATTTTTTAACAAGTTTTCTAATCTTACACACTTTCTCGTACCTATACCAAAAAAGTATAGTTATTTGTACAACAAGAGAAGAAAGTTGTGCTTTTTTCAACTCGAGCTCAAAGTTTGACACACGAGCTATTGAGATTTTAGCCATATACAATATCATCAAGATCGGCCAAAAAAATGATCACAAATGGGGAAATTTCAATTTTGAGATTGGTGACAGCATGTTCTTTTATTAAATAATTGCAATGACTTGAAATTTTCTGTCACTTGCAGTTATTAAATTTTCTATTTAATTAATAGTCAGCAATTGTCAGCGCCAACCTCTTTCAATTGAAATGTCGCTATTTGTGATATTTTGTAAGAAACATAGACGTTTTGTGCATGGTTAAAAACCTTCTTATGACAATTTGAAAAATAGGATTAATTTACTCCAAACTTACTTCGTGAAACTCCATAATTAATTGTAATAATAAAAACAAGTCATTCCACTAATTTTTTCAAGTTTTAAGTGTATAACCCAAAGCCTTTCAATACAATGTATCTATCATTATCAAGAGTAACATATTGTTATTTTATTAAATTTATTAATTTGATAAAGACGCGAAACGCGTGAGGTTACGTTTCAATTAAAAAATTAGTGAAATCACTTGTTTTTATTATTACAATTAATTTAATTAAGTCCATATGGTTGCGTAAAGCGTAGTAGACTATGACCTTTCAATGACGTACCTACCAAATGTTAGTCATTGAAGATTCCCTAAACATATATCTACATTTTCCAGCTATAACAACATTTATTTGTTACACAGAGCACAGTGCACACTGTATACAGGGTATACCACGGAACCCGTTCATTAGAAGTTACTGGGGTCCCTTACTACTTATGAATTTGAAACTTTCAGGTTAAGGATAACCCATAGCCTTCTTTTGTTCTAAAGTATTGTCGATGTTGTACAACTTCCGGAAAGATCGGAAATCGCCATTCATCTTCTTGTTTTAAATGGAACACCCTGTATATTATTACATTTTTGGATTATACAATCGATTCTGCGTTAATCTGTATTAGATTAGCCTATATCTATCTTCAACTGTTTTTGAGATATTATGATTTTTTTGAAAAATTTGCGCTTTGCGGAGGGATGTTTAATAGCCCACCTTTTGCTCTTCTTTGAACGCAAAACATTCATACTTTACAAACACGAAGTAAAACCATAAGGGTTCACAAAATGCATTTGCAAACCTATCACAGATTATACAGGGCGTTCAAAATTAGTGGCAAAGTTAAAAAACTTCAAACACCAAAAAGTCATTTTTTTCAAATCGAACACCCTGTATATTTTTACATATTTGGAAGACGATTTAATTTAGGCATCGATAAGCTATAGGTATCCCTATACCTATCTTTAGCGGTTTTGTAGTTATTAACACTTTTTATCTAATATTGATTAAAACTGCACTTAAAACCTACGCACATTTGAAAGTAGGCTGTGAGTATGACAACAGGAAAAACAATTACTTTTACAAAACGAATTTAATGATCTTATTTATACAACAAACAAATAAAAAGAACTATAAAATGGATATAGAATAAATTCAAAATATCAGTATTGGAATATGCGTTAACTGCTTCCATTTTATAAAATTGTTTACTGTTTACCACCTGTTTGCTTTAATGAGCATGACATCCAGATAAACATTCGTTTGTCTAATCATACTAATAATAATAATAATAATACTTACTTGATTCCGATCTGTGCAGTTAGTTAACCAGGCTTGGCCTAAGTATCGATAAAAACCGAAGTATAATAATAATACCTTTTATTGAGAGCAAACTATTAAATTACATAAGATTGTTCAAAATACGTTAAAACTGCACACTTGTGCTCAAAAGGAGTGAGTTCAGGTGTCTACAAAAAAAGTAGAGACCTGTTCTTTCACTTAACCCTCATTACCATATTTTATTTTCGCATACTCATAGCCTACTTTCAAATGCGCATAAGTTTTAAGTGCAGTTTTAATCAATATTACATAAAAAGTGTTAATAACTACAAAACCGCTAAAGATAGGTATAGGGATACCTATAGTTTATCGATGCGTACATTAAATCTCCTTCCAAATATGTAAAAACATACGGGGTGTTCGATTTGAAAAAAATGACTTTTTGGTGTTTGAAGTTTTCTAACTTTGCCACTAATTTTGAACGCCCTGTATAATCTGTGATAGGTTTGCAAATGCATTTTGTGAACCCTTATGGTTTTACTTCGTGTTTGTAAAGTATGAATGTTTTGCGTTCAAAGAAGTGCAAAAGGTGGGCTATTAAACATCCCTCCGCAAAGCGCAAAATTTTCAAAAAAATCATAATACCTCAAAAACAGTTGAAGATAGGTATAGGATAATCTAATACAGATTAACGCAGAATGGATTGTATAATCCAAAAATGCAATAATATACAGGGTGTTCCATTTAAAATAAGAAGATGAATGGCGATTTCCGGTCTTTCCGGAAGTTGTACAACATCGACAATATTTTAGAACAAAAGAAGGCTATGGGTTATCCTTAACCTGAAAGTTTCAAATTCATATGTAGTAAGGGACCCCAGAAGCTTCTAATGAACGGATTCCGTGATATACCCTGTATAATTAAAAAAATATCCATGAAATTTGCATTTATGATATTAAGTTATAAATATTCACAGTTAGTGAATTCTTTTGTTTTCATGCAATAGATAAATGGTGTTGGCACCACTGTTTTCTTTCATCATAAGTCAGGAAAATACAACTTTCCTCACTCATTTTACAACAGAAAATAGCATTTTCTAAGGCAGTTTTAGCAAAAAAATAGTATATTACAATACAAGTGATGAAAGTGACTGATTTTTCAACGAGCAATACATTATAATTTATAATATATTCAAGAGCGATAGCGAGTGAGGATAGTATTGCGAGTTGAAAAATCGCACTTTCATCACGAATTGTGTATACTATTTTTTCCAACATCGCAAAAATGAGTCTCAATTTTAAATTTCTTTATAATTATTTGACTTTCCTATTTTTTCAAGAATCTAGTTGCTGATTTTGTATTCCAACGTTGGTATGGAAATGAATTTGTTCAATCCTACCATGGAAACTTGTAGTTTCTTACTTGGATACGGAACGCGAAAGCGTTTGTTTTCCTCACTCATAGCAACGGGTGGGCGAAAATATTATTTCACTCACTTATGGGTGAAAAAAAATTTCGCCCACTGGAATAACGTGTTGACAGATAAAATTGTCAAAATTGCGAAATTTAAAAAGCAGATTTTTGAAATTCTAGTAGCAGGATTGAACAAAACGCTATACAGCACGCGTGAAGAAACTATTTCGCTCACTTTATGCATTCGCAAACTCGGCTAACGCCTCGTTTGCGAAACGGCATATGCGTGAGCGAAATTCTTAGTTTCTTCACTTGTACTGTAATATACTATTTCCTCACTAGTGATGCAAACGCCTATTTTCCTCACTACATTGAGTGATGAAAGTGTCAGTTTCAGTTTCATAAGAGATGTTGGAATTATGTTAGATTTTTATTAACGAATCTATGTAAACATTACCTTTATGAAGTGTATTATACATTACGACTGTTTTTGTTTAACCTATTAATTATGAATATATTTCGAGGTGAACCCTAAGCGGATCGATTACATTATTACTTCAAACAATTGCCGAAAAAAAGATGCTACTCCACCATTCACGTAGCTTCTAGCTTTTGAGAAGAGTAAAAACACGCTTCGCTAATTTTACACGACTTATCAAGAGGTGTTTTTTCAATGTTTTGATTAATAAATTGATGCTCTCTATGGTATTAGGGATCTGGCAATATACCTTTCATTTCTTCAACTTTTGTATTCTTCTGCTCCTACCTACTTCAGTTTATTGTTTTATTGTTCCCAATGAGCTTCTCGATTACCCAAAAATGACCTGCTTTAAGACACACATTAATTTTGACCGTTAATAGACCTACAAAACTACTTACGTTATTCTTTATTATGTCAGGGTTTTGTTCTAACACTTCGGATTTCAATTGTAGATACTTCGCCAAGATGTAAACGTCTCATTTAAATGCTTTGTCGATCTGTAAAATTTGGTTAGCATTTTTGCTATTTATTTAAACTTTCGCACGAAATATTGATTAAACTGGTCTGCAGTCTCTGGTGGTGATTTCAGCGTTTTTGTCTTTTACGTTAATTAAAATTTGTTAAATATTGTTTTGTTTTTGTTCGCCGATTTACTGATGATCTCATCCTGCATGGTATTTGATTCGCGACAAAACGGTTGTACATCGCAAAGTGTATTCAGGATGTCATGTCGTACAACTCAGTTGTTCTAATTTAGAAAAGAACAAAGGAACTCGTTTTCGGCTTTTAACTGGTCTAAGAGGAAAGTTTTCGTTAAAATGAGTATCTATTAACATAATAACAAATCACTGAAATTTGTTAATATTGAGGTCTCTGAAGATTATTTGAATTGTCCTTGTACTCTTGTTAGTTAAGTAACGGATAACTAAGAAATATGTTTGTTTTACTTACTTATGAGTTATGATATGACTGCATTAGAATATGATACACCTTGTATATCAAAAGGAATATAACATTTTATTAACCCCAACCATAGCACTGAAAAAATTATTTCACTAGGTACAATTTACTCTTTATTTGGTCGATCATGAAATTATTGGTGACCCACCCTGCATATGAAAATTTGTAGAAAATTAAAACTTTGTACCGAGTTGTAACTTGTAAGTAACATCTCGAAAATAAAAGTGATAAAAATTGCAAAAAACTAAAAAAATCATGAATTAAGGAAAATGTCACTATGGTTGATACCAAACTGATGATCGTAATGTGATTCAATTAAAATCCATCAGAAATTCTCAAAATAGAGATGTAACAAACTGCGAAGATTATTTTGTTGAAATTAAAATTGTATTATCAGAATTTCAAGCATGTTCTAATCTATCCAATTACGGCGCAAAATATGTATATAAATTCTATACGGAACATTCACAAGCACAACTTTAAAATATAGTCCAATTTTATTGCTAGAAATATTCCTGAGCTGGAAGTGGTAGGACTCCCAATACGTACTAAATTGCAATCCGTTATTATTATACTTATACAACCCTATTCAAGGATTATACTTTACCAGGGTCGCTTTATTAAAACAATTCGCAATAAAATCTAACCTGTAGCAACTACCCCAGGCTTTAGAGTAATCATCCGTAAAGCTCCCTCGCATAATCCTTAGAAAACGCTTACCTGGACTTTGTAGATCCTATATTTATTATACACAAAAGCGGGCAATTTTATTTAACAAAGACATAAGTCGATAAGTGGTTGTTACTACTGCAATCTTTAATTACCGGAAGCTTTTAAATGGAAGCTTTTATCGAAATATTTTTAGTGATATTAATCACCCCATTGTATTAAAATATATACCTATATATATTTCTAAAGATCTCCAAACTTTATAAACGTCGCCGAAAGTAATCGATTTCTGCACATACTTGATGAAGTACTTAGTACGAAAAAGAAAACATAATTGCGTTCCGGTAATATAAACCTTCCGGAAATAACATAGCACGTCTATCATGGGAAGTGACGTCAAATGTTTGTGAGGGCGCATTCAAATGCACCCCTTTAGTTGATGTCGCTCGCTTCATCTTGAGATGCTGAGGGTGGAGCCCATGAATATTATATTAACAAAACTTTAGAGATCAACGTGAGGAAAATAAATTAAATTTCTCTTTGTTTTCATATCAGTCAATTTTGTAAGAAATTGGTATCGTTTGCAAATAAATGGAACACGATAATGATTTGATGTATAACAGAGGGTCTAACGTTCTATATAATACCTATACAATAGTGGTTTGTCGAAAATTGTTTTAAAGCTAAAGCTAAATAAATAAATTTCATGTGTATCATTGCAAAGAGAGGCTATGAAAGGTTGTTAAAGCTGAATTACAATCCATTTTTTACAAGACGCAACACAGAAAATTAGGGTAGATATTAGGTATCTAATTATTATCGTCCGATATGACTCTTGCCTGCTTGTTCAAAAGTTCTCAAAAGGGTTATGTAAGTGCATCAGAATACGAACCCTTTGCTTTTATTTTATACCTATTAAAAAAAATAATATGGTATACTTTCGTGCACTAAAATATTTTGGTGATTGGGAAAAAAGATGAAAAGTATTTGTTTTACTCTAAACCCCCACGTAACTCACTATAGCAGAGTTTTAGATATGTAATATCTAAACTAAATTGGCATAGCCACACAGCGAATCCCCGTGTATATCATTACTTCCAGTTTAACGATATTTTTGAGGTAAGTTGCTTACAGACTATAAATATGTATTGATTTTAAGGTAATGCCAAAATGATCTGTTAAATGTCTTCAAATTTGTTTTCACTAGGGAAATTAAATATTAAACAGACAAATTCTTTCTTGGATACGAACGGCGAAATTAACGTAAAGATTGTATTATGTAGTATGTATAAGGTAATGGCCGACTACTAAAAAATCCGAAAAAAATGGTATCAATGCAATGAAATGGGAATAAGTCAGAAACTATTAAAGATAGGGATAGGAGTATGTATGTAATACTAAAATATGCCCATTTCGATTCTCTATCGAATGCGATAGTAAGAAGATGGTCATTTCATTTTTAAAAATGAGCGATTGGCTTTTGAATTTTCTTAAATTTGGAGCCCCATAGGTGAGGACGTACGCAACTTAAATTTTTTGTAGTATACCGCAAGAAAGCCCTATTCTTCCTCCACACGCTGGTGAAAACTCGGTTGCCATAACTACCACAGTTTTCAAGTAACGAATTCTCAAAGTACCGTCCACATCAACCCTTTTTTATAAAAAGTGAAAATAACTTAAAAACCGTAAATTGACATGTGGGTATCAAAAGAACTAAAACTGCACGTAGAATCCAAAAATGCAATTAAAAATAGGGGTTGCCGTTTAAAGTAATGAAGTTACTAACTACTTCCGGTGTTTCCGGAAGTGCAGCCATTGTGAAAATATTTTACATCGATTCGACTTTCAAAGTAAACTCAAGTACAAATTTTCAAAAACCTAATACCTATAAAACTTTCGCAGAAACGTTTAAAGCTCCCAAAAAAACACCATGTAGATTGTAATTTGTTCTTCTTTTCCTCTTTTTTAAATACAGTTTTTTCGTCCCTATCACGATGTATGAGTTAAAGAAATCTTGAAAGAAGAACTTGATCATCCATAATTTGACAAAATTATCCGACAAGAATTTTGAGCATTGCATTCGCGTGTAATTACAGTTACAGAGGTCCCATACCTAATTTTAAGAGAAGTTGAAATACCTACAGGGGTCTTTCTTAAAATAGTTCCTATATTTCCAAATGCTTTATTTCGATTTGGACCCCCATGCAAGGAGAACATCTTTTTTCAAAGCTAAACGGAGATGTGCAGTTTTCATTGAAGGATTAGGGATACATTTACTAACGTACGTATCCGCTGAACATCTTTCTTGCATATTATTTTAGCTAAATTTGTTATTGCTCGTATTCTATCATCTGGAGCAGGGGTCTCCAAACTACGGCCCGCGACAGTGGGCCTGACGTGCCTAGTATCTGGCCCACCCTTTAATTTATTTTGATGAATCAAATTAAACAAAGTAATTATACAAAATAATAATCAGATGTTGTATTTTCCGACTAAAAATACAATAATCCACATAATTAAATTACTAAACATTATAATTACAGTAAAGCTTGGACGTTTAGGCACTAAAAAATGTTAAAATAAGGCATCTAGGCGCTTTAAAGTGTATATTTAGGCATTTATCTAGGCAGGATAGACAGTCAAATATGCATTTTAGGCACTCATATAGGCAGTACACAAATGACCAGAGATTAGAAAGTTTTTGTTATTGTTCGCAAAAATTTTAAGCTGTTCGGGAACTGCCGTAAACTTAAATATTCCAATTTATAGAAAATACGAAAAAAAATAAGAATTTTAGGCAGTTTACATAAGCCAAATAGGCGTATCAAATGAGGTAAGGTAAACTATAGGCACTTATTCTATAAAATGATGAAAATAAGCACATTAGGCATTAAAAAAGTTTGTTTTTTTATGTAAAAACATCTCAAACGTGAAGAAACACTTTTATCTAGTACCGGCCTATAAAATTAAAAAATAGTCACTTCCCTAAGTATCCGAGCTCTAATAATTAGGTATGAGTGATATTATGCAACTGTGACTTTCCACTCACAATCCAACACATTTTTGTGGCATATCTTACTCCCGAAATGGAAATATGCGCAAAATTCAATACTCAATAAATTTACTTCAATTTTCAAAATTGTAGTCGTATGTTAATCTGATGATCTAGCCAGATCTTGGCCCTTGGGGCGTTGTGGACCAATCAGTCTGGCCCTTAGGCTAAAAAGTTTGGAGACCCCTGATCTGGAGTTACGCTTTACACCTTACTTAATCTTTCATTATGTTCTTTTTCATTATCTCTCCATAGATTATATAATCTACATAAGTGTCTGTCTGTTCCCATTCTTTAAATTTTTTTGATACATACTTTTTTTGGACGCTCCTCCTATAACGTACAATCGCTGCTAAATGAGAGAATTTTTGAGAGTTCTTCGTATCAGTGAATTGTTATACCGTGAGCGGCTAAATTATGAAACAAATTCATTATTTTGCAAACAATTTATTTCAGATAAAAATCCTGAAATCGTCGATTTTTAATTTTAAATGCTTTCACGTGGTGACGTAATTGTTAATTTTTTTAAATTAAAGTGTGGGTCTTGTAATACCTCATTTGAAAGGTCCTTTAATACTGTATTCAGTAATGGCATAGTTGGTCAATTATTATTTTTTTTTTTAGTTTGAGACTTTGCTACTACTGTTAAAAATTATTAACAATAAGCTGTTCGCATATTATTTAAAAAATCGACATTTAAAATTAAAAATCGACCTATTTCGTGATTTTTATCTGAAATAAATTGTTTGCAAAATAAGGAATTTGTTCCATAATTTAGCCGCTCACGGTATATTAATTTGTCCTGGAAAGTTTTTAATCATCAAAGTTTTTAACACGTTGCAGTTCTCGAGATCAATTGAGATTAAAATATAATCATACGTTGGAATCAAATAAGAGTTTTGTTATTTTTGGTGACGTGGTGACAATGGACGCTACTTACCTATCTTGTGCGTTCCAGAATATTTTTGACAACAGGGTACGTATACCTTTTGAGAAAAAAAAGCTTTAAAAAGGGATGAAAAAATTAATTAGTGAATTACACCACTTATGGAAAACTCTCTGTTATGATTTTTACCTCGGTATTTAAATAAAGAATACCTACATCGTCGACAAGTTTAAAATAGTTACAAAACTCATAGTCAAGCAAAAATAATAAATATGACGAGAATCCATGTTTCTTGTTTATTTACTGGGCGTGATTGAACTATCCTTATTTTGGCCCAAGGAAATTAAGTAAAAATCTTAAGTAGCAAGCAAAAGAAAAGAAAAGAAAATAACAGCTGTAAATTGTGTCCACAAAAACAGCGAGTTCATGCATTTGACCATTAATTTTTTGTAACTTGTTTTTTTTAGGATTTAGGCGCCTTGCTGGCTTGAAATTTTCTTTTCGAGAATCTTTCAATATGATAGAATATAAAAAATTATCTACAAAAGATAGCTTTGTTTTGGGTAAATCACTGCTAATTGGTAGTAAAGTATCTATCACTGAATTATATTCAGTGTAAAGTATACATATACTATTTTTATTTTGTTATTTAAGCTTCCACGAGTGTTATTATTTATAACAAAATTCATTTTCGAGTTTGTCTCGTGTTAATATTTGATAAAAATTCTACGTTTCGAAAACTCGCTTGGTTTTCTTTATCAAGATTTGACAATTGTTATTAATGATTTATGCTATCTAGTTTTAATTTTTGCGTGTTTTACTGCGTGTGACAGGCCCGTTGTATGACGATGTAGTTGGCACATTTTGAATATTATTCCTAATTGGTTGGTCAGGTTGGTCTTCGGAATTTTCGATAGTGTTAGTTCTTCGTAAAGGTCTATTTCTATTTATGATTATCTTCCAAACAGGTGGAATTCTTGAACTATCGTCTCTCTTGTTAAGTGCCAATGGTCTCTTTTCAATCTCAATAGCTTCTCGTATGATTCTTTCCTGTAAAGTGTATGCTGGTCATCATATAGACACCACAAAAATAAAATTATTAGCTCATCATGTGATCATGTGTGGCTTGTTTTAAGATTATTGAGAAGAATTTATTTATATTAATTCAAAGCTCCGATAGCTTTTTTTGTATCAGCATTTAGGTAAGTACATTAGTTTGCTATTATGTCATGTTTTGTGAGGAACCACTCGATATTAGCAACCCAGTCGAATATTTTGTGGACCATGTTACAAAAACGTTGACGTTTCCCTTGTGAAGGATGACTTCACTGTTTGGAAAGATTACTATATAGAAGGAGAGCTGGCTGCCAAAAAGCTCCCTCTCCTGAATATTTTTTGGATACGAACTGTATCCATCGAGTAACAGCTTCAAATTGCTCTTAAAATATAGCTTTTATATAGTTAAAAAACAAAAAAATTTTCTGCCTTGTTAAATCTTGTGCTAATACCTTAGCAGAATTTGGCACGTTACCTATCTTTGTAACAGCTTCAAATTTTAACCAAATTAAAATTTGAACATAATTCTATAAGAAAAAACATTTCTGCCTCGTTAAATCTTGTGCTAATGTCTGCGTAGAAAACATTCTCTTTCTCAAAGTCTTATGATACCACTAATACAACTGTCATAGAAGTATGTACTTGGAAATAAACAAAGAATCGTCCAATGAACAATTATAATGGTTTCGACAAAATAATGTTTTCTGCCAAGGCATTAGCACAAGATTTAACGAGGCAGAAATGTTTTTTCTTATAGAATTATGTTCAAACTTTAATTTGGTTATACCCACAGTGCAAAAAAACGTTTCTAAAATGTTTTAGAAACGTATCTCTGAAACATGAAACATCTCCGAAACAGCGACAGAAACGTATCATACACATAACATAGATGTTTAATGTCCGCCTTCAGAAACCTAGATTTGAAACAACACAAAAACGTTACATCGAAACATTTTATATATGTTTCAAGAAACATATCGGAGAGTAATTTATTGATATGTAGGAGAAATGTGTCCTTATAAATGTTTCATACGTGTTTTCATTTGAAACATACCTCAGTATAAAAAAATTGAGATGTGGTAGAAACTATGGTACGGAGAGCCCCAACTGCTCTGAGGGGCTCTTTTCCCAGTATGCATGCCCTGCATGGCCCCATCCCATGTACTCCGATGGCTTGTTCTCGAGGGCCCCCAAAATTCTTTTAGTGTAGACTCGAAGGAGATCGGTGATGCTGAAAAATCCTTTTGCTTCAAGTGGGATTCGAACATCGGTCGCTTGTTTAGGAATTCAGAAAACAGCCACGCAAACTACCTGAGCTACCGACTCGCTGGCAAATAAGCCATTTAGATGTGCAATATTACCCATCTACTTATGAAGAATAAATCTATTTTTGGAAACGGAAATTTTTCGTTCCAATTAAACACTAAATTGTAATTTTGGATAAATATGTAAAACACTCACATTGAAACGTGTATTTTTAGTTTCTTACGATATGTTTCAAGTGATTAGGTTTCTAATACAACGCTACTAAATACAAGTAACATTAACTTTGAAAAATTTCAAACGAAACATCACATTTTTAATGAAGTTTCTAAAATGTTATACGTTATCACTAAAGCTAGGATAGTTAGACAAAATGAAAGTTTAAAAAAGGCAGGCAAAAGGCATAAAAAATAATTTAAAAAAAGCCTCTAAAAAGACAAAAAAGGACAAAAATGGCACGGAAAAGCGAAAACAGTCGAGATAAAATCAACACATACATATTCAATTTAAATATAGACAAACAAACATTTATTTGAAAAAGTAATTACAGTTATGATAGATGCTATCTGCTGGTATTCTTTTTCAATAAAGTTTTCTGGCTAATTAAAATACGCTTAACAAGGAATAATGACTAAGGGATGCAATTTCAACAAAGACTGTATGTAGGTGCAGCTTGCAGGTAGAAATAATACAATGGGAAATATTTCAAAGTAAGGAAAATGACTCATCCGAGTTATTATTGTAAAAGGCTTAAATATTATAGACAGAGTTTGTATTCAGTTTGTATACCAAATTCCTTTCCCTTTCAAACAATTTGCTTTCTTAGAAATTACCCAGAAAAATATACCTATATAAACTCTAAAAATTAAAAAATACTTACTTACATTTCAAAAAACTAAAAAAAATTTACAGAAAAGGTACTAAATACTTACGCGAAAATATCAAAAAAAAAAAAAGGTAAAAATCGCAAAATAAAACTAACATAAACCAAAAAAGGCAGAATAAAGTTTGCATTTTTGGAAAGTGCGCACTCTAAAACGGATTTTAAATAGGGTCTGCCTTATGTTTGTCCGTTTATAAAAAAAAGGCTTCCTAGCTTTAGTTATCACATTCCAAAAAATATATCACAGAGATATATTTTTGGATACATATCTAAAACGTTCACACCGAAACGTGTATGATGTGTTTCTTACGATATGTTTCAACTGATAAGGTTTCTGGTACAACACTACTAAACTACTCCGTAACGTTAACTTTGAGATATGACTATTTTGTTTCAAACGAAACATCACATTTGTAACGTTTCTAAAATGTTATACCTTATCACATTCCAAAAAATACATCACAGAGATGTATTTTTGGATACATATCTAAAACGTTCACACCGAAACGTATATGATGTGTTTCTTACGATATGTTTCAACTGATAAGGTTTCTGGTACAACACTACTAAACACAACTCCGTAACGTTAACTTTGAGATATAACTATTTTGTTTCAAACGAAACATCACATTTGTAACGTTTCTAAAATGTTATACGTTATCACATTCCAAAAAATACATCACAAAGATGTATTTTTGGATACATATCTAAAACGTTCGTGTTGTAATGTGTATGTTTTGTATTTTATGTAACATATCAATTGAAACGTTTATTAGACATTACCATTTATTCGCTTTCGACAGGAATGTACCAGTAATGTGTCTTAGATGTTTCTTAGGAATGTTTCATTTGTAACCCTTATGCAACATTTAGAAACGTTTCATGGATGTACTGTGTTCAGTGGGTAGTTTGAAGCTGTTACTCGATAGGTACAGCAACGTGCCAAAAAAAAATTAAAAAATGTTTTCTGCCAAGGTATTAGCACAATATTTAACAAGGCAAAAATTTTTTTTCTTTTTTAACTAAGTATATAAAAGCTATATTTTAAGAATAATTTGAAGCTGTTACTCGATGGGTACAGTTCGTATCCAAAAAATATTCAGGAGAGAGGACATGGCGAATTTCTGCACAAGTTCCACCTAGGCAGCAAAAAAATTTATGGACGGTCTGTATAAGTACTAGCTTTTAAAGATCATTTCATGCTGTTACTCGATAGGTCAGCCAGCTCTTGAACTAATAGAATGAGAGTGAAATTTAAACTGCGTCCACACTATGAGACAAAGGGGTGAGAAGTTGGCCAGAGTAGATGCAGAACCGAGCGTAATCCGGCTCTGCTCCTACTCCATTGTTCTGTCTGGTGTGTCATACCCTCAGTCTACAGTAGCATAGTTAGGCCAATGTAAATCTGATGGGAGTTTTTACAAGTGTTTTGCCGATAAAAGGACCGTTTAAAATTGTGTATGACTCATCTCTCATAATTGTATGTTTTAAGATTTATTAAAAGTCGGTCGTAACTTTATTCATATATTGTAAAGATTTCTGTAATGTAAAAATGTAGTGTTTCAATATCGGTTTCAATAGATGGCGCCGGTGACATTAAAATTTTCGAAAAATAAACATTAAATCCTCATTTTAGTAAATTGAGAAAAAAATAGCAATTTATTAAAATAAAAAAACATTTGTATGTCATTGCAATCTTATTTTAACAGACAGTATGAACATTATTTCTATCGCATAACATGATCGTCATTTTAAAATCAACTATAATAACAGTGTTACAGAACGAACTTCGAATACCACAGTAACGAAAGTATTAAAAAAATAATTTCGACTTTAAAATCGAAAAACTCGAAGAAAAGTATTTGAGGTACCGAAAAATTGGCACGGATCTTGAATCAGCGTAAACTTTCACACAAGATCCCTATCTTAACTCGGTTGTAGGTTGTAGGCATACGCATCTCTTGCAATGCATGGACAGAATATTGAATACAGTAACGAACGAAATCATTATTTTACATGTAAGACATATCGTAACTAAATGTTTTAATCTGTGTTGCTGCTTTCACTCTCAGAACTTGATTTTCCAACGTTTATAATTAAAGGTTGAACACAAACATCACACTGTTTTTCAGTATTCCACCATTCCAACATACTATCTTCAGCATGTTTGATGCACTTTTTCCAGTAGTCACCATCAATTCTTTGTAAAGCTTCTATCCATATTTGTTTCACGTTTTCATCATTGTATTCTAAATTACATCGGCCGACATTTTTATTATAGGTAATACTCTTTACAGTTTGCCCATATTAACTCAATGGGATTAAATTGGCAGTGATAGGGTGGTAAACGTAAAACCTTATGCCCATATTTATATGCCAGTTCATCCAGTTCATATCGTTTTCTTTGTGGATGCTTTTTAATTAGTGCTAACAATTCCGTTTTAAACATACTATTTTCAAAACAAATCTTGTGTTTTTGTAAATAATTAAACATTTCTTCCTTAGTAGAACAGGTATTTGGAACTTTTTCTAATAATTTAGAGTGGTAACTTGCATTATCAAGTATGATTAAACTTGGCTCACTTAAATTAGGAAGTAACTGTTCCTCGAACCACTTTGTGAACATTTCCGTACACATATCGCCGTGATAATCAGCGCTAGGATTTTTTGTAGAAAACAATAGCGAAACGTTTGGTATGAAACCATTTTTATTTCCTGCATGAAGGACAATAAATCTGAAAATAATAAGCATTAGAAAGTGACTTAAGTATGCAAATTATACATACCGCTTTCCTTCCCCCATAGGTTTTTTTTTAATACTCTTTGAGCTAGTATCGTGCCAACTTCTCTTAGGCGAACCTCTGCTAAATATCCATGTTTCATCTAGATATACAGGGTCGTACTCTTCCAAGTCCTTATTTTGTATGTACTCCTTTAAAAATCGAACTCGCTTTGCAGCAATATGCTCCAATTCAAACAAACCTCTTCGACCATCATCTTTTTTAAAAGAAAAACCAATTGTATGCAATAACTTTTTCAAACCCGTTTTGCTAAAGGTAAATACACCCGACTCTAAAATTTCTTGTCGTAAACTTTCAACAGTAACGTGGCGTCCTGAAAAACATGACGATTATACCATATCAATAAATAATGTAGCAAAACATACGGTTGGCATGCATTTCATATATTTTACGCTTTACAAAGTCCTTAATATAATCGTCAACATCGACAGATTTCAGTTTGCGTCTAGTACGTTTACGAGAGCATTGTACCGGTTGGTTTTCATTTTGAGCTTCGTTAAACCTCTTCTTTATTGTGGTAAGCGTATTAATACTTATACCACAAGCTTCGGCCGTACGCTAAAATAGTATGTTTTGTAAATGTGTTAACATGTTACGTATACACAAAATCATACCTGCATTACAGATGTGAACGGAATAAATGCACCTCCGTTATCACGTTCGCGTCCAAAATAATTAAGGACATTTATTGCCATTTGTTGCGTTTGCAACTTTAAGTGTTTGTTTCGTAACATCTTGGATTCTAATGAAATTGTATTAAAGTTTATATTGTAACAAATTATGTGATTTACCTGTTGTAAAAACAATATCAACTAGTTTAGTTTTGAAAAAAACTGTTTTGCAATAAGTAGGTATCCAATTCAAATAAATTAACGCACAAAAAGTAAAGACAACAACAACTGGAACTACTGACAGCAAGTAATAAAACTTAACCTTAAAAATATACACAAACATACGATTTATTTTCGACATACGTTTTTTGTTTATCGTATTACTTGTACAGCAGAGTAACGCTGATAAATTTATCTTTTTCTAATACGTTATAATAAACAAGGAGAGAACAGTAAAGACACTTGTTTGATATTATCACACACACCCAAGTTTAGACGGTCCCGACTTTACTAAGGTTCCCTCTAAATGACTTAAATGTGTAAAAATTCCCTGAAGTGTTAAATATTTTATTGCAAAGAAAGATTTTTTTAATATCTCATTCCCAGTGGGTATGTGTTAAAAATCGAAGAAGAAAGATATAATCTGAAATTGGACAAAATTAAACCCCATATTCTTCCGTAATATTTACAAGTAAATGGAAATAAGTTAAGTATATTACTTGAATTAGTAAAAAAAGAAAAATAATTTTTTAAGGGTAGGTATTTATGGAAACAATACAAATACCAATAAATAACCGCGCTTGAATTGTTATTAAAGTAACATTATGAAATGTTTCAACATTATCATGTAATGTACACTCCAAATTATATAACGTTGCAGGATATTTTTCCCCCCTTGCAATGGAGGCCTTCTCGTGGAGTTGGTGGGTGGTAGGTGTTATTGAAACGACATGTACTTCAATTTGACTGCCGACGTTTCCTGGTATAGTCGAAACGTCGGCAGTCAAATTGAAGTACATGGTCGTTTCAATAACACCTACCACCCACCAACTCCACGAGAAGGCCTCCATTGCAAGGGGGCAAAAATATCCTACAACATTATCATGTAGCATTAGATATTAAACAAACCTTGTACCACAAAATCCATTGGTAGGGTAAATAACTTATTTTATTTATTTATATTCTTTATATTTTGGACTTCTATGTTACTAAACGTTCACATTTGAAAAGTACTTACTCAGTCATAAAACTAGTCAAATAAAATACTTTAACACTTATTCTAAACAATAAATTATATGGGTCAAACTATTAGGTAGGCACTTGTGTTTTTCGTTACAAACAGGTACATCTGAAAATTCATCCACTCTTATTTGTGTTTTTAATACTTAAAATAGGTACATTAATTGTCTTATCTATACTGCAAACTGAGAGTGGGGTGGAGTATAGCTTCTGTTTATATTATACTACCACACGGATAACATTGAAATCCTCTACAGGAAAACCACCATACAGGTCTATCTACCCAAAACGGAACATCTAGCTATTAGATAGCCAGTCGCCAACTTATGAAGAAATTAATAAAAATGTAAAGATAGGGCTGCGTTAAAACTAGAAATCTTTATTTAGTGTCACCGTCAGAAGAGCTGGCATTTTTAAAATGAAGAAAACATTCCCTTAATTGATTATAATTACCAAATTTAGACACACTAAAGCAAAAAAGTTAATGGGAAATGTTTCAGCCCAATTTCGTACGTTGTCCGTATTCCCTTGCATGTATTGAAGTGGTTCCACGTTTGAAATTGCTTACTTTAATGAAAAGCGGTGAATATACGTAACCGAGGCGCAAAATTGTTAAATCCCGCTTTTTAACTTTTTTTACTTTTACATTTTGAAACGGTTTTTGGTTGATATTAGCGTTGAATAAATCATTCAACGATATAAGAAATGTTTGTAGTTGTATTCCCTTACCTTTTTTAATTAAATGCATAAATACACTCATGATATAGTATTAGCACAGAACTGACCTGTGGTATTAGTGTTTCACAGTGGCGGCTGGTCAAGGTAGACAGGGTAGGCAGTTATTTGTCCCTATACGCTGAGCGCACCGCACCGTACACCGATCGCATTCTGAAATGAGGCAGTATAGGGATTTGTCTAAACAGTAATTTATTAATATACCATTTCTCAGTGGCGTAACTACAGTTTTAGCCGGGGGGGGGGGGGGGATCTTCTGGAAGTGTTCTACAATCAAAATGAAAAAGTTACTTTTTAGTCAATTTTTTGTTTAGGTTTATTTAGAAATTCTGATAGCTTCTTGAGGGGGGGGGGGGGGGATCTAACACCCATATCACCCCACATGGGTACGCCACTGCCATTTCTTGTCTAGGAAATCTAAATCTTTTCCATAAACGAATAGACACATAACTGTATACAACTATGTACTTCATTAATTAATATTAATGCAAACAATTTGATTGATTACCTAACGGCTAAACTGTTGGCAAATCCTAGTTTTAAATGTTTAATATCTATCATTAATGCAATGGTATAATAAGTAAGATACTTTTGCCAAAAATTAGTGGTGAAGTCCTGTTTCATTAATTTTTGTTATTAAATATTCTTTGCTATCTGATATAAAATAAAAAAGTTGTTTGGGCATTGAAACATTTATTTTTGTTATTCCATATTCGTTATGTAAGTCACAGTTGGTTTCGTCTGAAATTCGAACGTTCGCCACCTGCGAATTACCTAAATAATTTTATCATACCTGCATACCACGCTCCACCCCCCCTCCTCCCTCACCCAATAAACTAATTAAACTAAATCCTTTTTGTAAATGACACGAAAATGCTTTATACGAAAAGATTAAGGTGCGAATATTTTCATACAGTAATTTTTTATGACGGATACAACCAGATGACAGCTCTTCTTGTCCTAAACAAACACCAACGGAAACATTATGTTGCTGAACCCCAATACGTTATTGATTTAGTAGTTCTTGTCAATCTAAAATCTCGACATAGGCATTCGCATTCTTCTTCGCCTGAGAAAATAATTTCAAAATTATATATAATCGTACAAAGCCTTTATACCTACCTATGCGTAGAAAATTCGAATATAAAATCATAACTCTTATGCACCTGTTTGTTGAATTAAGATTAAGTTTGATAGAGTAACTCAATAACAGTCACATCGAACCATGTCATATCACGAAGAGAGAAAGTTATGTTAGGGGTGAAACGAGGGCGTCCGTGTTGATTGGGGTCGAAATACGGAGCCCTACGTGACCTAACAAAGGCCAACTCACAACCGCTGCTGATTTAATGATGTCTTGTTTTAATTGCTGACAAATTGCCAATTGCCACCCCAACCCTAGGTAAATTATTTTCCAGTTATTTTTTCTCATACCACTTACATTTATTATAATTTCATATTTCAGAACTTTTTTTTGTATTTTAATAATGTACATAATATATAAATATATGGAAAACTATGGGAAGTGAAATAAAAAAAAAGGGAAATGCAATAAAGATCCTGATACGGTCGAATACTCGTCTATTTCGTTAGGTCAACTTTGATTAAATTGATTTCTTTAGATGTAAACTCAGGGCTTACTGTCAGAAGCAGGAAATAAACTGCCCGCGACAACTGTGAAATCTCCCATTTATATCGAATGTCCTTCCTTTGTGCATTTTCATTCAAATATGATGGATTTTATTATGATTGTATTCACACTCTACCACTGTGTGAGACGGTGCATATTGGTAAAATATTATAATTTGCATACTTACTCACAGCTTCTGTAAGTCTACCAAGTAAATTATAAAGGTAAAAAGGTGGACATAAGGGTCCTAACTAGTGCAGAAATATTAATCTGTACTGAAAGACTGAAAGAGTGAGATTTGAGATTCCTTCTAAATTCTCATTTGTGTAAATTATTGAAAATTATATCATCCTCTCTGGATAATATTCCCATGAAAGATGAAAATATGCACGCAATTTATAAGGTATCTATAAGTACTTAATTTTAGGTGTACTTGCACTATGGAACTAAGTATTGCATATTGTAATAATAACAACTAATTCAATTATAATCTTTTTTTTGAATATTTCAATACTTTTCGTTGTGAATGTTTGGTGTATTTAGTCTCATCAAATATTTAAAAGAGAACAACATTCACCACACCCTCCTCCACCAAGGCTAATATAAGAAAGACGTTCGTATAACAAAATTAATACGAACAATGACCATGTAAATATTAATGCAGCATGTGTTTACCTCATGGTCTAAGAAAAAATCAGCCAAAATCTGGACATACGGGAAAAGTGTCCTAAAGATTAGGTACATCTCCCTTTCACAATATTTTATACCATAATAATAATACCTATACAGACTGTTTCAAATTAACTCGGCACTATTGCTATCTTTGTTATTACTGATTTTACAAAGTAGGTTAAATTAGCAAAGTAGTAGTGTTTTTGGTGCTGATTAATATGCAATTAATAAAAAAACAATTGAATAACGCATTTTCGAGAAAATCACAAATTTAGTATTTTTTTAATGGAACACCCTGTATATTTTTATTGTAAACGAAAGAGAAATGAATTCTCGACAAAAATTCTTATACACTCTTACATCAAAATACTTAAGATAAAGTAGATATTGACAACCGTAATATTTAATCAATTTTTTCCAATTCTGGAATGTTTACATGGATGACTACAAAAGGTCCCATTAAGTGGCCACCTCGCTCACCCGACTTGTCGCCTTTGGATTTTTTCATTTGCGGGTACGTTAAAAATAAGGTTTGTGAAAGAAGATAGGCCAATGTAGCTGAGAAAATAGCATTCGTGTTATGTATTAATTCAATTGACGGTATCAATCAATCAATCAAATATCTTTATTCAGGTGCTATTATAAAACAGATAGAATACGTCAAAAAATACAATATACTTAATATTACTTACAGTAACTATTATCACTTAATTTATATAAATTCGGATACATTATAATAACCTTTAGTTTGTAGCATAATCTTAATGTATTGTTTAAATTTGGCGGGTTGCATATTTTTTACGTTATTTGGCAATTTATTATAAAGTGTTGCACAGATTGCATAGGGACTTTTGACATAATAATTTGATTTATGTATATCTAATAATATATTGTTCCCATGTCTAGTGCCGTGATTATGTGTGTCCTTATTATATTTAAACAGGTGTGGATGATTTTTGGCAAATAACAAACATTCCAAAATAATGATTGAAGGAAAAGTAAGTAATTTATTATTTATAAAAGTATTACGACATGATGTAAGTGGAGTGAGATTGAAAATAAGCCTAATAATTCTTTTCTGGGCAATAAAGATTCTTCTCCCGTACGCAGCCTTACCCCAATAAATTACTAGGTATTTGAGATGGGGATACACTAATGCATAATAGACATTCAAAAGTTGTTTTTGATTTAGGACAGATTTTAAATTTCTGATGGCGTAAGCTGCCGAATTTATTTTGTTTATGACATGATCATGTTGTTTACTCCATTGTAAATGTTCATCTAGTATCATACCTATACCCCAGTCAAATTAGCCTTCAACCTCGGAATGGAAGCGAATAAGCTAAAAATTTGTAGAAACCTTCATTTTGATGTACTCATGACTGACAAAAAAGTCTCATATCATATCGTGTCTGCGTCACAAGTTATTCAAGGTCAAAGGTCGGGTAAATCGGTTTTTTGCAATTATTTCGTTTTCTATGCGAAATATCGCATTTGATGTTATTATGAATTTTGTAGATCATACAATTATCTACAATTTTCATCTCAATCATTTTTTTATAACTTCAACCATTCTCGAGATATAGCGCGGAGAGTGGGGAGCGCGCATTCGTATGTAAAGTCTATAGTAAACGGCGTCGACAAGTAAATTGTAGATTACACAAATTTATTAATAAATTGAAAATAAAATTTGTGACATTATTTTTACTATTATTTATAAATGTGACAAGTTAATTTATTTATAACAAATTATTAAATATGTTATTTATAAGTAAGAAATTTTTGTAATAATATTCATTATTTTATACTTAGTTTATGCTTTTCAAAGAGTTTGTATAGTTTCATCTAAACGTTAATATTCGGATTAAATTATTATTGTCATTATAATGATTAAAAATTTTGTATAATCATCTATCCACCTATTAGCAACGCCTTATACCAGTTATACCTATGTAAGTATGTAAGTTTAACCAAAGACTATTAATCTTTGGTTTAACATACGGATGCGCGCTCCACACTCTCCACGCTATATCTCGAGAATGGTTGGAGTTATAAAAAAATGATTGTAATGAAAATTGTAGATAAGTGTATGATCTACAAAATTCATAATAACTTCGAATGCGATATTTCGCATAGAAAACGAAATAATTGCAAAAAACCGATTTACCCGACCTTTGACCTCGAATAACTTATGACGCAGACACGATATGATATGAGACTTTTTTGTCAGTCATTAGAACATCAAAATAAAGGTTTATGCAAATTTTCAGCTTATTCGCTTCCATTCCGAGGTTTGCCCCTTTTTCTGGCTTATTTGACTGGGGTACTAGGAATTTGTAAAGTATATCGAATGCTACAAGGAGCTTTCATAGGAGACCTTTAATGTGCATACATGAAAATTGTGGTATTTTTGAACATTTAATGTAATTTTGAAAAGTTAAATAATGTTCTATTGAAAGGTCACGGCTACCTTAATTAAATAATACAGTTGTCAATATCTACTTTATCTTCAGTATTTTGATGTAAGGGTGTATAAGAATTTTTGTCGAGAATTCATTTCTCTTTCGTTTACAATAAAAATATACATGGTGTTCCATTAAAAAAATACTAAGTTTGTGATTTTCTCGAAAATGCGTTATTCAATTGTTTTTTAATTAATTGCATATTAATCAGCACCAAAAACACTACTACTTTGCAAATTTAACCTACTTTGTAAAATCAGTAATAACAAAGATAGCAATAGTGCCGAGTTAATTTGAAACAGTCTGTATATTTGAGGTTTGTGCCTGAGAAATTTTCAATTAATTTTCTCAAGAAATCCAAAGAGCGTTACGAAAACACATTCTTCAAAACGTGATACGGTCAGAAGAATTGTTAAAACATCAATGAAAAGGTACTGCTGCTAGCTCATTTCATAAAAAAAACAGTAAATCTCCAGGGAGGTTATGGGCCGAATACTCATGGGCATACGCAAGGTGGGGCAAGGGGGCACATTCCCCCCTCCCCCCTAGCCGCAAAACGAATTGTGCTAAATATTATTGAAAGGTTTCAGGAATTACAACGTAGACACAAGGAGTAGAATAGAAACATTCACACATCCATAAAGACCATACACTTTTATTTACACGAGTGGTAGAGCTCGGTTATTCCAATAGATTGCCCGTAGCCAATTTTAACTCAAAAGTAACCTATATAGTTTAATAAAGTAACCAGAAATCGCCAATTTATTGTCACTTTAAAAATATACACAACTTAACTAGAAATATCCTTTAACACCTTTGAGGTGTTTTTCCATTTACTAGTCATATAATTTAAGCAGCTTTGCAGCTTATTGAAGAAATTAAGCATTTCATGGTCTTCCTTTTAAGTAAACAGTATTTGTACCCAGAGGGAAATATAGGTATGATTTTTAAGAAATGCTTAAATGTATTGAAAAGAATTGTGGGATAACAACATAGGCAATAGATATTAAACACGTTTCCAAACAATTTTATTTTTTGGCCCCCTCCTATCCAAAAAGCTGCGTACGCCCCTGCGAATACTCGATGCTTAAGGCTTTTTCAAACTTGATTGCTTTCCTCAAACCGAAGAATATTGGACACCGGCGACATTTCTGAAAAATAAAGGTGTTGATATTTTAAACGTTAAAAGACATGGCGTTCCATCTTCCGTTGCTGAGACATATTATGTAGATGATTCTGTACAGAATAAAATCGAGTTTTCCAAACAAACAAAATTTACTTCGAGGGATACGTAAAAGATCTACATTTTCTGGTGTTTCAGCTACAAGTACTTCTGATGAAGGTATAATGTCACACACAGGGATAATTTTATAATGGAGACAACTATTTCAGCAAACAGGCCAGTTAATTACTTTAATAACTGTACAATTTTGTATTCAATAGCAAAGGTTAAAAGCCAAAAAATGGTTAATATTTTTTTCCATTTACTTATCGCAAGTAATTTGTATAATAATACAACCTACTCAGTCCATAATGAAATCGGTAACTATCAAATTACCTGATCGTGCACAAAATAACTTTTTGAAAAATTGTATTAAAATTAGATTATTTATGCAGTAATTTGCGGGTGTAAATAGTTCCTTTTGCGCCCTAAGGCTCAAAACACTATAGAATTAGTACTAAAACACACGGAGCGGTTTCTGCCGAGTCGGCAGCCGACTCGGCTGCCGAAGCGGTGCATCCTTTATGGCAGTTCTATTGAATGAAACAGACGGTGCGTCAACGCGCGGTTCGTGATGGCGGTGGCAGCGCGTACCCTGCTGGCCATCATGCACCGCGCGCGGGTTTACGACTGTAGTCGGAACATCAGTACATGTTTGCTTATGGGACTAAACACACGTAAGCGGTGTTGTGGCGGTTTTTGTTATTAAATAGTGACCTCGGCGTTGTCAGACCAGTATGGAAACTTTGGACGTTGAGAAATTAATCAATGAGATTCATATTCGACCAGCGCTTTGGGATATGCGTTCAGAGGATTATTCCAACAAAATAAAAAAGAAACGTTCTTGGGAAGAGGTAACCAACGCCTTTGTTTTGTTATATAATAAGCCTGCAGTTATTAGAAAAAGCAAATCATCATCACTGTCAGAAGAAGTCATACTGCGAACCACTCAGACACAACTAGACAACTGCGAAAGATGTCTCGATAAAAACGTGTCGGTCGTAAGCTGCGGTGACGCCTCGTGTGTTTTGAGCCGCTTCTCTGCCGAGTCGGCGCCGACTCGGCAGAAACCGCTCCGTGTGTTTTAGTACTTAGTCGACGGCTCGACGCCACCATAGGGATTTCAATGTAAAAATCTTAATATTCGATTATTTGCTTCCCTAATTCTTTTAGACAAAAAGGCTATTTAACTTTTTTGTAGATTAAACAGATCCATACATATTGTTTGTTTTTTGAAGAAACATTGAAAATTAAAAGTGATACTTTGGCAAAAAATAGTGGTGTCATGCAATGCTTGGCGTAATTTGAGCGTCGTTGCAGCAAGATTCTTATTTTATTTATACAGGGTGTCTCACGGTGACCGTCGGTTACAAGTATATCAAGAAATGTAAAAGCTAGAAATTTGAAATTTTGCACATGCGACATGGAGTGTTTAATCTATTAAATAAAAATATTTTCCAAATGGCAGCACTTCCGGAAACACCGGAAGTGACCATCAACTTCTTCATTTTAAATACAAACCAGGTAATTTTTTTTTACATTCTGATGTGTCATAAAATGTTTAGTAAGTATGCTTAAAATAATCGGCGTATCAATTTTGATTGTTGAGAAAAAAATTTTTTTTCACTGAAAAATGTCAAAATCGTGTTTAGGAAATAAAATTGAAAGTCGAAAGTGGTAAAAGTTAGGGAAATAGGATTTTAGGTTCTCAATGTCAAAAGATTGAGACACAATTGTCTGTCATGGATTATAAAAAATTTCCCGCGGTTACGTATCTATTTGACGTTATTTCCAGACTTAAGAAAAACTTTAAAAAGTCTCTTTTTTAAATGGAATGCCTATTTAATTATCGGCCCATTCGATGCAGAAATAAATTTCCTTTAAATTGATATACCATGTTCCTATACCTAAAATCAATGATTACAGAGTTATTTACATTTTTCTAATTAAATTTATAATTACATACTTTACAAAACATGGTTGGCTTTGAAAATTTTCAAAAAAATTTTATTCAATTGTTTCTTATGATGACAGTTGTCAGTTAGCTATCAGTTTGAAAGTTTACGCTACATTTACGTTTGTTATCAGTGTTATCTGTTTGAATTTTGATTTTTGCGCTTAATATTTGTTTTTAATTGGGAAATATGGAATACACAAACGCTGATATTCTAAATTTGTTTTACATTCATGGCGAGTCTGCTCGTATTACTTTTCGAACCTGCAGAACCTTTAAGCATTGAATAAAGAATCACTCAACACTTAAACGAAAGATATCCGCATTTACCTACAATGACAGAACAAAAAATCAGGATGATTGAAAAGAATATTCTAAATTTGGGCGAAGTAAATACGCCACGAAATTTGGAAAACCCAATTGTCCCCAATGACGCTGCAAAAACCAATGTATTGGGATATTTTAATGTTTTCCCTAAAAGTTCTGTTCGTTCGGCGGAAAGAGACCTTGGAATCTTGGATAGTCAAGAATTTGCATAGATAGAATTTTAAATAATCATAAAAGCATAAGAAACATTTGAATAAAAATTTTTTGAAAATTTTCAAAGCCAACCATGTTTTGTCAAGTATGTAATTATAAATTTAATTAGAAAAATGTAAATAACTCTGTAATCATTGATTTTAGGTATAGGAACATGGTATATCAATTTAAAGGAAATTTATTTCTGCATCGAATGGGCCGATAATTAAATAGGCATTCCATTTAAAAAAAGAGACTTTTTAAAGTTTTTCTTAAGTCTGGAAGTAACGTCAAATAGATACGTAACCACGGGCAATTTTTTATAATCCATGATAGACAATTGTGTCTCAATCTTTTGACATTGAGAACCTAAAATCCCATTTCCCTAACTTTTACCACTTTCGACTTTCAATTTTATTTCCTAAACAAGATTTTGACATTTTTCAGTGGAAAAAAATGTTTTTCTCAACAATCAAAATTGATACGCCGATTATTTTGAGCATACTAACTAAACATTTTATGACACATCAGAATGTGAAAAAAATTGCCTGGTTTGTATTTAAAATAAAGAAGTTGATGGTCACTTCCGGTATTTCCGGAAGTGCTGCCATTTGGAAAATATTTTTAATTAATAGATTAAACACTCCATGTCGCATATGCAAAATTTCAAATTTCTAGCTTTTACAGTTCTTGATATACTTCTAACCGACGGTCACCGTGAGACACCCTGTATAGTATTGTAGTATTAATTTAACGATTTTAGTTGCATTTCAAGGCACCACCTATTTTTGAGAAAATTAGGGAAGCAAGTAATCGAATATTAACATGTTTACATTGAAATCCCTATGGTGCATCGGCCAATTCTACACCCTGTATATTAAAATATGCAACTATAGCAACCAACAACTTGATTTTTGAGAACGAATCGTGCCATTTATTTTTTTAAAGCTTCAAGATGGATTTAAACGATTTTACAAAAAATCTTCTTTGCATTTCGGGCATGAACGACGATTTTACAAAAAAAGCAACAGTTTTGGCCCTTTGGAGTCATATAATTCCGCAAAAATCGCCTTCTACAAAATTATACAAAAATAACTCTTTATATCCATAATGCAATCAGCCTTAGAACATAATCTATAAACGCTCTAAGCTTTGATCGTTTTTTCCAGAAAGGCTATTTTTTACAAACCAATTCAATTACTAACTTTGGGAAAAGTAATAGATGCGCTTGTTTAACTTTTAATCGGTCACAATCTGTAGCCCTTGGTAAAGATTCATAGTGTCCAAATGTAACGATACCTTTAAAAAATAAATTATAATAGCCTGTTCAAAAAATTATGTCCATTCGTTTAAGTTGATTCTAGATTATGGAATAGGAGGGTAGATATTATAGTCCACGCGTGCGTAAGCCGCATATCCGGGCCCTTTGTGCTACTTCTCTGATTAAAGTCGTTCGACTCCACATCGTCACGTAAGATAAACCTGATGATGCTGCAAGAAGAAACGGTTCCAATCACAGTCATGTGAGATGTGTGGACAATAACGCCAATACGCCTCCAAAATCTGGAACCCTCATACAACCCATTGTACTCATCGAGACAGTTCAATACACATTTCTGAGATACATGGCAAGAAGGTTCCATGATGACAATCCCTGAATATCAATTACACGCGTTACGATAGAGATTCTACAATCTCGAAACACTGCAGTTGAGTGAGAAGAAAGATGATCGACTTGAATTATTTGTTAAAATCGTTCAGCGGATTAACAGACAGTCAAACTTATAATGATCTCTTCGACCTTCATATTTCCGGTCGCCTTCTGAGAATATCTCCAACTTTCTCGATCAAGAAAAGTGAAACCGACACTGGGAAGCACTTAGTTATAAATCGACTAAAGAATTCCTCCAATCAATATGTTGGCGACGTCGACCACCTGACCTTAAATGGCTGTAACAAATGCTTCAAGCTTATCAGCAGGGCGAAACATAGGTTTCCAACAAAAAATAAGACTGGAATTACCTAATAAAGTTTTCCAGGTAGGTATTTTATAAAACGGTGTATTGTGTATTGTGCAGTAGACCAGTACCTTGTAGTGATACATACAAAAAAAGAAATTAGTGTTACAAATTTTTTGCCAAGGAGAGGTAAGTTTTTTCAAAGAGGTATTACCTCGTTGAGTTTTTTGAGGGAATGGCTTCCTTTTTTGGGGGTTGATATTTTTTTGGCTTGTATGGAAGCAACTCATGCTTTAGGTTTCGCTCATAATCACCATCACTAAAGTGTTTTGAACAAATCCGAGCATTTTTTACATTAAATTTACTATTCCCTCTACACAAGTGTTTCCATATACCTTCCATTTTCTTGTCTTTTGGAAAGCTAAAAAACTTTACGTCGGCAGGAAAACCTTTTGCCTGATTGTCAGCACCACATCCATATACATCGCACCTCATTTTACTAAATTTATTCACTGATCAAAGTTTAAAACTGTTGAAACAACGTTACTTGCCTTACTGCAGTATAATAAACTTGACATTTTACTCACCGAGTGACGTCAGCTGCTGAACTTGACCACGCCTATTCCTGCGCGAAATCTTATCTTCTATTTTATTGTACATAAGAAAATAAGGCGACCTTGTTATACTTTCCAAAGTCACCTTAATGCACTATACGTCCGTGCCTTAATGTCACATTTATTTGACATCCGAGACGTCTCTCAAGGCCTGTCATTTTCTCAAAAGAAGAGAAGCTGACGTATAATTATGTAAGAATTTTGGCAATACATATTTTCAATGGAATTGGTAAATCGTTTAGAGCATTTATGTTCATTGAGCGTCTATAAACCAGTCGCAAGTATTGCATTAACTGGAATTATTTGTACAATAGGTCAGTTGACATTTTGTATCCTTAAAACTTTCTAAATGTGTATGAAATAGGATCGACATCACGTAGTATTAACGTATTAGAAGAAATGATGGCAGCAGGAATGACAGTCGCAAGATTAAATTTAGCGTACGATTCTCATGCCCATCACGCTGAAACTATAGCTAATATAAAAACGGCAGTTGATAATTACAGTAAAAAAATAGGAACACCGTATTCTCTTGCCATAGGTGTCGATATTAAGGGACCTGAAATTAGAATTGGTAGTGTCGACAGGGTAACGTTATTTTGTTTTATTAGATAATCTCTATCTATACTGCAACGACGATAAAAATTTTCACTTTTCATATGTTCTGTCCTGTCTCAAATATTAATGTTCCGACAGTCACGTTTGCATCAAACCGTTAATCCTACTCTATATCAACAAGTACAGGTCATACTTAAATTAGAGTGAGGGTAAGCTGAACTGCAATAAAATTCGATGGCGTAAACTTTGATTGCTCCAATTTCAATCTCTTGCTACCAACTGAAAACAAGTACAAAATGCTGCATCGCATATACAGACTAAACGCATTTTTTTCGAAATACGTACTTAATGCGGCACAGTTTGATTCCTGCAAAATGATTCCCAACGGTGCAAAAACCGATTTATTTCGTAGCGCCATAATTGTTTTCCCATACAAAATTTTGGACACAACATGGATAATGTGGTAAATCTTAAAAAGTTCGTCTTTATCCATCGAAGGAGTAGGTAGAAATGGTAATAAGCAGTTTCGATATACAATCAATGACATACTTATCGGTAATGAATGCGTGTGTAGATGTTATTAACGTTTCAGTGTGGGGAATCGAACGGAATGTAAATCTGTAGCATTATTTATTTCATGTACAAAGTAGTAGAGAACAAGCAGTTGTTCCAGATTCATTTTATAGGTTGGCTACGCTACATGTTAATTCTAATTGCTAACGGATTGGTGCAAACGTGCACCATCATTTCGATATAATGCTATTAACTATGCGATCTTACAGAGTGGTGCTACTGAGACTACCTTGAAACGAGGTGATACGGTAAAACTAACTGTTGACGTCGAGTATGCGGAAAGAGGAACTAATAAGATTATATACATCGATTACGAAAATATAATCAAATTTGTCAATCGTGGTGATCGTCTGTACCTCAATGATGGTAATATTGCACTGATATGTACTGGAGTGGGGAGTGATTATCTGAATTGTGTTATTGAGGTAGGCGGCGTCCTACCCCGTAATTCAGACGTAAAAATACCTTGGGTAATTTTAGACCTACCTGATGTTTCCGAACAAGATGTAAAAGACATAAATTTTGCCATACAGCAAGGCGTTGACATTTTGTTTGCATCTTTCGTAAGAAACGTTTTTGGACCAATAGAAATCCGCAATTTGTTGGGGAAAAAAGGAGAAAATATGTTGATTATATCAAAAATCGAAAATCATCAGGGTTTACGAAATGTGAAAGAAATCATGAACGTCAGTGATGGAATTATGATTATGCGTGTTATATTAGGATTAGAAATACCTCCAGAGAAAATATTTTTGGCGCAAAAGTCTATTAGTGCGAACTGTACTGCGGTGGGTAAACCTATTATGTGCGTCACTGGTCCAATGGAAGCAATGGTAAAGAGAAATAAACCCAGTCGTCCGGAAATAGCAGATATTGCAAATTTAATTGTTGACGGTATGGACTGTGCTTTATTAACAGATGAAACGTCGAAAGGACCAAATCCTGTTAGTTACGTAAATCATATGGTTGTGATATGTAAAGAAGCTGAAACAGTTGCACGTCATAAAGAAATATCCCTTATTATTCGAAGCAAAGTAAAATTTCCTGTAAAAATAATACACGTTCTCGCACTTTCCGCAGTGGAAGCTGTGGAAAAATGTCAAGCTGCAGCGATAATTGTTATAAGTTACACTGGTGTTTCAGCCAAGTTAATATCTAAATATAAACCAGCCTGTCCTATCATTGCCGTTACTCGTAATAAAAAAATGATTCCCCATTGGCTTCTTTACAGATCAATTTTGCCCTTATATTTGGATGGTGAGGATTACGACCTTTTTGAATTACTATTAACTAAAGAGCTATCATTCTAGAACCTGAATTGGATGACTGGTTGAAAGATGTTGATCTTTGCTTAAAGTTTGCTGTTAAATACGGATTAGGCAAAGAAATCCTCACATTAAGTGATACAGTTGTAGTAGTAACGGGGTGGAAAGAACCTCTTTATGGTTCAAGTACAGTGCGTTACTTACTTGTACGTGATATTGTCAAACCAAATTGAAATACTCTATTACATTTATTACAGTAGATTTTATTACAGATTGTTTAAAAAAATGGCATATTCTCATTTTCTTCGGTATAGACACTAAAACCGCTTCCCTATCCCTAATCACATTTGCATATATTGTACATAGTATTAGGTACTCACACTAAACGTTTCATTTGTTTTTACATTGATAAAACAAGTCGCTATTAATACGTTTTAAAGGAAACAAGCAAAAGGAAATTGTAATTATTTCTATAATTGTTCTAATGTTCCTGAAATACTTCATTTACAGTGGTGTGTTGGAGCCGGCTCGCACCGGCTCGCACGAGCCAGTTGTTAATTTTTTTAATTTAGCGAACCGGCTGTTAAATTAAATTAATATTGGGATAGATAACCAAAGTTACCCTTATTTTCAATGCTTGATATGATACAATTATAAAAAAGGGGGTTTCCATTTGAAAGAATTCACTTTTTGCGATTTCTTCAATTCAATCTTTATTCTTGTTTTTTAATCACCCTGTACTAAGAATTGTCAAATGTTGTACAATCACTACTAAAGTCGATCTCCAACTCAAATTAAATAATAAAGCCTTCCACTAGGAAAAAATGATAATTTATTATGATATGACTTGCAAATGTCATTTTTAGATCAAATTTAAAGTATGTCAACAACGGTTGGAAATTCACCTACCTTTTACGTGATTTTGAAGATCTGCAAAGGGAAAACGGTAATTACCAATCACAATATGTTTCGCGAGAACCAATAGATAAAAATGAAAAACATATATGTACCTAGAGAATGAAATTACCTTTCCATGAAGGTACCTATCAATCGACTCCTCTCGCCGTTTATGACTAGAAAACTTATTTACAAAGATTTTTTGGCCTCAAATGCCTCAAATCATCGTGACTAGTTTATACTTCCTAAAGACTCCGGGACATAAAATAACAACTAACCGCTTTCCTTACGAGTTCTAAAAACTAATCCAATTTCAGGATAAAAAAAATACGTGCTCTACTTTTGAGTTACACCTACCACCCGTTGTTGGCCATATCAGTCATTTTTCCCACCGCCACGATGTGGATCAAATCGATCAATTCTTTCTTTCTACGGCGTAGATTTCAATCCGTATAGTAACACTCATGAGTAACACTAACATCGATAGGTACTCTCGTTGCTTCCGCCAAATGTGGAAATAAGTTCACCTAATTCTTTGTCTTTTACCATGTTTTTTGATAATGCTCCTTCGCTCATAAGACATGGTTTTTATTGAATGTTGGATAATATCATCGACCACTGTCACTTGATGCAGACAAAGACGTATTGATGCAGGAACTTTTTCCGAAGACATCATATAACTAAAGTCTTCTAATACCACCGCCGGAATCCATTCGATCCCATTTCTGAGTTCTATCATTGAATAAATAAGAGAAAGAAATTCAACCTTATGGAAAAAAGTGTAATTGCTCAATGCGGGTTGCATACTCATTTTTTTCTAATTTTTACAATTTTTACAAGTAATCCTTGCGTGAGTGTTTAAAACTAGACTTGGTAAAATGTGTAGTTTTCTTTCTACCCGATCTTAAACTCAACAACGTTGTCGATTTTACTTGATAATATTAGAGCACATTTTATTTATAGAATAATACTGCTAATGAAACAAAAATAAGGTATCTATTTCACTGTGTCACCAGTACATGCTTATTCATGGGTTCACGTGTGTAAGATTTAATGATCTCATAACAGAGATTCAATCGTGGAATAATTTTAATCTCTTCATACGTTAATGATTGTTAAAAAACTAAATTACATATTAATTTCGGAGATGGCTAAAAATAAAACACCAAAGTTGAAGAGAAAGTTTATGTGTTTGGAAGACAAAATAAGAATTTTTGGTCGAATTACGAAAAAAATATTTTGAATTTAAGCAATCAAAAGTTGCAATCTTTGTGTACTTACGTCTGGGAAGTGAGAACGCAGAATACTTATCAAACATAAGATATCGTTTATGGATTAGCGTATTAGGGCGCCAGGACAGCGTCATTTTAGGTAGTGAATTAGTGATAAAAGTGCGTCTGCAAATCACTGTTTTAAAGTGATTTGAGCGCCGAGCGCGTATAATTCTTTTACGAATCGAAAGGACAAATGAAAAACGTCGCTTTAAAACAGTGATTTTTTATGCACAATTTGAACATGTTATCCCCAGGTTCAGCGAACTTGCGACCATTTTTATGCTCTTATATTTTGCGTCATCTGCAACGTAGTGGATATGATTTGCAGACGCGCTTTTATCGCTACCTAAAATTAAAATGACGCTGGACTGCCGCCCTAGGGATATAATTCTTGAAAAGGTAAAAGGCCTCTATTTTGTTTATCGGGTATGGGTAACGTGACCCTATGACCCGTTTTGAACGGGGCCGTCCCTTTTTTCGGTACTCCGTCCCGATGTACCCGAAAAAAACCCCGGGACGCAGAATTGTCTCGTTTTGACAAACAGCGCGAAAATAAGCGGACAGGGTGCTAATATTTTTGCCTGAATCTACTAAATAATTTAAAAAAATACCGGAAATCTATATATTATACCTAGGGTGACCATACGTACTTATTTTAGTAGCACAGTACTTTCTTTTCTGCCAGTGTCCTAAGGTCCTTAATAGAAGCATGAAGTACACTACAATGTACTTTCTTTTTCTTGAAGATGCAAATATCGCAAATAGCCCAGGGACAATCGGAAGGCGTCATAGGGGCAACCTTGAACAAATTAGAGACAAGCTGAAATTTTGTATATAAGTTTATATGGGAGTCCTTTAAATACCACCAAAACCCCCCGGTAATCCGCCGTGCCTGTCACCCCTAAAAACCCCCCCAAAGGTGGGAAATCGGGACTTTTTTTAGTTTTTTTACATTATCTTAAAAACAAACCAATTTAATAAAAAAATTATAGATAGAAAAATTAAAGCACATAAAATTTCCTATAAAATCACATTTAGTTGATATATTTTGCGTTACCAGTGGCGGAGTTATGATGTTTTTAATAAACGGATATTTTGTAAAAATACACTCTGGTCATTAATTATTGCATTTATCGTTAAAAATATGCTTAAAATTATATAAACAAGTTTTAGTTATCTATAAATTATTTTCATATTCTCATAGAATAAAGTATAAACCAAAAAAACATACCAGTGGCGTGCTACAACTCTAATATTATGTAGTATTTTGTATTAACGTGGAGATGTTATTTGACTCGTATATTGAGTTACAACGTAATTATTAATATTATTCGAATCCATAAAATTTCTTTTTTACGAAGTTCGCCTACAGGCGGCAAAACCTTAAATCCGTCTCTGCATGCACGCTATTTCAGGGTGCGATACTACATCTGGCTTGCTTAGCAGGGGAAAAATTAATTTGGTCAACATTGTGAAAAAGAAAAAAATATTTCACCTTCTTGAAGAATTTTATAATCCTGATTTAACCAAAGACAGATTAAGGAGTATAATATCCACGTTTCTTATTTCCATCTACGTCAAGAATCTAACAACTTCCGATTTAAACAGCGTCATATATATACTCTATCAGCAGTTTATCACAAAACAAGGCTTAAATAAAGATTTTAACTTGGCTTCTTTCTTTCGATTTCATCGGTTTGCTTAGATATATGTTTGATTGTCTTTTAGGTTCAAGCACGGCTGAATAAAGGTTTACCACTTCAGGACTGGGGATAAAATTTAAATGATTCTGTGGTCTCTCCAGTCCAGACGGATCAAGGTATAGCCCCTCAATGGGTCCTTCTATAAATTTTTTGCAACTATTTATCTGATGGCTGCAAAAAAGCATGCTCATTGCTCATGTCGGAAAATGGGCCCAAAGTGTACCTTGGCATGTGGACAGTGTAATGGTGTCACCTGTTGTAATAAGGCTGTTGAAGATTTACAGGCAGATGATGATTTATAAACACTATAATAATATTAATAATTACGTTGTAACTCAATATACGTGTCAAATAACATCTCCATGTTAATACAAAATTATGCATTGGTAATACGTATTAGAGTTGTAGCACGCCACTGGTATGTTTTTTTTGGTTTATACTTTATTCTAGGAGAATATGAAAATAATTTATAGACAACCAAAACATGTTTATATAATTTTAAGCATATTTTTAACGATAAATGCAATAATTAATGACAGAGTGTATTTTTACAAAATATCCGTTTATTAAAAATATCATAACTCCGCCACTGGTAAAGCAAAATATATCAACTAAATGTGGTTTTATAGGAAATTTTATGTGCTTTAATTTTTCTATCTATAATTTTTTTAGTAAATTGCTTCGTTTTTAAGATACTATAAAAAAACTAAAAAAAGTCCCGATTTCCCACCTTTGGGGGGGGTTTTTAGGGGTGACAGGCACGGCGGATTACCGGGGGGTTTTGGTGCTACATAAAGGACCCCAATACAAACTGATATACAAAATTTCAGCTTGTCTCTAATTTGTTCAAGGTTTGATAGGATTGTCCCTGGGCTAAAATAGGTATACCAAAATACGATTGGCACAAAGGTGACCCCACTGATGGCGTTGCAGGCACGTCAAAATAATTAATAACAATATAACATTACACATTTCTGCCAGAGTATTTTATGTGTTTGTATTTTTTCTAATATAGAATATAGGTACATATATTATGTATATGTATGTGCCATTAAAAATTATTTTATTTTTTATTATTCTCATTTTGATGCTTGGCTATGTCACTCTACATTTAGTTTCGTTGATTTGTCCGTTTTTACCTATTCCTAATACAACTTTTTGTTACTTTTCAACGAACTTCGTTCGTTACTGAAATCAATATTCCGTCCGTGCATCCGTGCGTTGCAATAGATGCGTATTGTCTACAACCGAGTTAAGATATAGATCTTATGTGAAATTTTATGCTGATTCAAGATCTGGTCCCAATTTTTTGATATCTCAAATACTTTTCGAACTATTCGACTTTAAAGGCGAAATTTCGAAATTATCAAATTTTGTCTTTTTGATAAGGCCAGATTTTTTTATACTTTCGTTACTGCGGTATTCGAAGTTCGTTTTGTAATCCAGGGATTTCAACTAGTTATTTCTGTACTTATTTTTCTGAAAATAAATATGGTCACCCTAATTATACCCCATAATATAATTTTCTATGTAATAAATAATACCGGGCGATTCTCTAATACTGATGACAGTTTGAACTTCGCGCGTAGTGTTTTTTACGGTGTTGGATTGGCGAGTTGAACTGCTCCTGTCGAGAGCAGTTTATGAAAGGGCACCCCGAGATTAATATTCCTTATCGAGTGTTTGCTAACCATAAGAAACGAATTGTTAATCGATTTGAAAATTGTTTAATTAGCAAAGGATTATGATTCCCAGTTTTCCAGATGTAACTCTGTTATATTTTTCTGTTCAACGTTTTGGAAACCGCCTCCATACCACAGAATAAAACACTAGTGAGACAGAAGCGACAGTCTCCGTCGGCACCTTTGAAGTTATGTTGCCATCACAAGGCGGTCTGCTAGACGCAACCACGCCCATTGTAGTGTAACCTTCTTTGTCTGTTTTGTCATTAGTAATGCTAGTAAAAAGAGGACTCATTTGTAGTTTTTCTCATTTATTTTTTAAATTTAAAATCGTATCAAAAAATGTCATAAACGAAAAATATTTGCCATACATTTTCGCATATGATAAGCGGTTCACCGTAAAACTAATTCCGATAGAATTCTCGCAGTAAGAGTTCAACGCACCGGGCACCGCTAGATACATGCGCTGAAATGTATAATGTATCCATTCGCTCGCTATATTCTACACCACAGAAGGCGGAGCTGTTAGTTCGCGCGATAAGAAAATGTGTAACACGTATTTAGCAGAGTATCGCTTCTGTTTCACTAGTGTTTTATTCTGTGTCCATACATTGGACGAACTACAAGCAGCAATTACTGCGGGAACTTGAACGAATTACACCTGAAACTCTGGAAAAAGAGTTCGACAATTGGATTTGGAACAAAGTGGAATTGTGTCGTGAACATAACGGTGGACATTTTGACCAATTTATATACAGGTATCAGATGGGTTTCTGGCTAGAAATTTTTTTTCTTTGCGAATTTTTATATCAAAGGGCACAACTTTTGCCATGATTTTCAACCCGGAAATGATTTCATCCCTTAGCGCTATAATTTAAATAGGGATAATGGGGTAATTCATACGTCATTTGAAAGTTTTTTCTTTTCTGAATTAAGTGCACTAGTTCTTTTTAGTTCTTTTTATTTTGAACAAAAAAATTGAAGTTGTAAACATGGAAAATGAGGAAAGAGTTTGAGGCATTTAAAATCGAAAAAAGTGGGTAGAAGTCAATATTGTTTTTCTTTAGAGAAGCCAGGTACTTTTACTGCCATTTGACAACATTATTTCACTCTTTACGTCCAGATTTTGATTAAATCGTTCCCGTACATTTTGCAAATGCAAACCGATGTCCTGGTCCGAGAGCCGGCAACCTTTTTTGCAATCAATTATACTTTTTATACTTCGTAAGCGGCTTTATTTTAACGAGACGCCAAACTTTTTCCTTTGCGAAAATTTTCGCAAATGGGTCCTACGTGGTGCGCAGGGGTAAAACACGTTGATGTGGTAATTACAAAAAATTGATTAATAACAGTTAATTTTTGAGCTAACTGTTAAGTTTTTTTGTAAGTACATAATTCAAAATGATATTTGTCCTACAACAAAAATGAGTCCATCAAGAGTGTCCCCATCTGAAGACATGTAGGTATTACATACTACACATTAACAAAAATAATGAATATCAAGCTGATTTTTTTTCTGTAGCTTTTAGTAAATATTTGCATAATTAAATGCCCACTTTGTCCCACAAATTAATTGGGCCGTTTTCCCATGATATTCATCCATTTCTTGTCATTTCCAAATCAACGTGTTTTACCCCTGTGCACTCCGTAGGACCCATTTGCGAACATTTTCGCAGAGGAAAAAGTTTACCCTCTCGTTAAAGTAAAGCCGCTCACGAAGATAAAAAGTATATTAATTGATTGCAAAAAAGGTTGCCGGCTCCCGGACTATCCCGTTTTGAGTCAAAAAATAAATGGTCAACTCAAGTTACGCATGGGATAGATTCTAAAATACATAATGGTATGTTTTCGGGTTTAGGATAGGAATATTAAAATTTATTTTAGGTGTAGAAGCTTGAAAATTAAGTCTGTTCGACTTTTAAAATTTTACATGATCTGAGTTTAAACCGGTGTTGTACATACATATAATATACAATACTTTTACTGACATAATCTGAAATCTGGAAAACTCAAGTATTTTGAATGGTAACGAATCTAATTCAATTAATTCTTGTTTATTATAAATTAATCTGAGGTGGTTCACAATTTTATTATTTCTATGTGAAATGATTTCTAAGTTTTGGATTCCTGAGGCTATAGCGTAATGGGTCTTTCTTGATTTATTCACAACTTTACCTTGAACAAGTATCAAAGGGGCCAATTCTCATAGAATTCTACTTTCAACCAACTTCAAATCTGTACCTACCTAATTATGGCATGTATTATATACATACAATATATATGTATATAACTACCCCTCCCTCTCAGACACAAGCACACCGGATTCTGCACAAATGAGCCATTGTTTTTCTTTCCACCCTTAAGGGAGATGGAAGCGGAGAGGGTGACGGGTAATTTGTAAATCACGCAAAAATGTTGCAGGAAAAAAAGTAATAAAAGATCGTTTTTCTCCCCCTTCCACCCCCAAAAAAGGGGTTGCAGTTGGGGGTGAAGTTTGCAATTTGAGAATTGTTTTTTATAGATAATCCATCAAAAGTGCAATAAAAATAGGTGTTCCACTTTAAGTTTTCAAACTTCACCCCCGCTCCACCCCACAGGGAGGTGAGGGTGATGTTTACGTATCATATGACTCAATAGGTTTCAAAAATAAAGGAAACGTGTTTTTTCCTTTTTATAATTGGATGTGTCGTTCTCAAGATATTCAAGGGCGTATATTTTAACTTTAATGGCTTCCCGACGGCGAACGGGTGATCCGATCAAAAAATTTAGCAAAGATTTGGAATCAGTAAACAATTTCCTATAACATGACACCACTTCCAAATTTCTAAACCTGTAACATCGACCAACGCACAGACACACAGACATCCGGACGAATTTAGTAACCAACTTTTTGAAATTGGTTGAAAACAGTGTTTCTAGAATTTAGATTCATCTCTAATCCTTTTCCTTAAAATTGATTAAAGATAAAGATTGTTTAAATCTTTTATCAATCTTGTTATTTAAATTTAGGTCTCAATAAATCTAATTTCCGCGTAACTTACGTCTTAAATATAATTTTGCAGGAATTTCACATGTTTGTGAATGTTTTGTATTTCGATTAAAAATTGATATACTTTATACCTAACCATCTATATTTTCATTCTACATTTTTTTATAAAGTTTTTAAACGTTATTCGTCTGTTTTCAAATATTCCACTCGCGGTAATTCGAGAATTTCATTAGTCAGATAAGTTATATAACATATTTCTATTATCATTTTCATAAAATTGAAATTTTACATTTTACAAGTCCGGAGAATTTTACTAAAACCCGGAATCTCCGAGTGAAAATAACCATGTTGACAAAAACCAAAAGTGATCGACATACAAAGAACGATAACTAATTCATAATTATGCAAATTGCAATGGTAGGAAAAATTTTAAGTAAGATAATCTCCTTCCAATCTTAACAATGAACTGTATCGGTATCGTTGAATGAAAAATTTCAACGACTGTATACTATACGTAGTATACAGTTCATTGAATCTTAATGACCATTTAAATACACCTCCTACAAATTTGGCAACATCGTCTGTAGTCATTTAAAGAAATCTGCTTGATTGTGGGTTAATAATACCTTCCGGCCCACCCAATAGATGGCCAAGATCGTCCCGGGCTACTTACAACGATTACACTTGTTAACATTAGCGTTGATCTTCTTTCTCTTATTTATTCAATGGTTCTATAGAAGATAGTTCAAATAAAAATAAAAACCATTTTATATGTATAATGGCAAAAACGTCTACATAACTGAACACTCAAGGGAAAAATAGGTACAACCGAAAATCTCTTCGAACACAGCAACAATCTATACATCGCAATATGAGCTTTCAATGATATAATTTGAGTACAAGAACAGTACATTAATTGTACTTTATAACACCATTTCGTTATAACGCAAAATTCATGTTTGGTGACATTTGATGCGCATTTACATTTTTATATAATATCTACACATAATAAAGAATAAAATATGTACCTATTAAATACATAGTATAAAAGTAAGTTCAAAATAACAAAAGATACCTTTACACTCTTTTTCATAAATTTTAATGCATGCCATTGAGTCAGCACACACAATTGAGAATGACGTACTACAACGAGCAACATAAGGATTGAAATGCAGAATGCAGAGCAAGTACAATGGCACTTGAGAGTCGCTACCTAAGGCGAGCGAGCACTTGAGCCCTGCATATAAGGGCTCCCTTGTATTGTCTGTGGGCCATGCTTATAGCATATGGTGAAGAGTATGGGTAATGATCCATGATTCCACGTATGCATTGCTTTCATTGTTTGTTATTTTAAAGAATTGGGCAATTTAGAAATCATTAGATTGACCGCATGACATGCATTTATTTGTATTCATTTCCTCAATATACGAGAGAAAAGGGAAAGTGAATCCTTTTCGAAATATCCATTTTAACGTTCTGATAAGTTGAATTCATTACACTCGTAGAATACGTTATATATCTAATTGTCGTTAAGTTTTATAATCTCGACGAAATGCTTCTTGCAATTTGTGCAATGTGAAGGTGATACATTTTTGCATTCAATCTAAAAACAATAAATTCTGTTGCATTTGCAACAGTCGATTGGATTCCATTTCTTCAATAGGTAAATCATCATCTAATTCTAGATGAAAGATAAAGGGACCCATATCTGTAACGTGTGTATCCACTAATTTTTGATCTCAAAATAAAAACGTGTGGACCGTGTGGTATTATATGAAAACTACAGTCTGAATTGTAAAGTGCTTGTTCTTCAAGTGATATTATAATCCAATGTACAATATTTCATTTTACATTTATAAATTAGATAGTTCCTTAGTTGCATATAAAAACTAGAATCTTATAGAGATTACTTAGGTGAAGGTCAAGATAACATGACGAAATTATTAAAAAAATATTAAGAACCACCTTATGCCTAAAAGTTTTTTTATTGGTGTTCTATTTTAGCCTTTTAAACCACGCCCCGGCGTGTTTAAATCGCGCATTCAAAAACGCGCGTGTTTTAAAGTTGCCATGGCATCATCAATTTGAAAAACGTGAATTCTTATTGGTTATTGATCTGACAGGAGTACATACTTTGTTACGTCAAATAAAATGACAGATTGCAAATTAATTTCCGTTTTTCTCATTTCCATGACAACGAAAGGTATACTGATTTCACATTACGTGTTCAACCATTTCATATTATTAGTTCTTATTTCCATTTTAATACCAGATTTCAAAGTAAACCAATAAAAAAAATAGCGTTAAGTATTCGTGGATAACTGGTCTTTAAAACACGCGCGAGGTTTCAAGCACGACGGCGCAGCCGGAGTGCTTGAAACCTCGCGCGTGTTTTAAAGACCTGTTTATCCACTTATACTTTAACATACTATTTTTGGGACCTTTAGTTAAACGTTTGTGGGAAAGTTTTATAGGTACGTTTTTGATAAACTTATATTTAGGGATTACTCTGAAATCCGAATCGATGTAAAACATTTTCCAAACCGCAGCACATCCGGTAATGCCAAAAGTAACTACTAAGGTTATTAACTTCTTTATTTCAAACGGCAACCCTTATTTTTTATAGCATTTTGATGTGTAAAATCATTGCGATCCATTTTTCAATTATTGAAAAACGTATGACAGATGACGGATTGGTGTCACTAGCTTTGTTTAAAATTCGATTAGCATAAGATGATGGCAGACTAGTAAGAAAAATGCGAAAGAGGTTCACGTAGAATTTAAAAATGCTATAAAAAATAAGGGATGCCGCTTTAAATAACGAAGTAACTAGCTGCTCCGGCATTTGCGGAAGTTCTGCCATTTTGAAAATATTTTACGTCGATTCGGCTTACACAGTAATCCCTAAGTACAAATTTTCTAAAACCTACTATGAAACTTTCCCAGAAACGTTTAACTCACCCTGTACATTGCCATCATTTATTTTTCTCATTTCATTCCAAAACGTTTTGAACTTTTTAAATGTCATTGTAGTTTTGAAACGTCAATCTTTTTGTAACAAGTGATAAATTGCTTTTTTTTAAAATCGGCCAGAAAGTAGTACTTTCCGGATTATTTTTAGGCCAGAAAATGTCATTTTGTCGGACCGAGCCGGAAAGTTATTGTGATAGTCCGGTAAAAGTTTTACCGGACTCATTTTTACTTTCCGGCCTAGAATGGTCAATTGTTCTGCCCGTTTCTGGCCGAATTTAAAAAAAATATTGTACGTAATACGTCCCAAAAGTGCTTTTACTGGACTCGCAGGCTTGCAGGACTCGCCTGCGGCTCGTCCTGTAATTTGCCTACTTGTCCAGTAAAAGATCACTTTCGGGACTTGTTACGTAAACTACTATTATTTCATCCTGTGTCACATTCTTTGATTTTCCGGGCTCATTTCAGTCCGGGAAATGAAACTTTACCGTACTAGAAATTTTGTATCTGAATACAAAGGTTGCCATAGAAACATCAACTGACATAACTTTGGAAACGTCAAATTTTATATAAAGTTAATAGGATGAATCACAGGATGAAATAAAACGTTATACGATATACGTCCGGGAAATATTTCCACAGTAAGTAGGTACTCGTTTCGAAATTCTTGACTCGGCTACTTCGTCGCCTCGTCCAGAAACATCTCACTCGTTACCTACTGTAAAATCTTATTTCCCGGACTTATATAACGTAAATAACTATGTAAATAACTGTTACTTTCGTTGCTATAAAAATAAAATGCAATAGCAACGGATCTTCTGGATCTCTAGATACGACTCATCACTGTTATTAAGATGTAGTATAAAAAATTACCATTAGCAGCACAGTGCTGTATACGAAGCGCTATATTGCACTATAACTTTTAAACGGTAAGTTGAATAAAAAAATTGTTTAAATAAAAGTTGTTCGTAAAATTAAAAGAAACAACTTTTCCATTTAAATTTTTGCATTAAAAAAATATTTACATGGCGAAAAAGTGGAAAAACACTTTTTTTGGAACTTCAGCGCCACCTACCGTGTGCATTTCTTATTGTACACTGTACAGCATTTTTTTTATTTATTATGATAACATCCAGTGAGACACATAAGGTGTTTTCTTTTTGCATCGCTACAGGCTTGGGCACATGCACAATCATCACGTGATTAAAGTGCCTTGCGTCATAAGACATTTCTGCCTCAGGTTAATATAAAACTTAAATAAAGCTTTTAAAACGAATAGGGTTATTTTTATAAAACGAATGGTGTGTATTGACAGAGCTGACTTAAAGCTACCACAGGCTACCACAAAATGCAAAAAGAAAACACCTATTGTGTATATAGGACTTGTCAATACACTTCATTGCCCCAATGACATTAATTGTAGATCTCAACGTCCTCTACACTTTGTCATCAATCGATTTTTCTGTGAAATGCATACATTTCGAGAAAAATGCATTTCAAAATTTTTTTGGCACTTTTTTGAGTTTTCAAAAAGACGCGCCAAGGTAGCACATGCCCATCGCGAAGGCAGCTTAAGTACGTCATTCTTCAACGATTAAAACAACTTTTACCCTTGGGGCAGTTTTTTCATTCAAACTATTTTTTTTACGACAGATTGACTGAACTATATTGCTTTTACCTCTAGTTGTATCAATAGCTATTATAGCAGTTTCCCAACATATTTAACCACTATTGTAAAAAAATGCTTCTGATAAACAAATATTAATTTAATGTAAGTATGTACCTAATTATGTGTGTAACCAACACAGACGAATGATTATGAAAAGCCACATTGCTTTATTGTAAATATCTTATTCGAACAAATACTACTGTTAATGTACACAAATCTTATATTAAATTTAAACAACACTACTTCCCCTTTGTTTATATTTATTCGTCTTACCCCTTTGCGAGATACGAACCCATCTACAATTTGAGACGTTGGAAATTTATTTATTCTCAGTGTATACATGGAACACTTACTTACCTAACCAAATTTTGCCAATATAATTAAAGTTGTTCTATTTTACTTAAAATATTTAACCATTAAAAAAACATGTTAATTCAGGGGTCAAACTGTCAGAAACCCTCTGATTACTGATGTATCCATCGGCCACCTGCATTGTAAAAATTACTATCTATGCTAGAACACCCCACAATTCAGAGGAATTTGTTGCATATTTTCAAAAACGATTGTGCTACTACTACTACCACTACTAACTTTTCTTAAGAAATTTAAAAATGTAATACACTGGACGATCCATTCAAAAAACAGTATTGATAGTTTGATTTCATATTAATATTATTTTTGTGTGAAAATGTGAACCTGATTTTAAAATCAATACTATAAGGATCTTGCCATTACCAAATACATATCATCTGCCTGGTAATGTGTAGGTACCTACGGTAAAACACAATTTGAAATCTTGTCAGAGTATTACTACCATATTCGCGTAAAGAAAAATTTACATCCGTAGTCCACAGACCGAATCCTCTAAAATTTTATACGATTGATAAGTAATAAAGATCAATTATGTAAAATGTCAATATTTAGACAGCACTGTAACTGAATTGGCTTGGTAAAGCGTTGACCGGCAGAGAGTTGGCATGACAAAGAGATGGCAGTAGTGTCTTGATGTGTTTTTAGAAAGAAAGGTAATGGTGAAACTTATGATATGACCAGTTCTGAAATATTGCACTGATGGAAAAATTTATCTGAAGAATAACTTGGTTGCCTAAAGGTTAGTGCCTATTTTGATAGCATAGGTAACATACGCCTACTCCATACTAGTAGAAACTGAAAATTGAAAAATACAGCAATTTAATCAGAAAATGTGAATTTACAAGAAATTTACCGGAGATAGATGCCGACAAACTCATATCGTTAGAAAGGTAGTAAACATTTGATGCAATGAAGAAAAATTCGTCGCGCCATTTGAAAAATCAAGTTACCTTTGATAGAAATTTTTTAAATTGACGTAGTAATTTCTCCGAACACAAGAAGATTTCGGATTTGACCGTCCGGTCTACGTTAGTACCTACATTTCATGTTTTAGGTAGGTAGATACTATGTGTAGCACTAAAATGTCTAAAATTGACCAAGGAATCAAAATATACAATAATATACAGGGGTTCCACTTAAGAAAATGCAACTTTGATATAAATCACTTGCGTACAATTGAAAGCAAAATTAAAGAGAAAAGTCTATTTTAGTCCTTGGAAGCGATCACTTTTGGAAACATAAAATACTTTTATGACGATGACATCGACGTCACTGGGTAAATCATTTTTGTATGAAATTCGGCGATATAATCGTACAGGTCGCACAATTTAAGATGATTTGGAGGTCATATGCGCATTCGTCCGTTTTCAAATATTCAACTCGCGGCAATTCGAGAATTTCAGTAGCGTCGCAGGTAAATTATTTCAAGTGTATATTACATCATTGTACGTATACAAACAATGTTATTAACACATTTTCTTAATATTGAAATTTGTCATGTAACTTTCTTTAATCAATTAGTGAAATTAGTATGTTTTTAAACAGATTAGGAAATTGTCCTTTATTATACAAACATCATTCCGCGATTACGTGAAAGTATACATTTCTACTAAATTTGTTTTTATTACTTATGGATTCTTCATTACACTAATTATGGTCGCAATCAGTATCAATTGTCAACGCAAAACTGGGTTCATTCTCGTTTTATACACAGTCTACTGTAGACTGTGGTTTTATATTGTGTAAATACGATAATCGTGATTATGAGCTCTACTCCTACCTTAGGTCGGCACGGGCAAGTGATACGCAGTCAAACACGCGAGGTTGTGTACAATGTGTACAATTATTTCAAAACCATTAATCCTTCGAACACCTTAAAAGAACTTAAAGAAATAACGTGCGCGGCAACTAAGGTGTCTATTGCTACGGTGTCCAGAATTATCACGGAAGGCGAAGTCGACGTAGATGGGAAACCTCAATTTTCGAGTCCCGGAAAAAAACGTGTACGTGAATCTCCAGTAACACGTCTACAACCATACGAAAAAACTATTTTTCGCAACTTTATATACAACTTCCATAAAACGGAGAATGCTAGAGTGCATGTAAATGCTTTGCGTAATAAACTTATGGCGGATTTGGATTGGAAGGGTAGTGCATCATCGTTAAGGGCTATTTTAACGGAACTTGGTTTTAAGTGGCGTGCAACTGAAAACAACAGACACGTTCTTATAGAAAAGAACGACATTCGAGCACTGAGAATTTCCTACTTGCAACGAATAAAATATTACCGGGAATTAAAGCGCCTCATTGTGTATATGGATGAAACGTATGTTCACAGTGGACACACTCAATCAAAATCATGGAGTGATGGTAGTGAAAATGGGCTAAAGTGTAACATATCTAAATTACAACGAATGATTGTAGTGCATGCCGGTGGTGAAATGGGGTTTCTAGACGGTTGTAGTTTGGTTTTTAAATCTGGGCTAAAAAGTGGAGATTATCATGACGATATGAACTCGACAAACTATGAAAAATGGTTGCAGGAGAAGCTTTTACCGAATTTGCCGCTAAATTCGGTACTGGTGATAGATAACGCGCCTTATCACAATGTCCAAGTTAATCGAGCTCCATGCAGTACTTCTAAAAAAGAAGAAATGGTGAAGTGGTTAGTTGAAAAAAATTTATCATTTACCCCACAAATGTTCAAACCGCAGTTATACGGTATTATTAAACAACACAAAAAACAGTATATTACGTACAAATTTGATGACCTATTACACAAAAATATAAATAATCATACTATACTTAGGCCCGATATTATAAAGCATAGTTAACTACGTGATCAGCCTGACGACGTGGTTAAGTAATGCGATAGGCTAATACGATCAACGACCCCGCCTATGTAACCCGTATTAGCAAATCATGTCGCATTATTCAAACTTAATCACATCGTTAGCTGATCACGTATTTAAGTATGCTTTATAAAACCGGGTGTTAGACTTCCACCTTATCATCCTGATTTAAATCCAATAGAGTTAATCTGGGCACAAATAAAAAACAATATCGCAAAAAGAAACGTGACATTCAATTTTAATGAAGTAAAATCTTTATTGGAAGAAGAAATTTCGAATGTTACGCAGGCCCATTGGCGAAATTGTTGCAAGAAAATCATTGAAAATGAAGACAATTATTACTTGAAAAACGAAAATTTTCTTGATATTCAAACGGAACGTATAGTAATAAATTTGGGAGAAGAAAACAGCTCGGACGATGAATTTAGTGATAGTGATTAATTTTTTTATTACATAATATAATTTATATAAGTATTTCTACATGTTCGCAATGTATATAATTTATTAAATTAATAAAATAACATAAAACTTTAAATGTGATTTTGTACATGTTCTAACGATTAATTACGCCGCCACTGGTAAGTAATTTTAAGCTGTTGTACTTGACGATTGTTCCCGAACGCGATGACGTATCTGCGCGACCCGAATCATCTTAAATTGTGCGACCTGTACATAGATAGGTATTAAATATCGAATTTGCTCAATGTCAAATTCGACCACGAGTTTCGATTACTTTGCCAAAAAGCAGTGTAAAATGCACTTTTGGATAATACTATAACAGAATCACAACCTTACAGCCTTGCCAATACGCCGGTTACGTTTGAATAAAGCTTACTTATTTTCATTTTTCACTAAAAAAAAGTTACACTAATTTACTAGAAATGCCACATATTATTGTTTAAAAATCTGCTAAAAAAAATGATCAAACCGTTATAGGCAAGTACAAGATTGTAACAAAATAATACTGCGTGCACCATTTCTTAGGTGTGCTTATTATGGAAAATATAACAATTTTAGAAGCACAACTTCAACCTCTCTGGTTTTATATGGTTCATTATACTTTAACGTTTTAAAGCCCTCGTTATTTATTAAATTACATCATACTTTCTATACTTTGCAAGTTTGATTTTTGAGTGATATGGAAAATGGAAAAATAGTTGAGTGACACAAATGACAAGTACGTAACTGAATATAATCTCCATATTATGTGGTAGTGGATTAACATTAAGTCTTAGACGAAAATAATAACGCGTAACGAACAAAATCGGTAATGAAAAGAGTGTGAACAATAAATTCATTTCCGTGCGGCTGCGTCCAATAGTGGAACCTCCTAGTAGGGTACCAAGAGCTCTCGTAGATACTTGAAGTCCTCACCAAGAGCGACCGCGTATTGTATTGCTATGGTAATGCGCTTTGAACTGTTCAAGATATTGCATTTGCTAGCAATTACTTTACTTTGACTTTTGACGCTTTTGTGTGCCATTTTATTGTAACCGATTTTATTTTGTATTAGGTATAGAATTTTGAAAACAATCGTTAATAAACACATATTTTAAACTTTTGTTCGCAAGAACCGCTCACGGCGTACTTATTTTAATTAATAATAAATTGTCTTAAAAACTGAAGTTTCCATAATCATATTCGTACCTACAAGTAAAAAATAACGACCCTAACTTAACATACTTATAAAGTAAGTATAATGTACACTTGAATGACCCAAAAGATTCGCAGACGATATTAACAAATCTCCCTTAATAAACGTCACTTTTAGCCGAAGAACTCACATCGAGAAATATAGAACGGATGAGCAAGTATAATGGAAAATCGGGGAAGTCCCGCTGTAAACGTCGACGTCGTGCAGAGTATTTCCACTGTGGTCCTCGCTCCCACACGAAGCAGCCAACTGCAATCGCATTACATAACGATATGAATTTTACGTTACCCACCTCACATTCCCATAAACTTTACCTTCCATGTTCAAATATGAGATTTTTTTGCAATTATTCCAGCTTATTCTACTGTAAAGATACGACGTAATAATTGACTGAATTTCTACAAGCAATTCCACTTTAAAAATCAGTGATTTGCGTCGAGTTTTTGAATTTATTTCTTATACAAAATCTTTCCAACGGAATAAATAAAAAGAGCTTCCGTATGTAGGTAATATTCAAATAAACGTAATTTATTTTTGTTATTTATAAATTCCATAGAAAGATTATTAAAATTGCAACTACATAGTTATAAAATAAAAATGAAGTCCCTGAAATTCACAATGCATTGATTGTAGTGAACCTGTCCTTTCGCCCCTACACTACAACGCCAATGATAATTTTACATTTAATTAATTGCTGAAAGTAATTCGCTAATTGTTAAAAAAACGAGGCTTTGTCTACCAATCGCCATAGATTTTTCAGCACTAATTGGTGCCCGTGACCGCCATTTATATTATTTCTATCATTCTACATTTTGCAACTAAACCATACATAAATTAATAATTATAGGTACCTATAGTAAAAAAGTTGCGTATTTTATACTACCGTATCAAAATTATTGTTATATTAATATGTAAACGGGGGTACACACGATTCTCGCGTTTTGCGGGCTTTGGGGGGAGGGGGTATCTGTGATTGTAGGTTGTAATAGCTTTTGTTTTAAAATATCACACCTTGTTGAGCTGGCTTAGTTGCTTAAAAAAAGAAAAAAAATTTACATTTTTGTACCTTTTCAGATTTTTGACCCTGTAGGTATCTGTAATATAGCAAGTTATTAAAGTAACTAAAATAAAGGATTACATTTACTTACATTTGACGTAAAAATCACAAAAATGGGTTGATATTTGGTAAAGATATACGAATTCGTTCCTACCTACTTTTACCAATTATTTAAAAAAATTTAAAATGCAAACTTTTTGGAATAGATTTGAGACCAAAAATACATAATGGCCCTTTCACAATGTTAATTACGTCTTTGCACATAGTCTTTGCCCAAAAATTAACGAAAATATAACAAATTCCGTGTGAACTTCATAAGGATAGTTTAGAATGAATTTTGAATGTAAAAGAACTCAATTTGGACACTGGCAACTTTTTGGGAATACGAATGGCCTTAGGGAGAACGTTTTAACATTCATCTTTAACTATAGTAAAACTAAAAATATCATAAAACATAAAATGTACAAATAGAAGCTGGTCTAACGTTGCATAACATCTGTTTTATAGAAAGACCTTCTCTACCTTAAACAGTTTCAAATTTTTGTTTATTTCACTAACTAAAGGCCTCATTTACACGTATATGTACAGCAGTAAATATGGATTTTACTTCCTCTTAATTACAATATAAGTTGTATATTTAGAAGTATAGTCAAAGTATAGGTATTCTCTTTGGTATAGTGTAACGTAACAATACACTTGCCACCTACTTTCATCAATAGATATTAAGTTAAATAGGTATGTAGACAAAAACATTTTTCTCGGTGAAAACATTCGACTATATATGTTACCTACAACATCGTCCATCGTTCAAAATCTCTAAATTCGAAATAAACACACAAACTGAAACATGTACATTTCGAAAGTTACCGAAAGAAGGTATTGGGACACATAAATTAGTCTACGATGAATGCTGTTACTACTTTTTACATCATTTTAACCATGAAAATGTTAATGCGAGGCATAATAGAATCATTTTTCATCATTTGAATAACTTTTCAACTTGAAATAATTAAATTTCCATGTTATCGAGAAAAAGTTTCCGATACTTGTCATTTTGAAAATTTTCGCGAAAATACTTTCTGGCATCGTTTTAATGTTCGAAATGGGTTAAGGACCTCGGACAGACAAACTTTCATACACACGTCTCGGTTATTATATAGTCATTATGTTATTATTTAGGTTTCAACGAGGATTGTTATAATGATTTGAATACATTTTCTGGATTGCGCTCATGTAATTAACGTTTATAAATCAAATTCTACGTTTCGGTAGCCTTTCTTCGCTGCCTTTCTCAAGAATAATTAATTAGTTTGACACTAGATGTCATGTCATTGTCACTTGATTTTTGTATTAATAACTTTCGTTCTGCTGCGAGTTGCAGATCCAGTGTACGTATCTGTGACTTGTGGCAGATTTCGAGGGATGTTGGGTTGTGTTATATCGTTTTTGTGGCTTATTTTATTTGGATCCTCTTAATTATTGCTTTCCACAGTGGTGATAATCTGGAATCATCGTCTCGTTTGTTTAATGCCAAGGGACATTTTTCTTCTCTTGTTATTCGCTCTTGTAAAGTGTAAGCCGAAGAAAGTAATTTTCTATTATCAGTATTGATACTGTGACCGGTTTCTAAATGGTGATTTGCCAAAGAGTTAGATGAACTATGTTGCTTCATAGCTAATTTATGTTCTTGGGCTCTTGAATGCATTAAGTTATTCCTAATATTGTCGTAACATATCTATAGAATGAACAAGTCTAAGAACACGTCAATAAAAATTTTCCTGTCCGTTTTATTAAAAAATCGCTTGGATCCATCGATTTTGTTTCTTGTCTTTGTATAGTTCTAATTATTTTTTGTTATACAAGGTTTTCCACGAAACTAGACTATGTCCTACTTTAAAATTTTAAATAGACACCGCGTATATTATTACATTTTAAAATTCATCAAAAATCTAGAAATATTCCATAATAACATTTTTTGCCTAATCCGAATGGTTTTTCAAATAATTAAAGTTTTTTAATAGAGGTTGAAATGCTAGCTAGCAGAAGGGAAACACCTCAACTTTCTCTTTTTGCCCATGTGGGCGGGGTCATTTGACCTTGGGAATTCCTAAGGTCATGTGGGAGACGTCATTTGACCTTGAACATTCACATTTGGTCTTGGAGTCGACCTTGGTGTTTGTCCTTTGGGTCAACCTTGAGGTTTGTCCTTGGGGTTGACCTTGAATATTGTCCTTGGATTTGACCTTGGGCATTTCCAAGCCCATGCGGGCGACCTTGAAATTTTACTTTGGGATTTTCCAAGGTCACGTTGTTGCCCTTCAAATTTCAACTTGGAATTTGACCTTGGAATTTGTGATTTGTCCTTGAGATGTTTTCCCACTCTTCTGGGAATTTCCAATAACGTAATTTAATTTTTGGTTTTTCCTGAAATATAGTATAAATACGTGCAACTGACTTAGTTAATTTAGTTCCGTTTTAATCGTGGTACTTCATTTGTCATGGATCGTTTAAGTATTAATGAAATTTTGTGCTTGTTCCGCGGTGGTTTCTTCACCGATGAGGGGTTGAAAAAGGCGTATAATATTATTAATCATAAAATAATATTTGAAGATGATACTGTCGATTCGTTGGCAATGTACGATGATTTTGTGGAAGCGGTACGGAAAGCTGGTGGAATGTAAGTTTTATTTTTTGTTTTATTTTAAGTTTTAATTGTGTTTTAAAAGCCAACTCAAGTAAAAATAACATGGAGGAGGTGCTGGAAGGTTCTTGTGGAGTATTTGAGACTATTTCTATTGTTTCGTCTCGAGTACATTACAACAACAAGATCAAATTGGGTTCAGGCCCATCAACCCTACAAGAGGCCGGACCATCCTCAACACAGCTGCAAGGAACCGAATCATCCTCCATCCAAACGGGCTTCAAACACATAAATATTATTGGGGAGTCAAATGAAAAATTTATTAAGAAATTTAATACAACATGTAGATCTTTAAGATTTACTTTCAACGATGAAACATATAAGGACAACCCCTTAACATGGCTACAGGTAAGAAATATATCGCGTCCTAAAATGTTATTTTAACACATATTGCTTGCAGAGTGCATTCGAGGAACTACACACATACATCGTGAAGGATGCGACTCCTTCAGATCGGGTCCGAGTCACATTAAGAAATCCACATTGCCCGGACAAACCGATCGGCCTCTCCTTTAGAAGAGCGGACCAGCTGTCGGTGGGGGTGATAATGTCGTCGCTGGAAAAGGTAATGCAGAGCAACGCTACCTTTTTTTCAAGTGACTTGTTAGTTCTAAACGTGGATAGAGTGAGGATACCGGTTGGATATGGGCGCAAAAACTTGAGGGGATTAAAGTTTGAGGACTTTTGTAAAGCCAAAGGAAGGGACTATTGTTGTACCAGCATTGAACGATAATAATTGTTTAGCTCGCGCTCTAGTCTTGGCGATAGCGTTCAGAAGCAACGATCCAATGCGCAGTAGCATGGAGTCGGGGTGTCCTTTACTTCAAATGTGGACCATGCAACTTTGCCAAAATAGTGGGGTAGACCTTAGTCATGGCGGTAGTTATCAGCATATTCAATCATTCCAAAATCATTTAGATTCATATACTATATAATAGTAGTTTACAATTCGCGGATAGGTGATTCAGTTTACTTTGAGGGTCCTAGGGAATCGAGTAGAGTAGTTTTAAATTTATTGTTAGAGGATGAGCACTATCATGTGATTACCAGTCTGACATCGGCATTTACTTGCAATTATTAACTCTGACACTCCACGCGTGGTTTTAAAGTTTAAAGAGTAAAAAACACACTTTGTGTCACCCTGTATAAAATGACGTACGCTCAACTTTCTTAAAATTCAAAACGTGCTAGATTTCACATAAATTTTCCTACAATATGGAAAAAAATTAATCAAACCGAATTTAAAATAACAAATTGATGAATGGGCAAACTTCAATTTTTTGAGTGGATCGATTATTTTGCCGTTTACACCACATCGCTTTCGACGTGACACAAATGTATGTCCAACAGACGGGTTCAGTTAAAAAGGTGAAATCGTCCACGTCGATTCCTTTGCGTCAGGAAGGGCAATAAATCGCTTTTGAGCACAAATATGTCGCTGTGAATCAGGGAAAATTAAATTGGTAACGTTACACAATTGAACATTCTGTCAGTTTTGTTAATTGTTACGTCGAATTGTGCATAAATATTTGCAAATGTATTATAGAAAACTCGTATACTTACTTCTCCCTGGGGATGCTGAGGAGAGAAGTTAGGTAGGTACCTACCGATGCGTAATATCCATCGACATGTTTGCACGAAATTCTCGCTTCAATGAGCTACCTTTTACACGGCGATGGCGATCGTGATGGGGAATTTTCCACACGCCCGCTCTGTGATTTCTTATGATTGGGGTTTGTGAAGTAGTAGGATGGGCGCTTGAGGTAGGTACTCTGTGGTACCACTGGTACCGGAATTTCAAATGGAAAACATACTTACGCGTAGGTAGGTACTGGAAATATGACGCATTTATTTTCTGTTTAGATTGATAGGAATTATACTGAGTTTTTCGTCTTATTTTATTTTTGTTTTTGTTATTCTTTTTCCTGGCCGCAATACTGTACTAGAGTTACTTAGTTCATTACGCTGAGAGGGGTGGTAGATCGCCATGTTGCGAACGCTTATTCTTTTGTAGGCTCTATTTTACCTACTATTAGCCATACAATAAACATTAGATATTGTTATTTGCTCTCAGGTTAACCGAAAAATGCTACCTATAATTATACTTTTTCGCTTTTTCCTTGTGCATTAACCCGACAGAAACGAGTTCTCTTAACAAGAAGTGTTGGAGTCTTCGAGCTTCCGTGTTCTTCCAAAAATACATAAATTTAATAAATAAACTGAATTAGAGGAACCACATTACCACACTTAGCATAAAGTTGGATAAAATTGGATTTTCTGACAATGTTGGCACATGATCGGATAGGATCCATCCTCTTTATACCTAAGAGCATCAGCACCGTATTTATAAGGAGACACTGCCACATCTTTTTTTATGTGGAATACGCTCACCGCTCCCTACCTGATATATTCCTCTTTACGGATGCTCTAAACTCTAAAGTATGAAAAGGAACCGCTACTACAACTACTATTTACTGACACTTAGTGCAAGCATCGGAATTCCCAAAGAGAGGAACGCTATGCTGCAGACACAAAGCCAATATAAACTTACCTTTAGATTGGTTTCTAACTACCAAACTCACTGCAGGTAATAAACAGTAATACCAATGAACTCATACAGGTTAAAGAACATGCTGAAATAGATATGACAAATAAAGATATATTTATTTCCTTTAAATTAAATAATACATCTTAAGGAATGCAAATTCAACACATATAAGGATAGCCGCTATAACTATGTATTGGTTAACAACTAACCACACTGATACACTAAATGACTAAACAATAAGTGCTAATAAGATGATGAAACACCATGTTAGTAACTAGATAATTGATGTACACTTCCAAATGATCGCACAAAAAAAAACAGTAAACACGGCAAACATACAAAAGAGAAACTGTGAAAGAGTATGATTAAATGATTATGTTTATTATAAAATTTGGTACCTTAATCTGTATGCTATCATCATTCTTTTCACTCAATATATTGACTTATAAAATTATATCTCATCGAGAATAGTTATATCTATTTGATGATACATATTGATCTGCATATGGTCCAGAAGGCCTATTCTGACGTCTATCGTCGCTTCTATAGTTGTTCTGTCTTTGATTTGAGCCGCCTCTCCTATTATAATCATTATAGTTCTGATGACTGTTTCCTTCATATCCAGTACGCCGATTTCCACTGTATCCGCTGCCACCCTGTTGATAAGTATTTGATTCAAATCTGTTTCTGTTATTGTAACCACCACGATTATGACCTGTAACAGAAATAAATTTCATAATATTCTTGAACAATACATAAATATTGTAACAATCTAAATACAAATAATAATAATTCAAAACGATTTTGTGGTTAAAATCGATGATTTTGTCGTCCCATTAGTTAACAAAGCTAATAATTTAGGTGTTGTCTTTGATTCAAATCTTCGATTTAGAGAACATGTAACTAAACTTATTCAAAAGTCTTATGCTGCTCTAAAGGTGATATATGCTAACCGCCATTGTCTTCCGTTTCAATTAAAAAAAAACTTGTGCGAATCTTTAGTTCTGTCCTGTTTCAACTACTGTGACTTTATTTATGGTCCCTGCATAGATTTTGTACAAAGAACACGTATTCAAAAAGTTCAGAATAGCTGCCTTCGCCTAATTTATGGAATTTGAACATATTTCCTACAAACTGAAGGAGATCGGGTGGTTGAACATGGAAAAGCGTAGAGCTCTCCACTTGGCTAATTTCACTCATCGCCTATTAAGCGATCATAGTGTTAATTCAACTATCAAAGATGAATTCAAAATAAGGTCTGGAATTCATAATCTAAACACTCGATTCAAAACATCTTTTAACATCCCTCGCCATTTTACAGCTATTTATAAAAGGTCGTTTGTGTACAGTGCTATAGGGTTATATAACAGGCTTCCTCAAGAATTCAAGCTATTGAATATTAATAAATTTAAATATAAATTAAAAGACTATATACTTCATAATCCAATTTAAATATTTTTTATAGTATTAAGTAATTCTTTTTTTTTTCTTTTCTATGTCCTTTTACTTGCTGAAGATACTCTGCAGCTGTCTACTTGCTTCGGAAACTCCCTCTAAATTTTGCTTAAAGTAATCCATATTATCACTCTACTACAGACAACATTATTTAAATTTGCGCTACTAGCCTAGACAATTTATTTTTTAAGAGTTATCTGTCAAACGATGATGGTGAGGTTGAGTGTGAATAGCATTCTGCTAGACTTCGCCTACACCATCATCGATATATATTTTCATATACATATTCCTTTTTTTTTTCTTCTTTTTTCAAAATAAAGTCATTATTATTATTATTATATTTCTATGTTTCAATACAGTGATGCGCACTACATACACATAGGAACTGTACCAAGGAAACTAAAAGATGAAAAACGATATGCAAAAAGAGCATACTTGAAATGTGTAATAGAAGTGATTAGGAGGCACGAATAAAACCTTCTCACACCTGAACAGTCTTCTGGACAACTTTGTAGAAGACGTTAACACACATCCAAAACTAGGAAGAAAAGCTCACAAAGTAAAAATCCGTTTGAATTCATTTGCAAATTATGCATTTTTTCCTGGATACTGAGTGCCGACGCACCGTTTTTGTTTGCCATGTGCGACTTGTTGTGAGTGCCAAACAACAATATCCAACGTACGTTATTAATTGCTATTAATAATACTCGTATAATATATGTACCGCTTCCACGGCCAGTCAATAAAGTAAAATCAACATTCGTTTTTTTTTGTATAACTCCAAAAGAAAAATCTAAAACTAGAAAGTCGGATGTCTTTAGTGGTCAACTTCCTAACTCATTGGTTTATCTATTCATTTATTACTAGAGCCCGGATGTTCAGGCAAAATGCCTAAAATGCCTAAAAATGCCGATAGTAGCTATTTTTTGTCCTAAATGCCTTTTTTACAGATAAGGGCTTATTTTGCCTTAAATTTAAAATAAATGTCTTTTTTCATAAATGTAAATACAAACAACCGATGTCATTTAAGTATCCTTTCCTAGAAAATGCTATTACCTGAATTAGGGCTTTGCATTGTTGGTCATAATCTCATAATAAGCTAGGCTATTGAAGCGTAAGTAAACTTCCATGTTACTGCTAATTTTGGAAGTGACGTTTTTTCGAGTGATGGTTCCGTTCTGTTCTGTAAAGTATGTGAGAAAGCAGTAAATTTCGAGAAAAAATATTTTATTACCCAACATATTGAAGGAGCTAATCATAAAAAATCAGTAGCGTTAAAAGTGGGCGTCCCAAAAACTCCCTCATTGACAACATTGACATCAAAAAGACATGCATATTAATGCCTATTTTATTTTTTTAGTGCCTATTTCGAGATTTATTAATGCCTTTTTGCCTGCCTATTTTAACATTTTTTAGTGCCTGAACATCCGGGCTCTATTTATTACTATTTATTTATCTACTTATTACTTTTACTGTATTCGCTTTTGTTTTCTGTAATGATGTCGCGAGACTAGCACTAGATTAGACTACGGAAGATCTCGTCTCATCTCCCATAGGAAGGAATACAAAAATACGAAGTGTTCCAATAAATCATTAGTGTGATGAATGTGGCAACATGATATAAGAGTTGAATTGATACGCGACTGTTTTCATGTTAAGTCTGAAAGAATGCAGTGACGCAACATTATAGCACAGAATAAAACACTAGTGAACCAGAAGCGACACTCTGCTAAATACGTGTTGCACATTTTCTTATCGCGCGAACTAACAACTCCACCTTCTGTGGTGTAGAATATAGCGCGCGCATTGATACATTATACATTTCAGCGTATGTACCTAGCGGTGCCCGGTGCGTTGAACTGTTATTGCGAGAATTCTATCGGAATTAGTTTTACGGTGAACCGCTTATCACATGCGAAAATGTATGGCAAATATTTTTCGTTTATTTCAAATTTAGAAAATAATGAGAAAAACTACAAACCACACTCCTCTTTTTACTAGCGTTGCTAATGCAACAGACAAAGAAGATTACACTACAATGGGCGTAGTTGCGCCGAGGAGACCGCCTTGTACCGGCAACATAACTTCAAAGGTGTCGACGGAGAGTGTCACTTCTGTCTCAGTAGTGCTTTATTCTGTGGTTATAGTGTAAAAAAATCATCATTACGACTATACTTCGTGATGGTTTAATTATAAAACTTTAAACTTTCTGTACTGTTGTATCTTTTATATTAGCAAGGGCAACACCGCAATTATTATTATGTTAGAATTGTAACTATGTTCATGGTGAAGCCTGTGCATTGTATTTTGTATTGGTATTGTCACGAGTTGAATAAATATTTTATGTGTTATATTACATTTGTGTTACCACCACTCACACGAACCACCTCATTTGGCGACGATAAAAAAATTGGTTACAACTACAACTTTGTTTATACGTAGGAAATGGCAACCGACCAAACTTCTACTTTTTATGGTCAAGCCATAGTGGGAAGTGTAACGGAATTCAACCCTTTAGATGACTGGATGCTGTACCAGGAAAGGCTGGATCAGTACTTTTTAGCCAATGCAATAAATGATTGTAAAAGACAGGTGGCAATTCTTTTAACAATTGTCGGTACACCTGCTTATAAGGTTCTCCGTAATCTCTGCGATCCTATTTTACCGAAGGATAAAACGTACACCGAATTATGTGAGATGCTGAAAAAGCATTACACACCGGCAGTATCGATATTTAAGGAGAGGAGTGAATTTTATAATGCAAGGCAAAACAAAAACGAATCTATTAGTGAATGGTTTGTGCGAATAAAAAAATTAGCCGTCAATTGTAGTTTCGGGGCTAGGTTGGAAGACACAGTCAAAGACAAGTTTGTCACTGGCTTACATCCAGGTAAAATTTTAGACAGACTCTGTGAAGAAGATTGTTTAACTAAAACTTTGGAGGACGTGAAAAAGCTTGCTATAAGTAAGGAAACTGTTTTAAATTCAAAGATAAAGGTTGAAGAAACGTTTGCTTTGAAATCCTTCAACAATCGACCACAAGAGAAATCTGGATCATTAAAAGCAAAGCACGCAGTTCCAAATCGGAAGCATCCTGAAGCTAATACGAGTAGTGTTTCTTCTATTGTAGATAAACCAGATCCAAAATGTTATGCATGTGGCAAGTCTGGGCACAATTTTAAGTATTGTAAGTATAAGAAATTTAAATGTAGTAAGTGTAACACTTTTGGTCATATAAAAGGTGCTTGTAAATCGAAAGATCAAAATTTTTTAGCATTAGATGACGAAATGGGTGAATCTTTATATAATTTATTTAGTGTTGAAGATGATTCAGGCACTTTACCAATTAAAGTTTCTATTAATGTTAACAATGTACCAATAGAATTTGAAATTGATACAGGTGCAAGCTTAACAGTTATTCCGGAGAGCTTGTATGCTAAATATTTTTCTCATTTAAGTGTAGTTCAGACCAATACTAAGTTGAAATGTTACGATGGTAAGGAAATCATTCCATTGGGATCAATCTACTTAAATTTTAAACATAATCAGTTTGTTATTGCATCAAATGTTTTCGTTATAAAAAACGGAGCATCACCTCTCTTGGGGAGAGATTTATTAAGTAAATTAGGAATTAAGGTGCAAAGTAATGATAAATGTTTGAATAAATTGTCTGACAATTACAATGTAAATTTAGAAACAATTTTGTCAAATTATAATGAGATGTTTAGCAAGGAACTAGGTAAGCTTAAAAAATGTGAAGTTTCCATAAAGATTGAAAAAGATGTTACGCCTATATTCGTAAAGCCATACAATGTCCCTTATGCTTTTAAGCAAAAAGTTAATAGTGAGTTAGAAAGACTAGAAAAATTAGGAGTTATTACTAAAGTTGACAATAATCAGTGGGGTACACCACTAGTTCCTGTTTTAAAAAAGGATGGTACAATTAGAATTTGCGCTAATTACAAGGTTACAGTCAACAAATTTATTGAAAATTTTAATTATCCTATACCGCTAGTCGACGAAATATTTAATGCATTAAGGGGAGGAACGTCATTTTCTAAATTAGATTTATCCATGGCATATAACCAATTACCTCTAGATGAAAAATCAAAACAAATTTTAGCGTGGAGCACGCCTAAGGGAGTGTATTTAGTTGAAGGACTACCATTTGGAATTAAAACAGCATGTGGTATTTTCCAACAACAAATGGATAAGTTGTTACAAGGCTTAAATGGAGTCTGTAGTTTTTTTGATGATGTTGTAACTGGGAGAGACCAGAAAGAACATTTATTAAATTTAGATGCAGTCTTAAAAAAAATGCATAATGCAGGTATCACATTAAATCTAAATAAATGTGTATTTTTTCAGAACCAAATTAGTTATCTAGGTCATATAATTGATAAAAATGATCTTCATAAAGACTACAATAAAATTAAAGCTATTCAGGAAGTACCTAGGCCGGTTAATGTTACTCAAGTAAAAGCATTCAACGGAATGGTTAACTATTATGGGAAGTTTATAGAAAATGTAGCTATAATTTTGGCACCATTATATGAATTAGAACAAAAAAAATGTTGAATTTAAATGGTCAAAGCGTTGCGAAGATGCATTTTTAAAAGTTAAGAAAGAATTATTGTCTGATAATGTTTTAACTCATTTTAATCCTGATTTAAAAATTCTGGCAAGTTGCCACGAGACTTCCCTCGTATTAACACTTTTTTCAAAAAATAAATACTACTGAATTCAGAAAAAATACTCTTAAACTACATAAAAAACTGCAATTTTTATCTTATAAAAAAATGAGTGTCGCCATTTTAGCTTACACCGGAAGTGACGTAATCAAAGGTAATATCAGCATTTTCGTTCTTGGCCCGAATGCAATCGATTGGCGAAAACCGCATTTCGATAACTTTAATAGTTTCTGAGTATAGAGCGTTGCAGTCATTTTTTAAAAATGATTTTTTTAACACATTTTTCAAAAAATAAGTAAGCACAATATATATTGCTGAATTCAGAAAAAAATTCTCTTTTAAACTACATAAAAAAACTGCAACTTTATCTTATAAAAAAATGAGTGCCGCCATTTTAGCTTACACCGGAAGTGACGTCATCAAAGGTAATATCAGCATTTTCGTCCTTGGCCCAAATGTAATTCATTAGCGAAAACCGCATTTCGATAACTTTAATAGTTTCTGAGTATCGAGCGTTGGAGTCATTTTTTAATAATTATTTTTTTTAACACTTTTTTCAAAAAATAAGTATAGCACAATATATATTGCTGAATTCAAAAAAAATTCTCTTTTAAACTACATAAAAAAAACTGCAACTTTATCTTATAAAAAAATGAGTGCCGCCATTTTAGCTTATACCGGAAGTGACGTCATCAAAGGTAATAACAGCATTTTCGTCCTTGGCCCGAATGTAATCGATTGGCGAAAACCGCATTTCGATAACTTTAATAGTTTCTGAGTTTAGAGCGTTGCAAGGAATGTGTACGTACAGACTACAGACGACAGACGGAAATTTTTTTTTTGCATATTTTGAATCTACGTATTCGGAAACGCAAAGATATGTAAAAATTTCCATAGGTCAAATTTTTTTTTTTGGCAAACTAATACAATACTTCCCTTTTACTTCGTACTCGGGAAGTAAACATTAAATTATCGTGTGATGCATCTCAATATGGAATAGGTGCAGTTTTAGCTCATGTGTATGATAACGGTGATGAAAAGCCTATCGCATTTACATCACGTGTGCTGACTAAAGCTGAGGCTTCATATTCTGTTATAGACAAAGAGGCTTTAGCGATAGTTAATGCTGTTTTCGCAATATTTGCTGGGTAATAAATTTGTGTTAGCCACAGATCATAAACCACTTTTATCTATTTTTGGGAAAAGCAAGTCTATTCCTCTAGTAGCTGCAGCAAGAGTGCAGCGCTGGGCTGTATTTTTAAATAACTTTGACTTTGATATAATTTATGTTAAAGGAAAAAACAATGTTAATGCTGACGCTTTATCTCGACTTCCGCTTGAATTCAAACATGTGAATCAGTGTGAGTTAGAGTGCAGTAATTATTTGCATTTTATTACATTAGAAACTCCTGTTAAATATGATCAATTGAGTCAAGCAACTCAAAAAGATGAAGTATTAAGTCAAGTATTTTCTTTCATCCAAAACGGTTGGCCAAAATATCTTAGCCTTAATAAAAATAATACTGGTATGAAAAAGTATTTTGACAAAAAATCAGAATTAAACATAGAAGGTAATTTAATAATGTTAGGACGTAAACTTGTTGTTCCAAGTAGTTGCAGGAAATTTATATTACGTGAGTTACATACCTCTCATTCGGGTATTACTAAAACCAAAAGTTTAGCAAGGTCTTATTTCTACTGGCCTGGACTAGACAAAGATATTTATAATATGATTTCATCTTGCGAAGTTTGTGCAAGTACGAGGGATCAACCTAAGCGTGTAGTTCCAAAATTATGGCCAAACACAACCGAAGTTTTTGAAAGGATTCACGTTGATTATGCCGGTCCTTTTCGAAATCAATATTTTCTCATAATAACTGACTCTTACAGCAAGTGGCCCGAGATTTTTGAATTAAGCTCAATCAACACATACATAACAATCGAAAAATTCCGTGAGACTTTTGCTCGTTTTGGTATTCCCAAACTTGTGGTTTCTGATAATGGAACGCAATTTGTTTCAAGAAGTATGGAAGAGTTTTTCAGAAAAAACGGAATTCAGCATGTTACCTCACCGTATTATCACCCTTCTAGCAATGGGGCAGCGGAAAACACTGTTAAATCAGTAAAAAAAGGGTTACAAAAAGCACTTGCTGATTTAAACAATAGAGATAATTCAATTTCAACCTTGTTATCACGATATTTATTGTGGTATAGAAATTCTGTTCATTCAAGTACGGGCGAATCGCCTGCTGTTAAAATGTTTGGAAAAAATATAAGAATGAGATTTGATCTCATTAAATTTAATAAAAAAGGGGGAGATGCTGCTCATCAAGATAAAGATATTAAAACATTCAACATTGGTGAAGTAGTTTATGTTAGGGACTTTAGGGAAAAAGGTAATAAGTGGACAAAGGCGCGAATAGAAGGCTTTATGGGATCTAGAATGTACAAGTGTTATATTTTTGATACTAATCTCTATAGCAAACGCCATACTAATCAGATAATAAAATTTAACAATAAGGTTGACACTGTAGTTATCGATAAACGTTGTAGTAACGATAAGATCGGGTATGTACCAGAATCTGAATTTGCTGACCAAGTTGAGATTTCTGAGCAGACTGATGACGTGAAAGAAATCGAAAGTGTTCCTGTAAATGTTAGACCAAAAAGAATGATAAAACCTAGAGTAATTTTAGATTTGTAATTGTATGTATTTCTTAAGGAGGAGGACTGTTGTATCTTTTATATTAGCAAGGGCAACACCGCAATTATTATTATGTTAGAATTGTAACTATGTTCATGGTGAAGCCTGTGCATTGTATTTTGTATTGGTATTGTCACGAGTTGAATAAATATTTTATGTGTTATATTACATTTGTGTTACCACCACTCACACGAACCACCTCATGTACATACTAAATCTACGTAATTCTTTATTTTAACCGCCGAAATTTACATTCAATTTTGGAAAATTTATTAACATCAGGTGTCACCACTATCCTTTTTTGTGCCCGGTGCGCCCTTGAAAAATGTTCTAATTTTACCCGGGGTTCTCACAATAAAATGGACAATGTTTATAAACATCTATCATCCAAACCAAATTTTTGCTTAATTAGGTATAGGTAAGTAATTCGTGAAATTTCAATAAAAATATAAAAATTAAGTAAAAAAAATGTTTATTCGAAAATATTTGCCAAAATACACAATAATAAAATACTCAAATGAGACCAAATACTCGTTAGTAGAGATTAAAAATTTAAACTAGCTGAAATCCCCGGATTACAGAACGAACTTGGATAACGGTAACGAAAATATTAAACAAATTTGGCCTGATCAAAAAGACAAAATTTAATAATTTCGAAATTTCGACTCTAAAGTCGAATATCTCGAAAAGTATTTGAGATACCGAAACATTGGCACCGGATCTTGAATCGGCATAACTTTTCACATTAGATCCATATCTTAACTCGGTTGTAGACATACGGATCCCTTGCAACGCACGGACGTATTGAATTCAGTAAGGAACAAAGTTCGTTGATAACAACTAAGATAGAATACAGAAACGCCGCGAGGCGAGAGAGATAGCGTGGAAGGGTCATTCCTGTCCATTTCGTAACGCTTTGTGCATGCGCTGTGCCAAAGGGGAGACAGCATTAAACCAAAACATACTAACCAAAATTCCAACTAATTCATTACATGAATTCCATGTATCCTGGTTCAGTATAGAAGGGAAAAAGTCGTGGGAAAAAGTGCTATTCCACAACAATTCCTGCGATAAACTAAAACAAGTACAGATTGTGCACATGGTTTTTTGAAACACATACTAATTAATGTAGAAATAGAAAGTTTGATCGCTCCAAAAAAAAGTTCCCTAAGGATTAGTTAAAAACCACCAAAAAGGGTTCTTCTGTTTTAATTCTTAAAATTTTTGCTAAAATAATAAAAAAATGACTTTTAAAACACCAGGAAAATTATGATTCCTCATCGCTACAATGCATTGGTTTATTTTCCCATAGCTAACGTAGTAAAACCTTAAAAGCTCGTTCTACTCGTTCTAGACTAGACCACTGCGGTAGAATAATACGTTTGACACTTTTTCCAAACATTTAAATGCCGCCCGGCACACATTCAAGCTACAAGCTATCTACTGAAAAAAGTTTCAGCTACCTAGGAAAATTCCCCGCAGAGTATAATTTAAAACTCTCATTAAAAACACTATGGACAAGTGGATCAAGATGGAGAAAAATAAATTAATCTATTAGAAAATCCATCTGTGCATCGTGAGAATGTGCAATGACTGACCAAACTGAGCCACACTGTAAATATTTTATGAGAAACCAGTTGAAAATGCTATCAAGATCTAAGCTTACTTTTTGATGCTCATTCAGGATCTGAAGTCAGAATTTTAACATTCCTTAACACACAAAAATCACAGATTTAACGAATTCTCATACAAACCTTGTAGAATGTAGATGTTTCAGTTCAGTATTGCCGTTGCATATAAACTACGTACAACTAATCTTCGACTATGTATATATGTACTTAAAAAAATGCAATCTAAGAAAATAGTATTACATCGACTTAGCCGGTGAAATACCTACAGCCTACCGCCGTAGATGTATAAAATCGATAAGGTTTAAAAGAGCTCGCAATGTTGACATTCACAATTCCTCTATTTAGTTCTTATCTTACCTGTAGATCGGTAGCAATAGAATAATAATAATGTGAATAGGGGTTGCGACGCGTAGGGGAAGATGTGATTGTGAAATTAGGCGTGTCAGTGGCGGTGACGGGAATACAAAGACTGCAATTACGCGCTCTGCCGCCGGCACTGCTGTCATTGTTGCGTCACATCCGCAAACAACTATACAATGCCGGATAAATTGGTTGTTTTTACTAGGCGGGCATTCACTGTTTACATTACAAATTATATGAACGATTATTGGTAGAAACGATAATTGAATTAATATAGATTTTATGTGACACTTTAATTAATTTTGAGTTATCTCGTTTACATTCGTCATAAGTAATTATTTTACCAATAGAAAATGGTATACATACAATTACCGAACAATTCACTTCTTAATCAATGTGTTTGTAAAAGTTAATTCAAATTTTCTTCATTTATGTTATAGGGACATACATACATACATACATACATACGTTAACAATTAAATGATATAAGATATAACTTAACGACTTATGCAGCTTCCTAAATAATTCATGTTATGCTGAATTGCTGAATACTTTTGTTAGATTTACTGATTGAAACACAAAGGTACTCGCAAACTTTCAATGAAACGAACTCCACACATCTTAAAAAAATAGTGTTAATATGTATTGATAGGTATATTCAGAAAAGTACAAGTTGTGGGGGAGGGGGGGGGGCAAAGAAAACGGAAACATACGGAGGAGAAAGGATCGAAGGTCGAGATAAAATTCGATACGAAGAAATATGGCGGATAACAATAAATTCATCGTTATCAGCAGATTAGACAAGAGGGCACTAAAATGATACAGTCATTTAAATCGAATGAAAAATCGTAAAATGGTCATAGACAGAAAGATTAAGACCAGAACAATCAGCTGCCAAACTGAAAATGTAGATGTAACAGAAACGATAATACAAAGAACTACTTAAAGGGAACGACTGAAGAGATACAGCATATTGCAATATGAGAATGGTAAACCTCCAAAAAAGACCAGAAGTACACATATCAGGTAACCGGATCACTTAAACAGATTCATGGAATCCGAGTGTTTTGGAGATGGCCATAGCGCCAGTAATATCATCGTAGGATTGCAAAGCAGAGAACCAAGGTCTTCAAATTGCTTTTTAAAAACTCAATGCCTCTACTCTTCATTACATAACATAACTTTCTGACTATGGTGAGTACCATGATGCCATTGGTAAAATTTTTGTGAAGTTGGTTAGATATTATTCATTCCATTTCGAATTCCAAGACGAATATTTTACAAGAAATGCGAACTTTGTAAAAAATTAAAAAAATCCCTATTAGGAGGACCCTACAATAAACCTTCCTCTAATCCATTGACACCTTTTTTATGTTTATACAACAATGTTTTGTTTGAATTTTATGTATACATCAAAACTCATACAATCAGTTTCAATTCCAACCGGTGAGACAATTGTCAACTATATCAGCAATTGATATAAAATGATTTTCAAAAAAGAATGGAGTCTGTGGTTTGTTGATAATTTGGAAAAGAGGGCCGTTTTTTCGATTTCCAAGTTAGTTGGTTCCTATTTTATATGGAATTTATTAACAGCTTTTTTCCGCTATACTTACTGAACTTTAAGAACATATTTATTGAATGAATGCTTGCTTTCCAAAGAAACAGATAGCATAGAGGTTGGACGAGAACATCTCCCATAACCAGAATTAACGTCTGCTGAATTTATTGGGCTTTTAAAAACGATTCTCAAAATCCTACCTGAAATACCTATATGAAAGAAAGCATATCTGGATTTCATAGCATCACGCCCCGATACATACTTGAAAATAAATTCAATGAACTATAAAACTACTGACGAAAGGTGTAGGAAACCTACATATGAAAGACAACAAAATAAGGTTTATCTGACATTTTTGTATTTTAGCCATACAATTTTGTCATTCGGCAATTATTTTCAAACTAAACGAACATCAGAAACCTTCAGTAATTTTACCTCATCTTATGAATGACACAACACAGCCTACACCAAAAACGGCAATAATTTTTATCAAAACGTAGACATTTCGGCAGAAAGACTATCATTAACGAATAACTTCCTTTGTCCTTATCTTTACAAATATGACATTTCCATTTAAAAAATGAACGTTTTTGCATGTCTGTAATACCCTTAATATAATATAGATTCAACAGTATAATTTCTGCTACTTAAATAAAAAAATACTACAATATACAGGGTGAGTTTTTTTTCATTATTTGTATGGGGATCTCGGAAACCATAAGAGTTACACATTTGCTTAAATGGGGAAAGATTTGCTTCTTTGGAAGATTAATCCAGATACGCTTTTGTTGATTTAAGAAAATGCATGGCTTACTAGATATTTGTAAAAAAGTAAAATTCTCGAAAATCGTTTCAGCCCTTTAATTCGTTTATTTATAAAGATAGATAAAAATTGTTCAAATACAATTTTTAGATAATTGTGTGCCGAATAAGGTCACCGTACTAGTTTTTAAATTTTGCTTAGCATTTTGAGGTTATGAAGCAAAGTTGAATTTTTTTAAATGGAAACAATAGTTGGCTATGACGTATTTTAATGGTGCATTTTTTTCTGATTGTAATGATGTAAGGGTTGTATCACTTATTTCGATAAATAAAGGCACAATACACGTTGTCCTATTATTTGGTCTACCAAAAATCACATCCTGCCATGGAAAACAAAAGAAATTTACATTAAGTGTTCGAAATGAACACAATTATTATCGACACACCTTTAGACTTTTTTGTATTTGGAGGAATAAAAGATGCAGGAGCTGCAGGAAGTTGTTATTAATGCGTTTAGCAGATTAGATGTAAATGGGCGTAAAATTGGGAAAGCTGTTAACTCCGTGTTGAAAAGGTGTCACAGTGTGTGTCGATAATAATTTCTTTTGTTTTCCATGGCAGGATATGATTTTTTGTAAACCTAATAATACGAAAACGTGTAAATTGTGCCTTTATTTATCAAAATAAGTGATACAACCCTTACATCATTACAATCAGAAAAAAATGCACTATTAAAATACGTCACAGCCAACTATTGTTTCCATTTAAAAAAATTCAACTTTGCTTCATAACCTCAAAATGCTAAGCAAAATTAAAAAACTAGTACGGCGACGTTATTCGGCACAAAATTATCTACAAATTGTATTTGAACAATTTTTATCTATCTTTAGAAATAAACGAATTAAAGGGCTGAAACGATTTTCGAGAATTTTACTTTTTTACAAATATCTAGTAAGCCATGCATTTTCTTAAATCAACAAAAGCGTATCTGGATTAGTCTTCCAAAGAAGCAAATCTTTCCCCATTTAAGCAAATGTGTAACTCTTATGGTTTCCGAGATCCCCATACAAATAATGAAAAAAAACTCACCCTGTATTTATAGGAAAAACACTACCTACAAATTTTAGCGACCATGAAAAATTAATGATTATAAAAAAACACGATCACATTGCGCAATAAAATAACTACCTAATTACAGTAAATTTGTTTATCTCGATTCAAAAGGAGAATTATTAAATATTATTCATTAACGTCAATCGTCTACCAGCCACGTGCATTGTTGGTCACGTGGCATACATTAAAATTATTATTGGGTAGGCTTAGAAATCAGAACCCTCGCCTATATACAAGCTGTCAAAACGTCTATTTATTCACTATTAAGAATGTCTTGGGCTCTGCTTCAATAAAATGTGAAGCACATTCATTAAAACAAACTGCAGTGAACTTACTTGCTCCAATATTTGCATAAAGAAAAAAATGAATGTTAATAAAATTGCGATATTCAAGCAACCAATGAATAAAACTGAGCGTGGGGGAGTGGGGTTCATTATTGATAAGGGCACTTCCTTACTTGCGCTGCATAAAAATGTAGAATATTTTTTAGGGATGGGTATCGAACAACAAAACATCGATTACTGAGAATCGATTACTATTTTTTCTAATTAATCGATACAACAATTAATCGACGCTAAGGAGATCGATTAATCGATTAATTGGCAATTTGAAAAAAGGAACACCAAAATTTTAAATTGTACAATTTACAATTGGACAAAATTAATACAATTGTATAATTACTATAATTACAAATTACAAATTGTTGAAAAAATTCTAATCAGTAGTTTGGGAACATTAAACGCAATAAAAATAAAATAAAATAAAATTTAGATATGTATTTATTATTTACATTCTAGCAATCACAATTCAAGACCAATATTTTTCTTCTACATCCTTTAAAAATTTGTTATTTATTATATGTAAAGTTTCTCTGGAAAATAATTATTAGGCCAGAAATAAAAATATGAAAAAATCGTGATACAAACATCGATTACCCGATTAATCGAACATAGCAAACATCGATTAAAAATACATCGATTATTTTATAAATACATCGATTATTTCGATTAATCGATTAATCGATACCCATCCCTAAATTTTTAATACACCTAGACAATGTGAATGTGGTGGTGTGCCAATTTGGATACCGTATATCTTAAAACAACGCGGACGTCAATAAATTACATTGTAAACGCGAATTTACGCTACCTACGCGTTTACGTGTCATTTCTTTTGCGAGCTGTGTCGTGTATGTGTATGGGATTAGTGAGAGAAAAGCACACAAAAACTGCAATCGTGAGTTCCGTGCCCGTGAGTGTTTGTTTCATGTGCCGTAACCATCAGGGTTTGGGCAATAAAGCGCGACAGTGTGGTATCTAGGAGCCGAGACACTACGCCGAATGCCCACAACGCCGACAAGATTTTTTGATGGCCCATATCGCCGACGGACACTACGCCGACAGTACCCGGCTACTCGCATCGTCGACAAGTAGGTATACAAGGGACACTTCGCCGAATTTTTATTTTAATTGCAGAATGCAAAATGCAAAACTTAAACGTAGATTGCCACTAAAGCGCCTAGGTTATTTGCAGGTTTAGTACAGTCACTGTCAGGGTAGTGTCCGTCGGCGTAGGCGACTAGGGCGATATGGACCATCAAAAAAGCGTGTCAGCGTTGTGGGCATTCGGCGTAGTGTCATATGCCCGGTATCTACTTGTCAATCGCGTGGAAGACGCCTCATAATTGCAAAGAAAAATGCATACTGTTTTCTGTCAAAGAGAGCGACCCATACAGCACCTGTCTTACATAACTAAGAATTCAGCGAAGAAGAAACTGGACAGAGACTTTGTGTTTGTTTTTTTTTTCGATTTTAAAAGTCGCCGTGGGACACCGTCGCCAAACCGACCAAACAGTTTCATGCATAAACCGAATCTGTGTGTTGCACAACAATTGTGCAATGTGCATATTAATAACGGAAATACAGACATTAATCAATGGTGCCATGTTTGTGGTCTCAACTTTTAAATTAGGTATATTTCCGGGTTGGCACGTAAAAATAGAGAGATCGTAGCTATCACACAAAACAGATTTTTTTTAAATTTTTTTATGATAACATATAGTGCCGGCAATTTTTTTACATATTTTGCATGATCCCAATGACACATAAGCAAACTTACAGAACTCAAATCCTACAAAAAATAACGAAAAAAAAAATATAATTATGTGCAGATCATATAAAGTGGAATTTATAGGTATATGCGGTTGTCACAACATGTATTTTTATATTATTATAAAATGATCAAACATAATTGTAGGAAGTAGCATATTCTATATTCACAAATGTAATAACAGAATCAAAAAACCTGGAATATTATACAAGGTGTTTAAAAAAGATGCGGCAATATTAAAGGGGGTGATTGCCCAGGTCATTTTATACAAAAAAGTACATATAAACGCTTTCCGAAAACGCTTCGTTACCGATCTACAGCGTGTTGAAGTTTAATTAAAAAAAGAGTAAAAATTAGATTTTTCCAAAACGGCTTGGGATATAATACAATTTTAGGCGTGTTAATAGCTGTGGGAGACACATACTTTGCAATACAACACGATGTTTCAGTAAGTTGCGCGCGTATTACCACGTCACAGGCTATTTTTTAAGAAAAAAATAGGACGCCGCTGATTTCTCTAAAAATAAAAATATGTTTTTATTCTTTGTTCAATTGTGAAGAAAAAAGCTCTCTTAACTTTTTATAGTACGACGTACCATTTTTTAGTAAAAAAAAAACATTTTAGTGCATATCCATTTATCATGTGTACAATAGTTATTTACATATGAGTACGGTAAATCAAGGTTTACGTTAACGAATGAGATGTTTATTGCCGAAGCGTAGCTGAGGCAAGAATTTCGAAACGAGTAACGTAATCTGATTTAACGTACAAATAATGTAAAACATTTTATTTCATACTGCCCATAGACTCATTTCTTAAGAGTTTTTCTATTAACTTTATATAAAATTTGACGTTTCCAAAGTCATGTCACTTTATGTTGCTATGGCAACCTTTGTATTCGAGTACAAAATTTCTAGTACGGTAAAGTTTCATTTACCAGACTCGTATGAGTCTGGTAAAACACAGATTACTAGTCAGTATGAAATAAAAATATTTTTAAACAGTCCTGTTTTTTTCTTGAAAAATAGCCTGTTGTTGTATTGCAAAGTATGTGTCTCCCACAGCTATTAACACGCCTAAAATTGTATTATATCTCAAGCCGTTTTGGAAAAATCTAATTTTTACTACTTTTTTTTAATTAAACTTCAACACCCTGTAGATCGGTAACGAAGCGTTTTCGGAAAGCGTTTATAGGAACTTTTTTGTATAAAATGACCTGGGCAATCACCCCCTTTAATATTGCCGCATCTTTTTTAAACACCCTGTATATTAAATATTTCGATGTTGTGCAGGGTGTACAACTAAGAAAGGAGGCCGGCCATAACTCGGAAACTATTTGAGATAGAACAGTGAAATAAAAAATCTTATAATAAATGTGACCAAGAGAAAATGCTGGAAATTATTTTGAATTTCCTACCATTGCTGCCAGATGGCGTTTCACTGATTTCAATTTGAAATTCCCATTTTTTGGGCAATTTTCCTCAGTAATGTATTTACAAAAATATATTCATTGTAAACCAGTGACCAATATGTAAAACTTTGTGCAAGGAATTTTTACGATTGCTGTCAAAATAAAGGGAGGGAGAACTAAATTACGTGTTACTAGAAAAAATCGTGTAACTCCGAAACGGGTTGCTTGAATTTGTCAAGATTGGCCTTGATGTAAAGACAATTGATATTACCAAAAAAATCCAAAACCACAATTTCTTATCTCCGCCTACCAATAGAGGGCGCAACTTGTTGAAGGAACTACTGTAAAGGAACTAAAGTCACTAAATATTCTAAAGTACCGCAACCTTATGTTCCAATGAGTTAGAGAGAGAAAGCTAATTTTAACCCCAAAATGGCGGAAAAATGACAGATCTGTGTTTGACGTACGATGAAAATTAGTATTTACTATTACAGGTCGCACAATTTAAGATGATTTGGAGGTCATATGCGCAGTCGTCCGTTTTCAAATATTCAACTCGCGGCAATTCGAGAATTTCAGTAATTTTAAGCTGTTGTACTTGACGATTGTTCCCGAACGCGATGACGTATCTGCGCGACCCGAATCATCTTAAATTGTGCGACCTGTACTAAAGTTCGACGTTTGACACTTGGTTTGAAACCCGACAATTTGAAAAACATCATAAACTTGTAGTTTTTCCATAAACATCAGGCTCGTCTTCTTATTCTTACACACTACTTGCTGTATTTTTGTAGTTATCCTTTTCTGTGATTTAAATAACGATTCTAAATTAATGAGGTATTAACACGACAAAATAAAATGTCAATTTTAAAAACATATGTTAGGTTCGTTTGTAGGTATCTTTTTTTACCCTACCTCTCTACGACTCACCGTTCTTTAAATAAACTACTGATACGAGTGGTCTCATTCACCCAGTAGGTATACTATTCACTCACTGCTTTCGCCGACCCGTTGCTATGAGTGAGCAAAACAAACGCTTTCACGTTCTGTATCCAAGTAAGAAACTACAAGTTTCAATGGCAGGATTGAACAAAAGAAAGTTATGCTTTTTTCAACTCAACACAAGCTCAAAGTTGAAAAAACATTTTCTTCTCAAATTTTACACAAAACATTTTTAAAAGTGCACCTAATTAAAAAAATGAAATTTGCATTTTTAACATTAACTGTAATAGTAGTTGAAAATTTACTGAATTCTTTTGCTTTTCTAGTTAGGTAAATGGTGTTTGCAGTGCTTTCATCTCTAGAAAGGAAAACGTAAGTTTCTCACTAATTTTACTAAACAAAATATTGTTTTTCAAGGTGGTTTCAGAAAAATTCCAATTTGCAAGTTGAGAGTTTTAGAAAAAAGAAATTAACCACGTACCTCCTCTCCATTCATTGTAGTTTGGCGGTGGAACATTTCCATATGGACCTGGAGGTTTTGGTGTGTGATGGTTAAGCATTCTGTGGCCCACAGTATCAATGGATGCTCTGTTAACAGAAAAGAGAAAATCCACTCAATACAAAGATGTATTAAATCAATTATCAATAATCCTCAATCTTTTTGTCTGTTTGGATTAGAATATATAAATAACATTTCAACAATGTGTATAAAACTACATATTAACAAATTGCTAATAATAATTATGCTGTAATGCCACAGAAATTGAAGAACTATCAAAATTTTTCTACAATTCAAATTAATAAATGTTAAGAGAGCAAAATACATGGTATAGAACAATATTGTGTGGAAAGTATAATTTCTTTTGTATCATAAATATACCAACGTTTAGTTCAGAATTGGCATCTATAATTCTACACCATTAGATTGCCGTCTTACGTACTCTTGCAATTCTTTAAACAATGCCTTAAGAAAGAGATCAAAAAATAAAACAGATTGTTAGAGAGCAAGGTACAATTACAATTTTAAACTCAGATCAAAAACATATCTTAAACGATAGAGAGAAAATCATGAAATTAAATCAATCAAATTACCAAATTTAGAAGTTAGAAAACAAAAAAGTTATAGTAATGAAATTTCTTCTAACAAAAAATTTTTAAGAAAATTAACCATCTTCCCTAGTCGTAACAAGGAATTTACCAAGGTTCAAGGCTGTCAAACAAATCATGCACGAGTGGGTCAATATTTTTGGTCCTAAAACATCCTATGAATGCACATATGAAAAAAACTGAGGAACATCATTTACAAGATATTAAAAACAAAAGATATATCAAAAAAACCATTTGAGAGATTCCTTCTAACGTTTACATAATATTGAAATGTGAGCAATCCACAAAATGTAAATAAGATTCTTTCATAAACACAACTTTGACAATAAACTACCAACCTAACTTTTGATGGTGCCATTCCTATAATGGGTCTCCAATTTCTACTTGCATCTCGATCCAAATCTTCAGGTTTTAAAACTCTAGGTGGCATTTTTGCACCTTGTAACACCACCGATGGGAAAATGAATCCTGCTGGATATGATGGATCTCTGTACCTGACACAACATATGCTATTGTTTTCAACCGCATCTAAACCAGGAACAGGAGATTTCAAATACCTTTAAAAACATTTATAAATATATACTTATAAAACAATAGCACTAACATACCCATTCTGTTGCACACAATCACTGGAAAAGAGAATCGTTCCTTGCATTCCGTCAATAGAAATACTACTTTCAATTGTAGCATTATTTGTATTCTTAACAAACTCTTTTACAAATGAATATCCCTTATTGTTATTTCCAATGTACAATCTGTCATCACCTCGAACATTTCTTTGTTTTTCTTCATCTGTTAACAATTTATATTTTGGAGCAACTGCACGACGTAACCTGTTTTCGTCAACAAAAGGTAAAAGTGCAACACCCATCCACGCAAACTTTTTGCCATTTAAATCTATTTTAAAATCGTCAGGATAGAAGTCAATAATGGAAGAATTCTAGAAAAGTTAGATTCTATCAATCAATATGCAAACATTAAGTCTCGATTGACATACCGGGTCGGTCATCAGTTCCGCCCATGGTGCGGGAACATGTTGACGACTTGCAGCAGGAAAAACGCACATAAGTTGTTCGAACGGTTTAAACTAGAAATGAAAAAACAAATGATCAATAAGAAATTCTCAAGTAACTGACATTTGTTAACAAATTAAATGAACACTTTATATTTTCATTATTATACATTATAAAACATGAACACAAAGAGGATATTCCAAGAATATAAACCTCTGTATTATTATTATTATTACTATTATTATATTAATGCCTAGTTAGTGGGCATAAATGTTGTCAAATATAATGGTATGAAGGTACAAAAATAAATCTGAAGTACATAATTCAATAACTGCTTGCAATCAATGGTCAAATGGACAAACTTATTGATAGCGGTTTAATAAACTAATCTAAAACTGTTCGTAGAAATTAGAAACAACTATAACCGCAGAAGCGAGAATAATTGAAATAATGTTGCAGTCTATGGCGCAAAAAGTATTAAAGCACTGCCATGTGTTTACTAACTGAACAGAAAACAATTGGATATTTGTCCTTATAAATCTTTGTGACTAATTGGTGAATTACACTGATAATTAGAAAATGCATTGCCAAAAATGATATTAAATGAATGTCATTTACAGGGCTCGCAGTGATCACTGCATTTAAAAATATGTAAATAGTGACCAAAAACTTAAGAAATATGTACCAAATATGTACGCGATGTAACATTAACAGTAAATATTATAGAATATGCTTATTAACTGTTGTCGATTGCAGACTCAATTACATACCTATCTACTGATAAAGAGTTGCAATTGCAATCGCTACCAGTGCTGCCAATAAAAATTTCTCGATTCCCCGCGTCAGTGTTGTCAATTCCCCGAAATGATATTTTTGGAATAAAAACACTGTTTTTTTACAAAACTTTTATAAAATACTATACCTCATAACAAAATAACTCTTACATATACATGCTATTACTTATATGGTTTAAGGTACGCACCACCACCAATTTCTTTGAATTTATAAATGATATAGAAATGAATGCGTTCAGAAATACAAAATCTTGTTCAAATGACGGTTGAGCAGTCATTTGAGTGGTTTTGCCATTCAAAATTATGTTGGTAGTGTCGAGCTGTATCTGTAGTCCGAACGTGATTTTTTAGTTGTAAAGTATTACCCGAATCCGACATAAAATAGTTTTAGCCCACCGATTGTCTAATTCCCCGAAATTCCCCGATTTTTGTCATTCCCCGCACTAACCCTCAATTCCCCGCAAATCGGGGATTTTCCCCGCGATTGCCAGCGCTGATCGCTACCTAAGGAATTGCGAGATTTACGCTGACGAGTTAAGTTACGGGTTCCAGCATGACTTCATTGTTGATAAGACAATTTGAACAAGGTGACATCATCGACATATAGAAATGGACTGCGCGTGGTTATGCTAAGCCGGGATACTGCAGGTGAGAGAGAGGGTAAACGTGGAGGCCTAGTTCTAGCTTTATCTGTCACGTATCTATTGGTCGCTGCATTCCCCTAGCTTTATTTGTCGCGTATCTATTGGTCGCTGCATTCCCATTAAAATGCAGCAACCAATAGATACGCGACAGATAAAGCTAGAACTAGGCCTCCACGTTTACCCTCTCTCTCACCTGCAGTATCCGGGCTTAGCATAACCACGCGCAGTCCATTTCTATATGTCGATGGGTGACATTCCTTTTGTAACCTATATCTATGTATTTATAAAACAGTTACATAACATTTTTTAATTTATTTTTGTACCATGTGTAAAAGCAGACTTATTGAATTTCAGAACGTCGCCGTCGCGTCGGAAATATGAAATATATGTACATTTTTTTCAAATTATGTACTTTTATGTACTAAACCCAAAAATATGTACTTTTACATAAATTATGTATCCGCTGCGAGCCCTGCATTTAATTGATTCTATAAATCAAATACATTTCACACTTTATGCATAACATACCGGTTCAGTTCCACATTCAAATTCCGTACTAAGGCCAGAAATGTTCAAAAAGTCTGATGAAAAGGGAGCATAATGATATGGAAAGTACCATTCCCAAGATGCACATCCTTGATAGTAGTAACGTAAAACCCAACATAAGCCTTTCACATATTGTAGTGCAACATTATAACTGCAAGATATTTATGTACATATTTATAACTATGAATCAGTGCACATGTATACCGAAACTCTAGATTTTCAGAGTCCACATCAAATTTTGATTCGTAATAGCGATCCTTAAATCCATCTTCCCATAGTCGAACCTCATCATGAACTTCATCATCATCATCTTTATCGTTTTCTTCTCTAGCCCTCTTTACGCCCCTCCTTTGATCATGTTGATCATCTGAATGTTGAGGAGAATCTCTTGACGATCTGAATGAGTTTCCTTGATTCTGTGCAGGTACAAAGTGCATGCCGGCTTTACGAATGTTGAAGGCTTCTTGACGGGGATTTCTAATAGGTTGAACCTGTCCTAGTAGCTAGAAAATTTGAGTTGTTAGAGAGCGCAGTGAAGCAATTAAAAAAAACTTACTGAAGGCGCAAATTGTGTGTCTTTAACAAGTCGCCAATCTGGAGTAAATCTTGCGACTCCTTCCATTCGCCTCTTTTTTGCCTTTTCTCGAGCTTTAAAAGCCAATTCATTTTCTTGCCTTTTTTTGAAAATTTCATCCTCAACTTTTCCTAGTTCTAACATAATGAGTTGTACCCTTTCTAAGTTTACATCTCCATTGTTTGTTACATATCCCTAAAATAGTTATTCAATAAATTTTAAGATGGAGTGGCATACAAAATAATACAAAAAATAATGTACAGCATAAGCATAAACTACATAAATTACATTATTTTTTATATTTCATCACATGATTAAACGAAAGTACTAGGAGGCATCAGATAATTGAATTAATAAGTTGCATCTGTGCTTAATAAAAAATACCACTAATATGCCATGTGTGTAAAGTTGCAATTAAACACTAAGTGGCCCTTGCCATGCAGGATGCAGGACTATTATAAATAATAAATAGTAAGAGCTCGTCAGAAAAATACTTGTAATACTTCACTGAAATATTGAATACTTTATTCGTAATATCATCATTTGGTAATTATTTAGAATCCGAGGTCATGCACCAAGCCGTTTCAACTTTTCCCCCATAAGAGAGTATTACCAGAGAACTAAGAATTAAGCTATAACGTAACGACCGCAAGTCACTAAATTTGGCAATTAGTAGCAAAATGTGAAAACTTGGCAGATTTGGGAATTGTGCAACTTGTGTTAACTTTTATTTCTCTTTTATAGGTTATCCACTCCCTTTTTATTATTCTACAATTTCTTGAGTTATCGATTATGTACAGCGTCTCTTACAGGTTATCAGTTAGTATATAAGGCCATTTAAATGCCACTGTTTTACTTATATGGAACGTTAATAAATTCTACACATTGATCTGTGTCTTCACTTCACTAAAATCTTTCCATTTATTACTGGCACACATTAGACACGTCTTTATGTATTGAGTGCTACTTTACTGTTACAGTGAAGGTTCCCACGGCCGCCAGACTCAGTAAGATAAAAAAAACTTACTGGGTGGAACCGTGATAACTCCTTTACTATTTTAAATTAATTACCTACTGTGTAATGTCCAAGTGCGTTTAGATTAGACAACCCACATGTTATTTATATGTTCTTTCAATTCAGGCACAGACAACAGTGATTAAGGTATATAATAAATAGATATCCACTGTCTTTTGATTATTCTACAATTTCTTCACTTATCCATTATGTGTTGAGTAATATTTTTACCATTTGTATCATATTTATTTTTTAATTACAAATTCCAGAGTCAGTAGATTAATAGAGTACCGCAACCTCCGCCATTTTTAGTCCTTTCCGCGCTTCACTCACTACACGCTCAGTAAAGTAGATGATGTTTTGACTAAATTTTTCGGAATATAATAAAAAAAATACACTTAACGACACAACAACACGGTATTTTATTAAAAATTACGCACTTCGTAAGTATATTTTATGTATATGGACTAAAAATGGCCGCCAGGGCGGCATTTGTCGCGTCAAAGGCTTGCGGTACTCTATTAATCTACTGACTCTGACAAATTCCAGAGTCAGTAGATTAATAGAGTACCGCAACCTCCGCCATTTTTAGTCCTTTCCGCGCTTCAGTCACTACACGCTCAGTAAAGTAAATGATGTTTTGACTAAATTTTTCGGAATATAATAAAACAAATACACTTAACGGCACAACAACACGGCATTTTATTAAAAATTACGCAGTTCGTAAGTATATTTTATGTATATGGACTAAAAATGGCCGCCAGGGCGGCATTTGTCGCGTCAAAGGCTTGCGGTACTCTATTAATCTACTGACTCTGACAAATTCATACCTATAACGCCACCTATTGAACACTAGACAGTAACTCTACAATTAAGTGCTTAACAAAACTTAAAAAAAGGGTCATTTTCCGAGACAAATTTTATTCATTCTCTATCATTCCTAAAATTTTTACTCGAAATTGAGATGGCCCCGGATTCTAAACTGCCACCCATCTTTTTATAGTCCACAGCCACTAATTAAAAATTATATTTCAAAATCAATATTGTTTTGTACTTTAAGTGCCTGTATATGACATAGATGTCATCGCCATAATAAGAAGATAATGATAAAGATAAAGTGTATATATACTTACCCCTGTTTTATATAAACAATCCTTATATAATCCCACTAATCTGTCAATAGCACCTTCGCGAATTTCAAGACTGGGTAAATGTGGCAAAAAATCATTTCCCACAAAAAAACACATAAACACCCAATCATCGAGTACACGTTCAAAATTGTATTCAAAAGACAAATTCGGCATCGCCAATTCTCGTTCCAAATATTCTCGCAGAACATTCAACCTTACAAATATAAACTCTACTTCTGAAGAAATAGGAATAGATTCAGCATCGGCATTCGCTAATGATCCTGTACATTCTTGTAAGGTGTGACCTAAAACAAAATGTAAATAATAGTATATACATGACTCTCAATTCAGTGGCATATCAATTATATTAGATACAAAAAAACAAAAAAGTTCTATAATACCGTCTGAATGAATTCGAATCAAATCTTAATGAATTTATATTACCGATGTCTCATACCAAAAAGATTAACTTTGAAAATGGAATTCTAAAGGATTATAAATTTAATTTGGATGGGGAAGGGTCTCCGAAGGAAGTGTGTCCTGTACATAAGAGAGGTAAGAACTACATGGTGATTAGCTTAACAAATGTGGAATACAAAGCCTCTACCATACTGGAATGCTTAGAGAGAGAGACAGAGGAAAAGAGCATCATAGTGGACTGGCAGGCGGGATTCAAGAAAGGAAGGAGGCTAGTGGACAACATTTATATTGTTAAGCAGCTAGTAAACAGGGTGCTGGACGAGGCGATAGTGTACAGGAGGTTAGATGGTAGGGATGGACTCGGGCCCGGGCTTTCGGGCCGGCTCGGCCCGAGCCCGGCCCGATTTCGGGCTCGAATCCGGGCCGGGCCAGCATAATTTTATCCGGGCCGGGCTTCGGGCCGGGCCAAACTTTTTCCGGGCCGGGCCGGGCCAAAGAGCTCGGGCTTTTCGGGCCATTCGGGCTTTTCGGGCCGGCCCGAAACCAATACACCTGCTATAACGAGAAGGATTATGTGTTCAAAGTTTAGTGCGCATCATTGCTATCATTGTTATCGTTGTAATTACAACTTCGATTAAATGATCAAATTAGTAGAATTGTTTACGTGAAAGCAGAGAAACAAATAAACAATTGTTTATCGGAATTGTTTATGATACCCAATAACAAAAACCCTACGTCCAAGATAATGAGGGCCACTATGGGGATTTCGGAAACGGTAAGAGATAGAGTTTCGGTTAAATGGGAGAAAAGTTGGGTAATTTTGAGTTTGATAAAATGACATTTTTAAACTGACGAAATTCCGAACCGTTCCGAAGTTATGCGACAAAAAGCGAATTTTCAGAATTTCGTTTCTGACAAATTGTTACTTTGGCGTTGATGTTAAATAAACAGTAAACGAAGCTTCTGCGGGTACCTTTTAACGTTCTTTAACATGCCATACAGAAAATTGGAATCCGACGTTTCGTTTTCAAGTAACCATCATCAACTTTTTTAAAATACGGTCCTGTTTTTTTTGTACATAGATAATATTAGAAGCACTTTTTATTCTGCATTCAAGCATGTATCACACTTTATGGTTTAATTGCGATTTTATAGTTACTTTACGATTATCGAAAAAAATCTAAGTATGAACATGTATCCCTCCCAATAACATTGAAACTGAATTTTATTCATAAATGGGCTTTTGCTAACTGTACTTTCTCATCAAATTAATGAAATGACAGAGAATTTTAGATTTTGAATACTAATTTTATAACCAAGTAATTACAAACAATCAACAACACAAAAATGAACAAATAACATTTGATGAAAAGAAAATTTAAACATGACTCCTTCGTCCTCCGATCGTAAATAGCGACAATAGAATCCAAACCATTCTTTAACATTGCAGGTGTTACAGTTTGGAATGCGTTAAGTACAAACCTTCGGAGTTCTTCTTCTATTCCAAAGATATCTTTGTAAACATAATTTCTTATGTACCCCTAAAGAAAAAAATCCTGCGGAGTTATATCGGAAGAACGAGCTGGCCAGGGTGTTCCAGAAATGGTGCTTAAAACTCTTTCGGCAAACCACCCTTAAACCATCATTAACCACCCGTGAATTGTGCGCAAGTGCGCCATCCTTCTGAAACCAACAATCGCGTATTACGGCTTAGGGTAAAATATCAAGAGCGTCTTCAAAAGTAGAATGTAGTAAACTTAACTAAAATAGTAAAATAAGTATAAAATCGCAATTAAACCATAAAGTGTGATACATTCTTGAATGCAAAATAAAAAGCTCTTCTAATATTATGTACAAAAAAATCAGGACCGTATAACAAAGTTTATGGTTGCTCGAAAACGATACGTCGGATTCCAATTTGCTGCATGCCATATTAAAGAACGTTAAAAAGTACCTGTAGAAAGTTCTCTTACTTTTTATATAACATTAATCACAAAGTAACAATTTGTCAAAAACGAAATCGTGAAAATTCGCTTTTTGTCGTATAACTTCGGAACGGTTCTGAATTTCGTCAGTATAAAAATTGCATTTTACTAAACTCAAAATTGCCAACTTTTCTCCCATTTAACCGAAACTCTATCTCTTACCGTTTCCGAAATCCCCATAGTGGCCCTCCTTATCTTTGACACAGTGTATAGTCTCTTTGTTGCTAAAAGTCGGGCCGCGGCCCGGCCCGGCCCGGGCTGAGCTATTTTTCTTCGGGCCGGGCTTCGGGCCGGGCCAGACTTTTTTAAGTTCGGGCCGGGCCGGGCTTGCCTCAAAGCCCGGCCCGGCCCGGCCCGAGTCCATCACTATTAGATGGGATACCGATTAACACATGACAACAAGAATGATACGCATATCAGCGAGCTAGAGGGAAAGGGGAAAAAAGTGGTAGGGCAGGGAGGCTAGGACATTTAGTAGTAACGTGGCAATACAGAGGTGGCTATTTAACAAGATAGTGGAAGGTGTTATGAAAGGTTACATTATACAAAAGTACGATAGGAAATAAGGCAGTATAATATTGTAACACAATTACATTGGTGATGCTGATGTTTATAATTCTTTTCAGTGCAACCATCTCTAATTTCAGTTGCAAAATGACAACTGCAATTATTGCAAATGACCTCTGGTGGCGACTTATGCAATTACTATAAGTAGGTAGTGTTTTTCAACTTAACATTGTTCATTGTTTTAATTAACAAAAACATTACTAAATAAATAGTAACTATTTTTAAAATCTTACATTAAAACTGATCTTTACTAATAATAATATTCAAGACATACCTAATTGACCGCATATCTCACAAGGTCTTGCTTTGTTTGGTTTGAATTCTTCACGTATAATAGTAAAATTGACTTCGTGAGTTGCAAGCCCTAACATAATTAAATCTGCATCGGCTCCACATAAACAGTGATGAGTATTAGGATCATGATCGGGTTGTGCTGGAATCAAAAATCATTCAATTATTCACACATTGGATGTGACTGGACATCTCTTCAGCATTTAAATATTATACCTCGCTGTTTTCTGATAAAGTCCATAATTTTATGTTCACCCTCACCAGGAGCATTTGCATCTGATAAAATTACTTTTATGCCTTTCCATCCAGGATCATTATTAAGTCTGTCATGAATGTAATAATGCAGGCATTTTGATAAACGGTCCATAAAAGGAGTTCCTGGTGTAATGCAATTAGAATCAAAATGGTCTTCTTTAGGTTTTTCGGGAGGCAAAACAATCCCTTTTAATAATAATTCCGCACGTACACGAGAAATCTCATTAACCTTCTCAACAACTTCTTTTGACGCACGAAATCTTCTCGACCTTTGTTGATTCATTTTTGCACGCGGTGCCACACCATCAATTGCCATATATAATAATTTTCTTGGCCTCACTATTAAAAATAAGCGATCTATTGCTTCAAATATTGCCACCATCATTTCGTCTTCATTACGTGGAGCAGGTTTATCTTCTGGATGGGTACAAGGATGAATTATACCGTTCATATCAAGATATAAATTGTCAAATTCGACTCCATTGGGATTTGGTTGGGAAGAATCGATTGGAATTCGCTGCCCATTAACATTAACGCACTATAATTTAAACATTATTAAACAATACAAACTTCATAAGAATCTAACCTTCTCTTCAACACAATGGACTATTACTGAAGGATATTTTCTAGTTAACCACCTAAAAAATGCTGGAACTCCCATGTTCGATAAATAAAATTCCCGTCAATTAAACAAAAAATATGTGTAGTTATTTAACTATAAACATATTATTATTGTTATAAATGGAAATTAGTGAAGAACGTGTAAGCTATACAAACATGGCCGAAATGAAATTAATTACTACTACATTGTAACTACAAAAATATATGGAACTATATAAGGTGAGGTCATTTTGCCTACTTTCCAGTAAGGCACACCTTCTACGATCCATGGACTAGGACTAGGAATTACGTGATCTTAGTCAAATTAAACCCCGCACTGTGTAAAAAAATTAAAAAACCTTGCTACACTTAAAATGTTTAGGTGTCTAGAGTTACTCGGGTTACTTCCTTTCATTGAATAAAGAATAGAGAGGAAGGAGAGTATCGTACCATTGCTGCATAAAAATTAGTTAGGTACGGAAGTTCAGCCATTTGTACACCACTGTTGAGTCATCTTTGTTTACATTTTGGTCGTGTTGACAGTTGACCATAACCTGCAAAATTTGAAATATTCATTTGTTCATTGTTACAGTCACTGAACTCCAATTAGAGTTATTAACATATACGTTTTATTTATACGTATATGGTTATTAATATGGCAGTTGTTTCGGTCAATTTCTATGTAACAAGAAACATGTTAGTAGCCATTTTGCCACCACTTTGATTTCAAGGTCGAGTTCATATACTCCTTCCTCTCTATTCTTTATTCAATGCTTCCTTTGTATAATAACAAAATTTAGAGCCATATAACAAATGAATGTCTCCCCTTATAGTTTGATTTAAATAAGGTTGGGTATGTCCAATGAATAAAGAAAACAAAGGAAAGAGGATAACTTATGCAGACGATTCTCCAAAAAATGGTTCTTCCATATGACATATCTAAACTTCCGGTTATAAATATAAATAATATCCTCTGACTATAAGTCCACTAAAAACTAAAATAAACTATGGAAAGGTCTTTAGAATAATGAAAACCAACAAAAATACTATTACAACCCAAAAATATTACTAAAATCGGAAGTAGATCTGATTACACGACACCAGCGTGACACGGACCAAAACAAATCATAATTGGTTCTTCAATATGGCCGAGTTCCGTCGTATTTGATGCAATAGTGATTAATCGACAATGCTCCTTGCTTTGTTTTCTTTATTTATTGGGTATGACCATTGAGTAAATGGCAGAAAAACTCGAATTGTCGGGTGAGGATTCTTTCGCTCCTTTGCTGCTTATCAATATGCAACAAACAGGAATCTGCTTCCTATAATAATAATAAAATTTTCTCTCGTCGTCTTGAAGATGCCTGCGAATAGTGTATGAAATTCGGTTTCATCAAGTCTTGCACGAAATATGACATGTATCCACTATTCTTTTCGTTTTCGATTCTTTTTTACCTTCTTGATCATAGCATATCATGGAAAATACAAGCACATCATCATCCGCCGATGAACTGCTTTCGTCACTGTCTCCTCTATACATCGCACCGTAAAAAAATGCAACTAAATGCTTAAGTATACAATTTTATTTTCACTGCTTTAAGTGAGAATACCCCTACAAAATTCTACTGCTTGCCGCAGTTTGCTGTGACGTGACGCGCCGCTAAGTGATGCTCTAATGGGAATCAGGCTTATCAGCAAAGTATCTTTTAGTTAATATTTTTATCGGTAGATGTCTCAACATAAATTTCCATAAAATGTCAACGAAACTGGAAAATTATTGTGTCTTTTATATTTTAAACTAGAAAAATTATGCATTTTATCAACTTATTTTATTGATAGAGTCAAAACCGTTTTTATAAAAAACGAATATTGAAGGAATAACAGGAGTGACTACAGCCATAATACTCTTCTATTATGCTACAGCTCACCTAAGCAAACAAGATATTCGGAACTAAAAGAATTTTATTTGAAATATTTGAAGCCGCAAGATTTATAGCCAATCATACAAAAATATTTATTTAGGTAGGTACTTCATTATACTCCACAGTTGACAGTAATAACATGTTATGCCATTTTTTATATACATACCTACATACCTTAGAGATCATAATATGATCTAAGCTACAAAGCTACATATACTTATTTTGTAATAACGTTTATTAAAATTAATCGTTTCATTTGTGATTTGTGATTCTTTGGCATCAACAATGTCTCTATTAATTCTATCTATGTAGTTATTAGACAAGTAACATTTAGTTGACGAGAAAGTACTTATGTTGCGGTTCAACGACCAATTTTCAAATAATTAAATTTACTGTCTAAATACATCTTAACATGAATGTACTCTGAAAAAGAGGACAGCACTAGCTCCACCTTCTCAACTATCATGTTTGCTTCGGTCAACTGTATGGTATTTTCGAGTTTTCCAATGCACGTCACAAAATTTATGACGTTATTTTACTACAATGTTGACAGACATTCTTTGTACTATTGGAACGATCCACTGATAGTGTAATTTAGGACAGAAAAGTAAGCAAATTCGAAAAATCGGAATATATAAATGTATGTAAACAACGAAAACACAACAATATAACCTTAAATTTACAACGCAAATATTAAACAAAGAGTAAAGCAGGTTTGGCATTGTTGGTTTTCAGTACCAACACTAACATTGAAAATTTACTTTTTTTTAACCATGAATAACGTACCTGATGAAGATTTTTATTTTGGTATGTCATTTTATTTCGTTAATGACGTGCATTGGCGAACTCGTTGAAAATACTATACTTCTTAATCACCACACACTAAAATGCACTAAAATGAATACTACAGCACATTTGTTTTTATAGCCATCCTCTAATAGATGTAGTTGAAAGAGATAAAAATATGTAATTTTATTATAGTTTTACATCCGAGTTATACACTTTATTTGAATCAAACTATACTGACGAAATGCCTATACAGTGTGTTTCATAAATATACCAATCAAAACAAACATTTATAAATATATGTCGGAAATGGTTCGTTTTCCTGGTACATGTTTTTTGTGCAAATCCCTAAATAAGACTAATACACAAAGCCGTCCTTAGATGTCCCTACCCAATTTTCATAATACACTTCTTCTATGTAGTGTATATAATCGAAAGGTATATCACTGTATTTAATTTATAAGTGTGTGTTAACTCATTTTCAACATGGGAAAATGTGTACTATGAAACAAATAAATTCAAAAATACATAGACCTTTACTGTCTATATCTTTATTCATTTCCCATTATAAACAATTTTTAAACTACTACTTGTCAAATGAATATGATCTATGTTTCCTTAGTTCCCTTTATTTCTTATATACGCAGACTGAGGCAACAAATAGGGGATTGAAATTTGTCAAAGCTTAATTATATTTGGTCGGTATATATTATATTATGTCTATGAAGATTATGGTACATATGAAATAACAATTGCCGATTCTGGAGACAAAGGAACTTTGGTGGGATCTGTAGCTTTCCTGAAAATACACAATGAAAAGTATATAATAATTTAAAAATGAAATGTACTTACTTCTTCATGATGTCAGTTTCATTGTAATTCCTGCTAAAGTATTGAACTGTAACATCATCAAGCTTTAATGATGTTTCTTTAGGTAAATCGACTATTACTCTCTCTGAAGAGGGATTGAACATAACTATGTAACCTGGGTTTCCAGGTGTGAATCTGTAACATTTATAGAATACACTGCAGAACTCTATTTGAAAAATTAATTATTCCCATGTCAATTTGAGAATGAGAAATAATTATTATAATTTGATACAATTCATAAAAATGATTTTTTTAAAAAGCGATGAGAAATCAAATCTGAACTACTAGCAAAGAGAAAGTTATGAACATGTTTCAATTTTCAAAATTTTTTTTTGCATTTCTTGACATTTAATGACCTATTTTTAGACAACACTTTTAAACCATTAAATCTATCGATGAAATTTGGTACAAAAATTCTTTGCCATAAAATCAAGGTCGAGTTTGTTAATCAGAATTGGTAATAAATCTTGTTCGTCCCCTTTGTGAGAATGGACCCTAATGGGCTACCACCCAATATAATTTGTTAAGGAGCACAAACCAAGCAGTGGCGGAGCATTTTTATGGGGTCTGAAAATTTAAAAAATTCATCACTTCAAATTTTAAAAAACCAAAACAATGCTTTTTATTGTAATTTAAAAATCAAAAAATTGGCGCAGTGGCGCACCGTTTTTAGGATGCAAAATTGTGCATTTTTTAATTTATTAAAGGTTTTTTTGTTTACGTATATGTGAAAGCATTATGGCAGTTAATTTGGCAGCGGTTTTTTGTACTATAATTACTTTGTGAATTTATCCACCACAGATTTTTCCCAGCTTTCAAAAATAAGTGACATCTACCTAACTACGAGCCCAGAATCATATCATTTGGCCCAGTAATTGTTTTATTATTAAATTTAGTGTTCTGTGCATATCTCTAGCTTTCTAATATTAGTTTTAGTAAAAAATGTTTACATGAATGTTTCAATTTACAATAATAATAGTTGCATTCAGTAGATTTTTCTTTTCGTGTTCATCAAAGTCTTCTAAAATACAATAAAAAAGAAAACAATGACTGGGCGGGCCAAATGATATGATTCTGGGCTCGTATATCTACAAATATATCTTACCTAATTCTATTCCACACAAAGAAAGCATAAATTAAACAGATTCATTGAATATATATTAATAATAAATTTTAAATAACATACCTTACATATGCAAATACAGTATTATTTGCAACTAAATATCTGTCCGTTTTACCATGCATAACCGAATCAGATTTTCGTATATTTAGAAGATCTTTTGAAATGGTGGCGTTATTGTTTAACAAAGTTGCTCCAGGAAGTAGCATGGTAACAATATTTAGTACATTTTCTGGTACAGCAGAAGATGTATGCTGTATAAAAAAAAATTAAAATAATTTCATAAATCAATAACGATGGGACTTACCTGCCAAAGTGGCCAATATTTATTTTCTAATATCAAAAATACACTATTGAGATCATTATTAATTTGTGGCGCTAGTAATTGTTTATTGGAACTAAACACTCTTGCCTGCAAGGGTAGATCAATCACCAGAGAATTATTAACTTTAAATGCATCTAAATCTTTTAGACTTTCGGTCAACATAAACGGACCTCCATCAGTTTTATTTTTTACTATCTCCCTCCATTGATTTAAAAGGCGACCCAAATCAGGTAAATATGCAGTGTTAGTATGTGTATAAAAACCGTAATCAGTAAGTCCAAAACCGACAAATTGAGCGATTCCTTCATCTTTGAAACTTCGATCTACTAACAGATATGGAGCACCCGTTAAACGAACCCCTTTTGCACCAGCATCAATAAAGTTATGTAAGATGCTTGAAAACTCATTAATTACTTTTGGATTACTGAAATTCAATTGTGGAGAGTCGTCAGGTGACAAATAATATTTCCCTTGCTTCTGAGAAAACTTCCACGACGAAGTATTTTGCTTGGATTTCTGAATAATAAACACAATAAAAATTTATAAAAAAAGGATTGGTGAAATAATTACCCAGTTATTAGGTACTGTATCTTCTCCAGATCCAGATTTCTTTGGAGGAGCCCAAATATAATAATCCATAAACTCACCGTCATTTTCGTTATTTTCAGCTTTTGAAAACCATTTGTAAGATGATCCAGGTTTCAAATCCACAATGACGTTAATTTTTGTTTCATTGGATCTTCTTAAAAATGACACAAACTTAGTTGAAATATTAATCGGAGTGTACACATCTTCTGGCCATGTAACTATAACACCTTGAATACCTCCATCTTTTAATTGTTTCAGTTCATCAACTGTAATGTCTGGATCAACTTCAGTTAGAGGTCCTTCTTCCCACCTAAAATATTAACATGTTAATGAAACATATAGGTTACTTCATAACTGTTAATTGCAGGTAAATTCATATAAAACAGAGTAATTTAAAATCTTTCGCTTTATAGCTACTATTCTGGCCTCCTCACATGTTCCAAGGTCATTTATATATGCACCTAGTTAAAAAAGAAATGGCAGACATTTTTTTGAAAGGAATGGAAAAAGACAACCTACAATCCTATGATTCCTATTCTTGTCTTGAATGATATGATAATAAATTAATGGTCGTTTGACCAACCTAGTTCTATTCTCAATACATAACCTCAGTTTGTTAACTATTTGTATATTCCCTGCTTTCCCATATTTCATCATTCAATATATATTTTTATAAATTGGTTCTTTTCAAAACTGTCCTTTATTCAGTCATTTACGTTTATTCCAACGTTCTATCTATCTTTTTCTAAACCTCTTAACCTTAACGTCATATTACCACCACCTAGGTGAAGATTGATTAATTATTAAGTATTATGACTTATGACTAAATAGATGATAGAATGGATAGAATTTGACTAATTTACATTGTCTTATGGCAAAGATTAGACTACACAACATTACATTGGATTCAGAAATAATGTGTTAATTCTTAATTTAGTTTTTTAATATTTTTGATGTGATGTTACTAAAATTTCCAAATCATTACACTCCAATAACAAACCGATCTATCACTTGATTTATTTATTTTACTTATATGTATTATTTATTTTCTTATACCAAGTCAACACCGAATGTTTCTTTTTCTTTCTTTGTCTAGTAATTGGACTGTAAAGTATGTAGGAAAATAAATTATTATTATTATTATTTGAAACAGAATAAAAAGTTTGATTAGATATACTAATCTTTAAAATAAATATTTAACAATCACAATTTGTTGAACATTAGATATTACACCACACAAATATGATAAATTTTGTTTTCATATATCCTACCTTTTCAACTAATAAAAAATATTGATTGGCACTTACCAAGTACGAGGCTCCGGAGGTGAACATTTTGGTGCCGCAACGATTATTAATATTGCGCCAACCAACATTGCAGCCCAAAGCAACCAGAAAAGAATAAATAAAAACCATCGCAATCTTATCCAAAATGGATCATTGGCACATTTCATCAATTCCTCTTTAGTGAGACCGACAAATGCAGCTTTTATTTCACCTAACAAAGGAGATCTTTCAATCTTTTCCATTATATAATGTACAAGAGTAACATGAAACACTTTTGGACAAATAATGAGTTAGTTTGTAATTGCATATTATTTACTTAATCAGATGATCATCAAATAAGTCTATAATTATCCATAATTAGTGTACATAAAAGAAATTTACATTGATGAAGTCCAATTATATTGAAATAATAGAACCAAAACCCTCATGTTAATGTTTATGTACATATTAAGTTGAGATTGTTAAAAAGATTTTAAACTTAATTGAGAGTTTCACAATTTACAAAATGTGCTACCTTAATTAGGATTTTAGTAAGCAATTTTATTTTTATCTAATAATTGAAACAAGAAATTTTCGTCTTTAATATTTTCAAAAACATTCATATTCCATTTGATTAGTTATTAAATTGATCAGATTAATTTTCGTACATGATTTTATTACTAAAAAATCAGTGATTTGTCTTATTACACAGTGTATCAACAGCTAAAAATGACATGTAAATAAAAGTACAGTATAAATCAAAACAGATTGACATTGACTAACAAATAAATTTGTTTGTCAATACATTCATGTAGCTAAAAATCTTCACACAATTGTCCTGGTATTGATAGAGATAAGGTGGTGGATTTGTCCTTTTGACATTAATATTGCTTTACCATAATCCTATCTGAAAAAGTTGTATTGATGCATTGATTTCAGTTTCCAGAAATGAAGCCCCACCAAAAGCAGTCATATGCAGTTGCAATGCAGACGTACTAGTATTGGTACTCAATACAGTCCACACCAAAAAATATTGATGTCATGTGTCCGCTAATCAAGAAAGATAGACATGTTATATATGGAAAGACGCAGACACTTTAGACATGCCATGGATTAGAATACAAAAAAATTTGCACCAAGAATTGTTTGTCAGAAAGGTGATTTAGTATTAGATCTCTTCAAATCTTCTCACTAACAAGCAAAAAGCAGCTTACGTCGATTGGTGCAATACAACTTTGAGATAATTTAACATCCTTACAATGCCTGATGATGTAAGGGACCAACAGGCTAGAGTTACCAACCATACCATATTTTCGTGGAAGTCCCACTGGTACAGACCTTGTCTCAATCAATTGAAGTAAAGTGTATGCATTACACATACTCAAAAACAACCAGCGGATTTATTCATGTGGCTGCAGCAATACCAGCAGGTTTTATTGTTATTTAGGTTTGTTACATTTCCAATACTAGTTTGTGTAACATTTCCTTTCCATATAGAACCAACTGATGTGGCGATTATCAAGTTTAAGAGAGTGTATTAACTTTTTGTATTTTGTGTTTGTAATACTATATTCTGGTTCACCTGTTTACAATATGTTCATAAGTGGATAATATACATTTTCATATGCAAAGGCCGTGCTGCAAGGCAGCATACTTGGGCCGCTACCGTTTCTATAATAATTTATATCAATGATTTGTCCAACTAGGTACATATCTGAATCTGAAATTAACCATTGCCTACTTTATCCCGACAACGCTACACTTTTAATAAATGACCTAAATATCAGTGATTAATATTCAATCAGATAGGTTATTGCAACAAGCTACCACTTGGTGCCTTGCGAATGACCTAACAGTAATCTTCAGAAAACGGAAAAATTGATTTTATCACTTCGATGTCACAGAGTAAATGTACCACATGTAAAATTCCGGGGAGTTCTTTATCATCCTAAATTACTTTTTAACTCTCATGAAATTAGCACCAATCTCTATCCTGCGCAGGCTGTCCAGTAATGTCTCTCAGGAGGTTTTGCGAATAGCATACTTTGCATTATGTCATAGTCAGATCGCCTACTCTATAATTGTCTGGGGACATTGCTCTTCCAGCAAAATAAATTTTAAACTTCAACGTGCGTTGAAAATAGTTGCTAATCTAGGCTACAGAGTCGACTGTCGATCTGCTTTTGTTCAATATAAGAACTAACTTTACCAAGTGTATTTAGTCTTGCATGCTTACATCAGGCAAAAAAACCTAGTAAATTAAAAACTACAATCCGAAATGCACTGTTACAATACAAGACTTAAAAATAATGTTCGCATTTCTTTCCTCAGATTATGTAAGTCACAGAAGGACCCTGAGTAGAGGTAATGCATTTTCTCGTGACCTATGAGTCATACCATCGCAGTAGTCGCAAATTTGTCTATCTTGCTAACAACAAACCAATCTAAAAATACATTTATTTTATGTATAACCATTTATATTACTTAAGTCAATGTTTTTATCTTTTGAAATTTCACTTACAATATCCCTCTCGCTCGTAAATAGTCACGCCTTCGCGCAGCTTTCTTCAGGGACATGGGTCACGAGACTACCTTGAGATTAGATGTCTAACCTCAAACCTTTTAAAAACAGACTTAAAGTAGGTATTTCTCTTAAGTAGAGCGTTTTACTCATGTGAGGAATTTTGTAAAAGTGATTTACACAATATTTAATTTTTATGTACCATGTAGTCTTGACGAATGTATGTATTTTCCACTAAATATTATTATCATTATGTGTGTTCGGTTATCTGTTTTATTCAAACTTTTTTTCAAAATAATAACAGTAATAATTTGAATAAAAATGATGTAGTTCCTGCGAAGAAATATAAAATACGAACTAAGTATTCTTCCTGGTTAAGGCATGTAAAGGACAACTATAAAGCCGGTCACTCATGTTCCGGTAGACCTGTGTAGGTTCACCTGTAAAGGTGACATTGCACAGGTATACCGGAGACCTGAAAAGCCCACACACGCTATGGTGAAATTCTAGCTTTCCTCAGTTTTAATGATAATGTCATCGGCAGATAACGACGCGTTGACAATGCTAGGCCTGTTATTAGTTTTATAAAAACGTTTACGGTTTAGGGGTTTAGGGTGATGAACCTCGACAACCGATGCTCCAGACTCAATCGAATCTTCATATGTATGTCTATCTTTTCTTTTCTGACATTGCTTCGTAAATTATTAACTTTTTTTACAACCGATTCCTTATTGGCGGTAGGGTCTATTTCCTTCAGCCTTTCCTCCCTTTTTCCGCGATCATGGTACTCTTTACATTTAATTCGCCACAAACAGGGCTCACATTGATAGTTCTATAAATTCTATCATAATTTTACATTCACTTTATTGTGTGAAACAAAATAAATGCACTTGAAATTTGATTGATGCCAAACTTCTTACAACTTTAAAATATGATTTGGTTGCATTAGTTTATAAATTGGTACAGACTATAAAATCTGCTTCAAAATATAATGTTAAACCTAATTTAACAATAATTATCCCCCTTCTGTACACCATGGCGAGCGGAGTGGGGGAAGAAAGAACAGCCATCATTATCATCGTGTTTTGTTTTGTATTCCTCTGTATTGTTTGTTCTATTAGTGCATGAATATTCGGCAGGTGATTTTATTATTATTTTAGTTAGTTTGGTCCAATAATTTTGCCCAGCCAGGATTAACGCATGAGTCAATAGTTGAATTTCTATGGTGTGAATAGACAATTTAAATAAGTTTCTTATAACCTAAAGGTAACAGGTTAGTATAGAGTCCGGGCAGCAGCTGACTTTGACAGCTCTGAGGGCAAAAAACGCTAACTTAAAACTCGTATTTTCAGTTTACGAGGGCTAAAATTGCAATTGTGAATGCAACTTTCACATTCTCTTAACGCGCGCAACCTGTACATGTGAACAGTATAGGCTGTGCTATTACGAATAGAAAAAATGTTGCCCTCAGAGCTGTAAAAAAATAGGTTAATGACGTCATCTGCCCGGTCCCTATTGGGCAAGACTGGGTATAACTTGGACAAAATTATGCAATATTAGTTTTCATTTGGAAATCCCAACTTCACACTCGTCCTCCTATACTGTAGGGATCCCAATGTATGTGCTGCAGATGTCAAGGTAGACACATCACTTAAAATTCAACGCAACTAGATGACACAATGGCAAAAAGACCAACCCTTCTGTTTCTTTGGGAAGGTGAAAGAAGATACACGCACTTGTATTATTCCTTTGAGAATGATCATGATGGGAACAAGATGTACTGACATCTGGGTCACAAAAGATGATATCTGTGAACTTATACCTAACTATTTTGGTACATGACTACCACTATGTCCAGACAGTACTAATTGTGTCACATATATTAACAAACTGCCCTAAATACAATCACATACATTTTTGAAGTACTTGTTTAAAGTAAAAATTTTTATTTTTCATTAAACCTTAGTATAAGCAAATTTTTGATGGAACACTTTTGTGAGATTCAACGTTTCTTCCTGACAAAAACTCGAGTTTAAAAAATTGAATCTTTTGAAAACTATGACCTAAATTCCTTTTCACTAATATTTCTTGAATATTAAATTATTACTGTTATTTCAGTTATAATTAGGTCTCAAGAACTAACGATAAATTTTGATACAAACGTCTCTTTTAACAATAATTCTTCTTCAATAATCAACTTATTTTCTAGTTGAGTTTCCAAAGAAATTGCTCAATCAATTCTACAACCGCCACACCCTTTTTATTGATCTTTATTATGAACATGGGGGGTTTTCATTTTACTTATTTTACTTACGATCGTAAATATTATGCAAATGTGTGGATGACGTAATACAAGACATTGTTTCATAGATTATATATTAAAAAAATTTACGAAAATCATACCTATATCTACTTTCGCATCTCCGTTTTGTTTTTCATTCGAGACGAATTTAACATCAGCAACATTCACTTTTGAATTGTCTCCCATTTTACCTTCGTCTTGTGGTAACATCTTCTCGTCCGCACCGTCTTTTTCCATACCGTTACTTTTAGATTTTAAAGTACGTTTAGATTGTTCAACGGCTGCCTCTGTAATTAAGATTCTTATGCTTTTTAGGTAACAAAAAAAGGGTGATGTAACTTGTTTTACCTTCCAAATCAACCTCAGGAATTTGCTTGTAGACAGCAGTAGGAGATTCTTTATCCGGCTTGCCGGATATATCCAATTTAGTACTGTCCATTTTACACTAATTAGTTGTAACTATGTAATTGTTTCTTTTATTAAGTTTTACAAGAAAAGGCCCAAGGATGAATCAATAGCGCCTTTAAGTTAACCTGCTTATGTGGTAAAGAGAGTAAGCGACGTGAATGAATGAAAATTCTTTAAAAAAGTATGGCCAACACAATAAAAAAATATATGATATACAGGATGGTTCGAAGTTGGTAGATTGTGTGCTCTTCCATTAACCGTGGTTTGTGCATTACCCTTTCAGCGCTAAGCAAAGATTAAGGAGCCCTGAGTTTTGATTTTTATAAAAAAATATTTCTATGGATTTCTTGGTAGATTTGAATTTAAGGTTCAAATGGACAAAAATATGGATTAGTTACAAGTTACAATCCATCTTCAAGCATTAGTGGCCACTATATAAAAATTCAAAGAATAATTTTAAATTCTCAGGAAACTTTATTTTACTTTTTTTCCAAGTTCAGTGGTCTCCCCATTTGTTTAGCCTGAAGAACTATCCACTGCAATATGTTCGTTATTACAACCGCTGAATTTGCTGAGCAAAGTTCTATTATACGTTTCACTCAACGGTTCTATTCTGTCTCTATTAATTTAATGAAAATTTAATATTTTTCAAAATGATTTTTTTGTGGGCCTTTTAATTCTATGCGTTACGGAAACGCCGATAATTCCTGCTCAAGTCATTTATCTAAATTAAAGCATAAAGCAAGTTAAGTATTTGATAGAAACAATTGTTAGAACAAAGCCATATTTGTTTTCATGGCTTTTTAAGGACATTATTAAGTATAGGTACTTACATATTCATTGAACAAAAGTTCCATATATGAATTCGTTAAGTGTCTGTGTCTGTGGCTTTTTTGTGTTAATGAATTTTAAAATTCTGAAAGAGCATCAATAAGTAAGCTATTAGCTCTTGATGTGCTTCACTGTAACTCATCGGGAGCACAATTTTATGCTTCAAAAATATCACTATGCTTTTAAATATCTTTTATGGGCGTATTCATAGTCCAATCTTCATACTTATATCTCAGTGTAATACCATCGACACAATATTGTGTGTATGTGTAATTCATAGCATAATATGTTATTGACTATTGGAATACTCCATAAAGCAGTAGCTTTCCTCGGCCACACAACGCCGTTATGAATATCTCATTTCTCGCAGTAACGAGCTCCTCAAAGAAAGTCTATAAATGGGTAGCTACATCGAACATTATGATTCTTGATTGAATTCTTTCGTTCACGCCTCAAGTACCTATATTAAATATTAAGAACACTGAAAATGCTTATGCTAGAGATTTGGGCCGGCTATGCTTATGGGATGAATTATTGAACTGACGCACCACCGCTACTCCACAGGCCATTAGAAAAAGGAAAAGATCGCTTACTGGATGAATTCAAAAAGATGTTTAGAGTCGTATTAGGAAGTACACCAATTATAAATTCATCTTATTCCGAAGAATAAGGTCAATTTACCAGGTATTGACTTTTCAGTCTCTTGAACCAGAGAACGGGAATATTCAGGAAGGCTACAGGATGGATCAGTTCATAAGGAATGAAGTTATGGTGCCAAGGAGGATCACAAACAATATGTGAAACTGCCACGTAATATGAGGAAAACTCTTGAATCAGAGCTGAACGTAGGGACCACATCACCATCGAATTCTACTTAGACGTGCGTAATCTTTTGTTCTCCTCGATCAACCCAGTGAGGAATGCGCTTATTGGCTGTCGCCTAAACGTTATCGGGACGTCTACCATATGGTCCGCGCATAGATGGGGAAAGTGCTATTCTCTGCCTGCCACAAAGACAATGATTGCGATCTCCTTTGGAGATGTAGAATGATGGATCTATAAAGAATCACGTGAAGCTACTTATTCATAGTTATATCGTGATCTGCGAAGAAATTCCTTGCAATAGCCTGCATGAAGTTAGAACTTGAGTTTTGAACTTTCTTCAACACGTCTTGCGCTATTTGACGAGATGTGGGATGAGAGCATAAGACTGCAATACAGTCAGTAGTCACATGGTTTTTCCCAATTTTCTACTATAATAGCTGCATGATGGTACAGGCGTCTATACTGTGGAGACTTTCTCCACGACATTTCTTCGTCCACCCATGCATGTGGCCAGAAGGCTTACGCAGGATTATCAAGTCGCATGTGTGGGTGTGGTAATCATGAATACGAGATAAGCACCTATGGGAGCCAAAGCAGCAATGTCAAGTTACAAAGAAAATGCAGGCATATGTGGTATTTGACGTAAGCACATCGAGTAGGTAGATTCTTAAAGCAGACTTCGTCAGCCACTCAATCAACATGTTTCGAGTTCAAGTTATTATAAACCTCTATCAACTCGTTTCAAGTTGGAGTATATCTCAAACAGTTCACTGCTGACAAAACCCCTACAACTCAACAAAAATAAATAACACAAGTGCATGAGACGTGTCCAAATAATAAGTGAGGACAGACTTGCTAGGACTTGTATGAAGTGAAAGAGAAGATGTAGGAAGACCAAAGAATACGCATGGACTGAAAAGAAAGGATTGAAGGAAAATTTGCAAAAAACAACAAACCCTAAATTGAAATGTAGAAATGATTTGGAATTAAGTAAAGTCCGCATCCTCTTCTGGCACATAATGATAAGATGTGACTGCAGTAGAAAGGATCATCGTGGGCCTTTATCATGGCAGTGAAATAGACTCCTTTGACAAGATAAATCATTGTTAACAACGTATCGACTCCTCTGGGCTTTATTCTTCCGCCCATAAAATATTATTGTGGTTTTTGTGTTTGCTGTGTTCTGTTTCACAGCTACAATCTACATGTAGAAAGAACAAGAACCAATAAATCAAGTACAATTGAAATTAAAATGAATAATCTCCATATACGTATATGATAATCTCTTCTACCAACCTGTCAATAGATGATGTATCTAACTAGTTACCATGGAAACATTTAAAACACAAACATTAGCAATTTCTGTGTGGTTCATGAAAAAATATGTTTACCCTTAATATTGCAAAAGAGGGTGAAATCACAAAAACTGTTTATAGTTTGGTTAGTCCAACAACTTCGTTATAAATCTTATTCTTATGTTGTAGATAAAAGAGTCACGTTTCAATGATGCAATTAAACTTCTTCATGGCGTTCCTGGTTCAAATTTGACAAGAGCTGGTTTATCATTATTTGGGTATTGCTACTTTTACACACAAGACTATGCAAATGCGGCAAGTTATTATGAACAACTTGTCCAGATGTCTCCTGAAAACAACGACTACAGAATTTATCACGCACAATCCCTTTATCAGGCGTGTTTATACGATGAAGCTTATCGTATTACAGAAACAATTGAAAGTAGTGAATATCCACAAGTAAGATTTACGTACAATTACGTTAAATATCTCATACAAATTATAGGTAATCAAACTACAAGCTGCTATTAAGTATGGCGAAGAAGATTTGCAGTCTGCTAAAAAGTATGTTGATATGTGTACACCTGATGATCCAGATACTGATGTAAACTTAGGTTGTCTTCTCTACAAAGTACTGTTGATTTTAATATAGTCGATGATCTAAGAAAAAAAATTATTTTTAGGAAGGAAATTACGAAGAAGCTTTAAGTAAATTTACGACGTGTTTACAAAATATGGGATTTAAACCACATCTTGCGTACAATACAGCTTTATGTTATTATCGTCTCAAAGAATATGGCCCGGCTCTAAAACACTGCGGTAATTATAGTTTTCGTAAACTAACATTATTGCAACAACATCCATTTCCACCAGAAATTTATTCTAATTTTTTTATTTTATACTGCCAAAACGAATATTATGATCTTGCAATCTTGCAGCAGATATATTAGTCGAGAATGCCCATCTCACCTACCATACACCGGTTGGTATCTCAATTTTTTTACGTAGAAAACGATTTACAGGTGATATCGTTGAAAGAGGAATTCGAGATCATCCCGAATTAAGTGTTGGAATGCAAACTGAAGGTATTGAGGTACGTTCTGTAGGAAATACATTGACGTTACATGAAACAGCTTTAACGGAAGCATTTAACTTAAAAGCGGCCATTGAATATCAACTTAAGAACAGTAAGTACATCGCAAGCTGCATTCACGTCATATTGTAATTTTAGTGGATGCTGCACGTGAAGCTTTAACAGATATGCCACCACGTGCCGAATACGAATTAGATGCAGTCACATTACATAATCAAGCATTAATGAACATGGACCAAAATCCAACCGAAGGATTTGAAAAGTTACAATTTTTATTGCAACAAAATCCATTTCCGGCAGAAACTTTTTCTAATTTATTAATTTTATACTGCCAATACGATTGTTATGATCTTGCAGCAGATATATTAGCCGAGAACGCCCACCTTACCTACAAATACCTTACACCGGTTGGTATCTCAATTTTTTTACGTAGAAAATTATCCTTTTTGCAATTTCAGTATCTGTTCGAGTTTTTGGATGCATTAATAACACAGCAAACTTCTCCTCCGGAAGCGTACCAAAAACTTGACGAATTGGCAAATCGACATACTGAACTTTTACGTAAACTTACAAAGCAGGTACAAGAACATCGTAGTAACGGTGATACAGAACTGGTTAAAAGAACGGTGTTAGATTATGAGGAGTGTCTAGATAGATACATTCCTGTACTAATGGCACAAGCGAAAATTTACTGGGAAATAGAAAATTATCCACAAGTTGAAAAAATATTTAGGAAAAGTGTAGAATTTTGCAATGATAACGATACATGGAGACTTAATGTTGCACATGTTCTATTTATGCAGGAAAATAAATTTAAAGAAGCAACTGGTTTTTATGAACCTATTGTTAAAAAGAATTATAGTGAAGTAAGTATAACGAGTATTAACAATTTCTTTTTCAAAATTAATTGCAGATTCTAAAAGTAAGTGCAGTCGTTCTGGCTAATTTATGTGTTTCATATATCATGACGTCACAAAATGAAGAAGCCGAGGAGCTAATGCGAAAGGTGGAAAAGGAAGAAGATCAAATTGCTTTTGAAGAACCGGAGAAGAAATATTTTCATCTGTGTATAATAAATCTAGTAATCGGGTAAAGTATGATATATTTATTGTATAATATGATTTGACATAAGTTTGTGTGAATATATAAAATACGTTTGATTACCTGGAACAGTAAACTGATCTATTAAATTCCAGTACACTCTACTGTTCAAAAGGAAACTACGAATTTGGAATATCTCGCACTATGAAATCATTAGAGCCCTTTAACAAAAAATTGGGTACAGACACTTGGTACTATACAAAACGATGCTTTCTAAGTTTGATAGAAAATTTAGCAAAGCATATGATCGTTTTACGTGACTCAGTAATTCTCGAATGTATTGCATTCTTAGAGAACTGTGAAGGTACATTAGGAGTAGAAGTCAAAAATGTTTACAATTATTTTACTTCGTAGTGTATGGGAAAAATGTAATGGCTGTAACATATGCTCCTTTCACGGAAGAGGTTCAAATTGATGGAAAACAGACAGTCGCATATGAAGCGAGGCAACTCAAATCTCTGTTGCTCAAATTGTACCACTATTAATTGCACGTAATTATCATCTATAATCGATAACAAAATGAAATGAAAATATGGTTACATACTTTTCTCCCTATGACCTATTTGATGTACCACAATTTTTCTTGCGACGTATCCAGTAGTACCAAAAATTCCAAAATCCTGTAAAACATTGTGATTACATCAAGATCACTATTTGCAGGGTGATTATACCTTTGTGTCAAACACATAGTTTTTGTAATCCATGTTTGTCAATAATGTTACAAGTGTTAATGACATGCATGTGATAAAAACCATAATTGTAGAAGGAAATATATTTACAGCACGTTCTTAAGCTTTTTTGTCATATTAATTTTTTAATTACAACAAATTATAAATTTACATACATAAATTGTTAGGAAACAATAAAAATTAACACACTATTAATAACAAAAACTAGTTTGGTATAAGAGAAAGCACAGATTTTATTCAGAAAATACTAAATTTGCACAACAATTTGTTGAGGTCACTTTACAGTAATAGAATAGTATCTTCAGTCCTATATATGGTCAATTGTTAGCATTAACGTATTAAAATACTGCAGGAAATGTTGATGCAGTAATCTACAAATTTTGACAGATTAACAATTTTAATTTTATCAATCTGTAACAAAATTAACTACTTGGAAATTTTACTTCTTGAAAAAAATAACATCAAACTGTTAATAGACTGAGACATAAATTAAATGGCACAAATTTTTTTTCCAGGAAGTACTTTCACACATATAATGGTCAATAAATAAATGTGAAATATTTACCACTAAATAGTTAATATTTAGGCTATGTTTAACAATAAACTGCCCCTCAGATGATTTAGGTTCATCTGCTTTCTACAAATATACTGCAAGATATGATTGTTTAACACATTTTGAGTTCAAATAAACTACCAAACCCAAGAGATAAGTCGTATTTGTTTTTACAATTTTCTAATTACTGTGCATGTATTAGCAGAACAAAATATACAAAAACGTACACAATTGGACCTGGAATTTATTTGTAAAAAATATATGTATAATAGGTAGATATGTATTAATAAAGTATATTAGAATACAATAGGGGGATAAACCAAAGATTTATTGTTGATTAGGGTAGCTTTTTTTAGATTTATAATCAAATCACAATATTAAGACATCACAATTTTTCAAAATGAGAGCAAAAGATGTCACGGTTATTTCATAAGTAAATATCCTCATTAATGTTATTTACTAAATCATTAAGCCACAATAGCACTGGATGGTGTTTTGTTAAGGCCACAAGTGCCGTCTCCTCTATATACCAAGTAGTAACCTTGTTGTCCCCAGCTTGCCCCCCAAGAATTCTTGACAATCCAGTATGGCATAGTTTTATTAAACAGTGGATATTCTGAAATGAAATAATTCTGATTAATTTTCAACATTAGATTTACAGTGGACCCGCGGTAATCCGACCCCCCTACTTGATTTTTACAAGAAATTTTTTTATTTTTAATTTGTGTCTTAAATTTGACTAGTAGTGGAAAAAATTGTATATACACCACGGTGGTGAAGCCATTTATAGACCTCGCACCTTATTCCGCTCGGGGCGAAGCCCCTCGCGAAATAATCTTGGTGCTCGGTCAATAATAACAGTCTTCACCACCTTGGTGTATAATATACTATTTATCCACGACTATCAGTGATTAATAAGTTATTGTCATTAGCAACGTGAGTAATGAATATTACTCACTGTTATTTTATATATTTCCATGGTTTTTTTTTAGTCTTATGAATTATTTATGTAGTAAACATTTCCATGATAACCGTCCAATACAGTCAATTAGAGAATTTTCAAATTTTTAATAAGTATTTTTATTTCATACTGACTAGTAATCTGTGTTTTACCAGACTCATACGAGTCTGGTAAATGAAACTTTACCGTACTAGAAATTTTGTACCCGAATACAAAGGTTGCCATAGCAACATAAAGTGACATGACTTTGGAAACGTCAAAGTTTATATAAAGTTAATAGAAAAACTCTTAAGAAATGAATCTATGGCCAGTATGAAATAAAATGTTTTACATTATTTGTACGTTAAATCAGATTACGTTACTCGCTTCGGTAATAAACATCTCACTCGTTAACGTAAACCTTGATTTACCGTACTCATATGTAAATAACTATTAACACGCTACTCTGTAAACGTCATCTTTTAACACCCTTGACAGCCGTTAAAAATGTCACTTTTAATGACTGTTGTACAAAAATACGTTTATTTATTATTTTTATTATTTTTTGTTTTGGTAATACATAATGTTAGTTGTATAATGAACCTTAAGCTGTCTATTTTACTAAATTCCACATCTCATGATTTATAGTACATACATATACATATTATGTATATGTATTGAATCTTATCTATGGCAGTAGTACTCTATAGTCCGACAAATTTGATAATTCGACATCGCCTTGCAAAACGTTTGTCGGATTACCGCGGGTCCACTGTACACTTTCAAAATGCCATGAAAACATAATAAAATTTCAAAATAAAATTTAATGTGCTTAAATGCAAAAAACTATTTTTCATACTGGAAAAGTTAAAGGTACATAATGTGGAAATTGTACTTCAACGCTTTTGGCATTGCAAATGGTAGGTAATCTTCAAAAAACTATTTAAATACTGGCTCCACCAAACAGTTATGCCAAACAAATTTCATAATTACATACATTATGTCCGAATTGTAGCGTAATCATTCCAAAAATTTAAATCAATAATAGTTTTTTTTTACAAAAATAAATTCCCAATACCAAATATAAAAAAAACTTACTGTGAACTCCGTATCCTACAATAAGAACACCATGATTCAGATCATTAGGATTACACAACATTTTCCATGGATGCGACACTCCGCCAAAATAAAATTGCATAGCATTTGCATTAATTGCAATGGAAATTGGACCATTTTGAACTAACCATTTTGCCATATCGGTTTCATTCTGGCTAATGTTAAGAGCTCCTGTTAATTGTACTTTTACCAAAGATTTATTAAAATGACATTTTTCGTCTTCAGCATCATAAGGATAATCTTGTTCTGTTTCCAATCCACCCAATTTTTCAATTTCCCTATAAAAAAATACAGTTGAGATTATTTAATTAAACATAGAAACTGTCTTTTTCATTATTTTATATTCAAAGAAATAAATTGCTTTGCGATGAAATTATACAAAACTATTTTTGAAACACTAAAATATGTGTTTCAATCACATAAGATAATAGACAATACAACCAACTCTTGAGCAATTTTGAAAAAATGGATTACTTATGACAGCTTTACAAAAGCAGCTAACAGTTAATTCTTGGAAAGCAATTGTTTATTTAAAGATGTAATCAGTCAATTATAATGCTATAGTTATAAATTAATTAATTTTCAGTACCTAGCAGTAAATTTAGCAGTGCACTATTACCAAAAAATGCAGAAGGTATGACATTTTTGTAGCACGATAATCATATTAAGAACAAGTAAGTTAAGTTTCAAGTATTGGCAACTAACTAACCAAGTGTTACCAAAGCAGATTAAAAAATTTTTTATTTCAAACAACTATACATTTTAATGTGTTGATTTGATAGGAAATTGACTAAACTTTAATTTGCTTTTTTCTCATATGGCTTAGAAATACTTACCTATAAGCATTATCCATTAATCCTCCATTGCAACCTTCATCAGTTTTGTCACAATCAACAAGCTCTTGTTCTGAGAACTCTAACAACTGGCTATATTTAAGAGCATATTGTCCCTCAACATTTCCAGTAACACTGAATGCCCAACAACTTCCACACGAACCTTGATTCTTTACATGTGAAACAACTCCCTTTGATCTCCAATCAAATTCAACGGGAAGATTTATATCTGGTATTTCTGCTTGATGGAACGATACTTCATTTTCGCTACTTTTCAAATCGGGCCGATATCCCAAATATTTTTGAAATTCCTTTGGAGTAAGATCTGTAAACTTTGTAACACCATATTTTGCTGTTCCCTTTTCGTGTTCATTTAGTTTCTGAATCTTTTTTAAGTTTTTTTTAAATATATTGTAACGAAAATTTAGCTCCCTAGTTGTGGTGTAAACTTTATCATAATCCTTCATGAATGTTTGAAATAAAGCAAAACTGTTGAGTGGAGTTTCAATTTCCCTTTTGGATCTGAAACTTTGTAAAACGGAATCATCTTCACATGTAATATTTGTTTCACGCCCTTTAGGTAACCATGGTTGGTCCCATACAATTATGTTACATGTCCGCGGTGAAGCACCTTTCAAAGAATTACAAGTTTTCGGAGCTGTTGAGCTCCCTTTTAAACAGTCAGAAAGCACAATTTCTGCCGTAATTCTATACAACATTCCAGAAACAACCTGTTTTGTTGCTTCCAGTACCCTTACTATTTTATACTTATTATCATATTGGGAAGTGGAATCTAAATGTGCTAATGCATTCTGTACATAGCTAATAATCTGTGTATCTTCACTGGAAACAGGTGTGTTACCTCCAACCAATTGTTCTGCATTGAGTGGAGTTTCAATTTCCCTTTTGGATCTGAAACTTTGTAAAACGGAATCATCTTCACATGTAATATTTGTTTCACGCCCTTTAGGTAACCATGGTTGGTCCCATACAATTATGTTACATGTCCGCGGTGAAGCACCTTTCAAAGAATTACAAGTTTTCGGAGCTGTTGAGCTCCCTTTTAAACAGTCAGAAAGCACAATTTCTGCCGTAATTCTATACAACATTCCAGAAACAACCTGTTTTGTTGCTTCCAGTACCCTTACTATTTTATACTTATTATCATATTGGGAAGTGGAATCTAAATGTGCTAATGCATTCTGTACATAGCTAATAATCTGTGTATCTTCACTGGAAACAGGTGTGTTACCTCCAACCAATTGTTCTGCATTGAGTGGAGTTTCAATTTCCCTTTTGGATCTGAAACTTTGTAAAACGGAATCATCTTCACATGTAATATTTGTTTTACGCCCATTAGGTAACCATGGTTGGCCCCATATAATTATGTTACATGTCCGCGGTGAAGCACCTTTCAAAGAATTACAAGTTTTCGGAGCTGTTGAGCTCCATTTTAAACAGTCAGAAAGCACAATTTCTGCCGTAATTCTAAACAACATTCCAGAAACAACCTGTTTTGTTGCTTCCAGTACCCTTACTATTTTATACTTATTTTCATATTGGGAAGTGGAATCTAAATGTATTAATGCACGCTTTACATAGTTAATAATCTGTGTATCTTCACTGGAAACAGGTGTGTTACCTCCAACCAATTGTTCTGCATTTCTTTTATGTCTAAAACTGTAAGATGAATGGTCATTGTCATCACATGTTACATTAGTTTCACGACCATTTGGTAACCATGGCCTATCCCAAAAAATGATATTGCAAGTATGACTGTCAAAACCTGGAAGTGCGGCACATAGATTTTGATTAACTGTACTAGATTTATCGCATTGTGACAAAGTCACTTCTGCAGTGATATTATAAAGCGTTCCAGCTACAACTTGCTTTGAAGCGCTTAATATTTGAACTGCTTTATACTTAGTTGCATGTTGTGACACAGAGTCCAAACGAATTAAGGCATCATTGACCAGTCTTCCAACAATGGGATCATCAACAGATACTTGATTAACTCCACCTGGAATTTGCCTTTTAGATCTTATAGTGGAATACATTTGACTTTCTTTTTTGTTTTCATCAATGTCAATGTTGTGGCAACTATGTTTCAATATTTTTGGGCTCTCTTTATCCTCACTTATTAAAACAACAACTTCACAAATACTCGTAGGATTCATAATGTGTTCCTTACAATTATCTGACACTGTACCATTATAAAAGCAGGTAGTGTCTCCTATATGGAGTGTTAAGTAATATTTAATACCATCGCCCATTATTTTTCTTTTGGCATTGATAACTTCTGCAACAATAGTTTCTTTACCATTGTGTAATGAAGGCATAACAAAATTAGTTAGTTGTTTTAATAAATACTTTTCTCCTTCAGGAACATCCTCCACTTTATGGACAGTTTTGGAAGAACGTTTATGACGATTAGATTTCTTACAAGGTTCGTCAGATTCATCAGATGAACTACTACTGCTGCTGCTACTACTACTACTGCTGCTGCTACTGCTACTACTGCTGCTGCTTTCATCATCGTCACATGATTTTTTTTTATTCCCCTTAGCCTTTTTTTTATCACAATTCTTGTCATGTTTGTGATTTTTTTTTGATTTGCCTTTTTTACATTTGTGTTTGCAATTACAATCATCACTGTCTTCATCATCATCATCATCACTGTCATCATCGTCTGATTTGCTGTCACACTTTCTTCCTACATGTTTCTCGGATTTCTTCTTGTTCTTTTTACATCCACAGTCACTATCATCATCATCGTCATCATCAATTGAATTATCACGATGACTTCGTTTATGTTTAGGTTGATCCGCCAACAATAAATCATCCGATTTCACTAAGTTATTATCCTCTATGAATTTCGCCTGCTCAGTATTGTTATCAGAATAACTAGATGCGGATGCTATAAACAAATCATCAGATACTGTACTGGGTGTTTGTTCTGGTTGTGGTTTAAGAATATATTCTATTTGAGATTCAATCTCACTCCAATCGAAGTCTTCCAAGTTATATTTTTTTGTGGTTGGTACTCTAAGTGGATAAAATTGAATATCGGTAAAATCTTGTGAAATAGTACAATTATTTGCTACCACATTCTTAGATTTACTTATCCATAACTTCTGTAGATATTGCACTTTACATATTTCAGGTGGAAGACCTGTATCAATTGGACATGGTTGCAAATTTTTAACATCTTTGGAACAAACAGTTGGTGCAACTTCTAAGATTAAAATAAACTTAATGCCAGATGTTATCTAAAATTTTAAATGTAAACAGAAATAAGTTATGTGAATGTCAGCAAGTTCTCTGCATGTACTCAATACATATATCAAATTATTCCTTAGCACACTCACCTCTTGCTGAAGACGTAACACCTTAACGTGAGCATATTTAACATTTTGTTCAGAATTAATATGCTCAAGGGCAGTAGAAACAAGATTTTGAATGCCTTCCACATTTGTGTCTAAATCAATAGGACAACTGGTGCACTGTGATTCATCCTTATGAACAGTTACAATTGATTTTTCATTTAGTGGATCGAGATTAAAGTGAAGCTAAAATTAAATTGATAGTAAAAACGACAAATAATCGTCAGTTTTACCTTAATGGGATGATTCTCAGTCACTGATGATTCTGTTATGGGGGAAGACGTTGATTGTGAAATAGGGATGTTACTTTGTGTTCTCTGATCCATTTTTTGTTGGCAAGGATTGTCACTCTGCATTTCATAGTTACCATTGACAAATTGAACAATTCCATTACATGTAAACAATCCATTTTCACATGGATTTGAAGCTTCTTGTCGACAATATCCTGCTACTTCTATTGTTAATTTAACAATGTTATCTGCCTAAAAATAAAAGGGAAAATGTTTTAATTAATCAATGAAAGAACATTTGCAGTACTGTTTAACATGGAATGTGGGAAAGGGGAAGATTAAGAAGTTCCTATAGCTATATTGCTATATAAGCAGGAGTTACTATTAATGGTAAAAAGACAATTTGTTAATAAATTGAAGGGTTTTAATATACCCTGTTCAAGTCACCAGCCGTTGCACGTCATAGCTTAAAACTTACTAAATCAATGACGTGGTAATCAGCGTTGTCAAGTGTACGTGTTGTCAGACTGATTGCTTATACTTATGTTTAGGTTAGGAACAAATAGATATTGTATAGCTATGTAATAATAAAATACAACAACTATAGCTCGTTTCACTTAAAACAAGTATCAAAAGGCGCAAATTCTTATAGAATTTTAATTTCAACCAACTTCAAATCTGTAACTAATTATGGCACATACCATATACAATTATATGTATATAACTACCCCCCCCCCCCTCCCCACCTCAGACACAACTACGCCGGATTCTGCACAAAGAGTCATTGTTTTTCCTTCCACCCTTAAGGGAGATAGGAGTGGAGAGGGTGACGGACAATTTGTAAATCACGAAAAAATGTTAGAGGAAAAAAAAGTAAAAAAAGATCGTTTTTCTGCGGACGTGCAATTTTCCCCCTTTCCACCCCAAAAAAAGGGTTTGAAGTTGGGGGTGAAATTTGCAATTTGAATATCTTTTTTTATGGAGAATCCAAAAGTAATAAAAATAGGTGTTCCCATTTAAGTTTTGAAAACTCACCCCCGCTCCACCCCACAGAAGGGGTGATGGTGATGTTTACGTATCATGACTTAATAGGTTTCAACAAATAAAGGAAACGTACTTTTTTCTTTTTGTAATTGGACGTACCGTTCTCGAGATATTAAAGGGTGTATATTTTGACTTTAATGGCGTCCCGACGGCGAATGGGTGATCCGATCAAAAAATTTACCAGCGATTTGGAATCAGTGAAGAATTTCCTATAAGATGACACCACTTCCAGCTTTCTAAACCCTGTAACATCGACCAACGCACAGACACACAGACACACAGACATCCGGACGAATTTAGTAACCAACTTTTTGAAGTTGGTTGAAAAATCCGGGGGAAATCGTGTAACTGCCCACTGTTAATCACAAATTGATTAGCCTTCTCTATATCCCTATGCTAGGAATAAAGATGGATATAGAGTTTGTAACCATAATCACATTAAATGCTTGTATCCGCCCCGAATTCTATATCCATCTTTATTCCTAGCATAGAGATATAGAGAAGGTCTAGAGTCTAGAGGGCGGATACAAGCATTTAATGTGGTTACAAACTCTATATCCATCTTTATTCCTAGCATAGAGATATAGAGAAGGTCAATCAATTGGTGATTAACAGTGGACAGTTACACGATTTTCCCCTGGATTTTTTTTAAGTGAAACGAGCTATATAATAATGTAGACATAAACGAAATAAGAGTACCTACTGTTTTTAGTAAGGCAATTTAAAAAAATATAGATTAAGTGCGTACCGGTGAATTTAACAAAGTAAACAAAATTTGACGTGTCAACATCGAGATAGGTATTTTGAGTTTATATTCGCACTACGTTTTAAGTTGTAAATACGTACCTACTGCAAAATGTGCGACAAGGATAAAATATGGTCGCTAACTCTACACGATTAATGATTTTTAATACCAACTGTACTTACGATGACACTTTGGCTTTAATGCAAATTTTATTAAAGTTGCTTAGTAAATTATAATTATAGTATTGGTATACGAATAATGACGTGCAACGGCTGGTCCCTTGAATAAGGTAATAGTTTAATATATACATATGTGCCAAAACAACTTATAACCAGTAAATAAGAAAATTGTGAAGTATAATCTATTCAATCTTAAATGTCCTCTATCGGATTAAACGCTCCCAAAGTTAAGACAAAGTAAAACGTATATGGTAACGTTTTCTTCCTTATTACGTATACCTACCATTCAACGTGGAATGAATGACTGGTTGGTATGCGTCATACTCATAAGGAAGAAATAGGTTACCGTATACATTTTACCTTGTCTTACGTTTAGGGGCGTTTAATCCAATAGAGGACGTTTAAGATTGAATAGACTATACCTTCAAAGTGTTACTCTATAGTACATTAATTTAACCCAGAACAATGGAACCTGCTGCTATAGTTGGTATATCTCCGGTGAGGGAGATTGAGTATTTTTGGTGGTTTGGTTGTGAGGTGTAAGCCGTCACTTGTACCAATTGTAGGCTGTTCCTCACACCACCGTTGAGTAATTGAAACAAAATGACTTCCATTTAAAATTGATTGTATTCAGATATTGTACCAACTAAAATTTATGATTGCTCATATTATCAAAATTCACGTAATTATACCGTGTGTATACGGAAAAGGTGTTATTAGGGATATAACATGCCACAATAAACGTATTCGATTTCCTGCTCCCCAATTCATCTTAGAGCAAAACAGTTAATACAAAAAATGTTCAGAATTTAAAACTGTATAGGATAGGTACGTTTCCAAAACAAAAATATTGGTTTTTGTGGGAATTAAACACGAATAACTATTACATGTTTTGAAAATTATCTAGGTAAGTAGTATAGCCATGAAACAAAAGGGTTGCGTTTACTGTTATTTTAATTATTAACGTCTGTCATTTCCTGTTTCATGGCTATACTACTTACCTATATAATTTTCAAAACATGTAATAGTTATTCGTGTTTAATTCCCACAAAAACCAATATTTTTGTTTTGGAAACGTACCTATCCTATACAGTTTTAAATTCTGAACATTTTTTGTATTAACTGTTTTGCTCTAAGATGAATTGGGGAGCAGGAAATCGAATACGTTTATTTTTGCATGTTATATCCCTATTAACACCTTTTCCGTATACACACTGTATAAGAAAGAGCAACAATTACAATTTGTGATGTACATATTAACATGTTTTACTTTGCCCTTCTTTACCTGATTTTAAATCTATCGACTGGAACTATTTTAGTACCATTAAAGCTATGGATATGAAATTTGGTACAAAAATTCTTTGCCATAAAACGTAGGTCAAGTTCGTTAATGAACAAAATCGAACCAGTGGTGGGACATTTTAGGGGGTTAGAAAATTTTAAAAATTCATTGCTGCAAAGTTAGAAAATTAAAAAACCAAACTAATACCTACTTTTTATATGTATAATTTTGGAATAAAAAAATTATAACCAGTGGCAAACCGTTTTGAGGGTGCAAAATTGTGCATTTTGTAATTTATTAACCAGTTTTTTATTTACGTATATGAGAAAGCATTATGGCAGTTAATTTGGCAGCGTTAAATACCTAAATAAAGGACTCCTTAAAATGCTCATGGTCATGACAGACACTTATAGTTTATTCAGTTATTTACAATAAGGGCAAATTAACAATATGAAAAAAAATGAATATTTGTTATAGGTACATAAAAAGTTATAGACAGAAAAATCTTTGAAGGAATTTCAAGAGCTTTGATTTTTGGCATACTAGTAAAGTAATGCTAATGAACATACAGGGTGACTCACGGTGACCGTCGGTTAGAAGTATATCAAGAACTGCAAAAGTTAGAAATTTGAAATTTTGCACATGCAACATGAAATGTTTAATCTATTAAATAAAAATATTTTCCAAATGGCAGCACTTCCGGAAATACCGGAAGTGAGCATCAACTTCTTTATTTTAAATACAAACTGGGCAATTTTTTTTCACATTCTGATGTGTCATAAAATGTTTAGTAAGTGTGCTTAAAATAATCGGCGTATCAATTTTTATTGTAGAGAAAAAAAATTTTTTTCACTGAAAAATGTCAAAATCTTGTTTAGGAAATAAAATTGAAAGTCGAAAGTGGTAAAAGTTAGGGAAATGGGATTTTAGGTTCTCAATGTCAAAAGATTCAGACACAATTGTCTGTCATGGATAATAAAAAATTGCCCGCGGTTACGTATCTATTTGACGTTATTTCCAGACTTAAGAAAAACTTTAAAAAGTCTCTTTTTTTAAATGGAATGCCTACTTAATTATAGGCCCATTCGATGCAGAAATAAATTTCCTTTAAATTGATATACCATGTTCCTATACCTAAAATCAATGATTACAGAGTTATTTACATTTTTCTAATTAAATTTATAATTACATACTTTACAAAACATGGTTGGCTTTGAAAATTTTCAAAAAAATTTTATTCAAATGTTTCTTATGCTTTTATGATTATTTAAAATTCTATCTGTGGAACTTCTTTAGTATCCAAGGTCTCTTTCCGCCGAACGAACAGAACTTTCAGGGAAAACATTAAAATATCCCAATAGATTGGTTTCTACAGCGTCATTGGGGACAATTGGCTTTGCCAAACTTCGTGGCGCATTTACTTCGTCCAAATTTAGAAAATTCTGATTTTTCGTTCTGTCATTGTAGGTAAATGCGGATATCTTTCGTTAAAGTGTTGAGTGATAAAACAAATTTAGAATATCAGCGTTTGTGTATTCCATATTTCCCAATTAAAAACAAATATTAAGCGCAAAAATCAAAATTCAAACAGATAACACTGATAACAAACTGATAGCTAACTGATAACAGTGATAACTGTCATCATAAGAAACAATTGAATAAAAAATTTTTGAAAATTTTCAAAGCCAACCATGTTTTGTAAAGTATGTAATTATAAATTTAATTAGAAAAATGTAAATAACTCTGTAATCATTGATTTTAGGTAGGTATAGGAACAAGGTATATCAATTTAAAGGAAATTTATTTCTGCATCGAATAGGCTGATAATTAAATAGGCATTCCATTTAAAAAAAGAGACTTTTTAAGTTTTTCTTAAGTCTGGAAATAACGTCAAATAGATACGTAACCGCGGGCAATTTTTTATAATCCATGATAGACAATTGTGTCTCAATCTTTTGACATTGAGAACCTAAAATCCCATTTCCTAACTTTTACCACTTTCGACTTTCAATTTTATTTCCTAAACAAGATTTTGACATTTTTCAGTGAAAAAAATTTTTATTGATACGCCGATTATTTTAAGCATACTTACTAAACATTTTATGACACATCAGAATGTGAAAAAAAATTGCCCAGTATGTACATATTTAAAATAAAGAAGTTGATGCCCACTTCCGGTATTTCCGGAAGTGCTGCCATTTGGAAAATATATTTATTTAATAGATTAAACACTCCATGTCGCATGTGCAAAATTTCAAATTTCTAGCTTTTACAGTTCTTGATATACTTCTAACCGACGGTCACCGTGAGACACCCTGTATATGGTTCATAATGAAGGTCGAAATAGCACAAAGGGGGTAAATAGTAATAAATAAAACAAGGGGAGGTTGTGAGTTGTTTTATTTAAAACATATGGTATTAAATTAATCGATCTCTTAACAAAGGTTTCTGCAACTGACCATAAATTTCATAAATATACATTTTTCGATTTTTTCAAACAATAAAACAATTAGTCCGGGAGCCGGCAACCTTTTTTGCAATCAATTAATATACTTTTTATACTTCTTGAGCGGCTTTATTTTAACGAGTCGCCAAACTTTTTCCTCTGCGAAAATGTTGGCGAATGGGTCCTACGGTAGTGCGCAAGGGGTAAAACACGTTGATTTGGTGATTAGACAAAATTTATTAATATCACTTACTTTTTTAGCTCAATGTTAAGATTTTTTTCTTAGTAATTCAAAATAATATTTGTCCTACAAAAAAAAGGGGTCCATCAAGAGTGTCCCCCATCTCAAACATGTAGATATTACTATATTAAAAAAACAATTAATATCAAGCTGATTTTTTTTCTGTAGCTTAGTAAATATTTGCATAATTAAATGGCCGCATTGTCCTACAAATTAATTGGGCCGTTTTCCCAGTCCTACATATCAAAGTTGTCGAGTACATGGTAATACCTTTTTCATTAATATCTGTGGGACACGGATACCAAATGATAGATTAGCATATTCTTTACGTAAATCAATCAATGTCCTACAAAAAAATTGGGGCATATCGCTAGTCCTACAAAAAATATCTAAAACGAAACAGTAGTAAAGTAGCCTGCATACACGTAAATATGTGCAGACGTATCATGATGTATAATGTTACATTATGCCGCCGTTTGTCTGTGTTTTCATTCACCCGCGTATTGGCATAAAACTGTATCTGATTTTTTGCATTCTTTACTAATAACCTAATTAAATTAGAATTACGCATATTCCATCCTAACCATGTAAAACGGCCCAATTCATTAATTTGTAGGACAATGTGGTCATTTAATTATACTAATATTTACCAAGCTACAGACAAAAAATTAGCTTCATATTAATCGCTTTTTAATAACCAAATCGACATGTTTGATATCTACTCACCCTCTTAGGATCCATTTTCGAAACGTGCCGCAGAGGAAAAAGTTGGGCGTCTCTACTAAATGGAGCTGCTCACGAAACTTACATTAGTCGTATATTAATGAATTTAAAACTCGGCTTTTTACACAATTTTCGAATGTAGGACTGGAAAAACGGCCCAATTAATTTGTAGGACAATGCGGCCATTTAATAATGGAAATATTTACTAAGCTACAGAAAAAAAATCAGCTTGATATTAATTGTTTTTTTAATCTAGTAATATCTACATGTTTGAGATGGGGGACACTCTTGATGGACCCCTTTTTTTTGTAGGACAAATATTATTTTGAATTACTAAGAAAAAAATCTTAACATTGAGCTAAAAAAGTAAGTGATATTAATACATTTTTTCTAATCACCAAATCAACGTGTTTTACCCCTTGCGCACTACCGTAGGACCCATTCGCCAACATTTTCGCAGAGGAAAAAGTTTGGCGACTCGTTAAAATAAAGCCGCTCAAGAAGTATAAAAAGTATATTAATTGATTGCAAAAAAGGTTGCCGGCTCCCGGACTAAATATTAAGTAAATAAAAAAAGGAAATTAATGGAACCACAAATGTTACGTTTCTAATTTGATAACCCAATTCAAAAAAATCATGATAAGAACTAAGTATAACTGGCATTTATTTATGTGTGTGAGACTTCCCCAAAAAAGAATATAATCTCCGTATGTGACAAGGCCCTAGGCGGGGGGGATCAAGGGGGTCAGGACCCCCCCCCCCCCCCCCCGAAACTCAGTGGAAAATAACAATTTCTTAAACCAAATGTAAATTACATTACGTACTTTATAGTTACATCGGGTGGCGTGTAATTGTTAAATTTGGTCCCCCCCCCTGTCTTTTGTCTACGGCCTTGATATGTGATATAGTACAAACAACAGCTTATAGCAATAATTAGGCAGACCTAATGAATCTTTATATTATTTTTAACTAAAGATACCAATTTCTGTGCAGCAATCTAAAACACCTGTTTTGTAAAAGAGAAAGCAAAAATACACAGCTAAAAATGTATTATGCCTATTTTTTAACTACTGAGCCATTCCATGTCAAATCAACACACTTTTATTAAAAATGTTATCTCACCATTTTAGATTTTACTCAAATTTGGCATACTCATAGTTGGTGCTGAGACTAAGCAAAATACCAAATTTCAATTTTTTATCTCGAACCGTTTCTGAAATATGGCTATGCAAAATTTTCAAAGACTGACCAAAAAAGTGTGGTGAGACTTTTTTTAAATCGCTCTAGGAGCTGTCCTAATTTAGCTAAAGAGCTGGGGAAGGTGTCATTTTGCAGCATTTTATATGCTCTTTCCAGTGATATACAACACAACATAGGCGCTAAATAAAATCTTTTTTTAAATACAAATTTTAATTTTGATTAAATTTTTTTCCAAAAAGTACATAATTTAAAATTTTCAAAAAATTTCCATAAATACTTAGTACTGTTGTAAATCACATACCAAAATATAAATATGGGATGACAATGGGTTCATTGTTAAAAAAAATATTTCTGACTCTTGTTTTTTATTAATAGCCCCGTTTTGACCAAACCTACCTTTAACCACAGACCTGTGCTTTAACAAATGGGAATTTAATTTAATAAAACCAATCAGCATATTTTATAATTTAATTGAGTTGATTACTTACTTTAATTTTATACAATTTAAACTATAATAGCCTATTAATTGATAAAACAACAATATTGAACATGGGACTAATAAATAAGGTATGAAAAACGTGTGAGCATTGATGTTTTAGTTTTGATCCAAACGGATTAATAAAAATGTATATTCCATTTGCCCTCGTATTAACACTTTTTTCAAAAAATAAGTATAGCACAATATACAGGGTGGGCCAACGAAAAGGTAACAGACGAGTTTCTGGCTAGAGATTTTTTTTTTGAGATGACAAACTCAAAAACACGTCAATTTTTACATCAAGGGAGACAACTTTTGCTATGAATTTCAACTTGAAGTGATTTCATCCCTTAGCGCTGTGAGAACAACCCCTAAAATTTAAATAGGGATGATGGGGCAAGTGATACATCATTTGAAAGGTCTTTCTTTTCTGATTTCAGTGCACTAGTTTTTTTTTTATTTTTAACCAAAAAAATTGAAGTTCTAAAATGGAAAATGAGGAAAGAGATTGAGGCATTTAAAAACTCAAAAAAGCTCGGACAGGTCAAGTGTTTTTTTTTAGAGAAGCTAGGTACTTTTCCTGCCATTTGACAACATTGATTCAACCCTTAAGTACAGGGTGAACAACCCTTAAATTTTTAAATAGATACCGGTTAATTTTTTCTTGTGCTAATTAATAAAACCAGTTTATGCAAATTCAACCTTAGTTTAATAAATGTTCGAAGTGCCTGCCTTCAGCTTCCATGCAATAATACAAATTTTGATTAAATCGTCCCCGTACATTTTGCAACATTTCGGGAGTAATTAGACGGCATTTATGTACTACACGGCCACGTAACTGCTCCAAAGATTCCGGAGCAGTGGAATAAACTTTATTCTTTACATGGCCCTATAAAAAATCTACTTTTGTTAGAAATTAGATGCCTTCACCTTTGATACTGTACTCCCGGAATGTTGCAAAATGTACAGGCACGATTTAATCAAAATTGGTATTATTGCATGAAAGCTGAAGACAGCCACTTCGAACATTTATTAAACTAAGGTTGAATTTGCATAAACTTGTTTTATTCATTACCACAAGAAAAAATTAACCCTTGTTTTTATTTCAAAATGTAAGGGTTGTTTACCCTGTACCAAAGGGGTGAAACAATGTTGTCAAATAGCAGTAAAAGTACCTAGCTTCTCTAAGAAAAAACAAATGACCTGTCCGAACTTTTTTGAGTTTTTAAATGCCTCAATCTCTTTCCTCATTTTCCATTTTGGAACTTCAATTTTTTTGGTTAAAAATTAAAAAAATATTAAAAAAATAGTGCAGTGAAATCAGAAAAGAAAGACCTTTCAAATGACGTATCACTTGCCCCATCATCCCTCTATTTAAATTTTAGGGGTTGTTCTCACAGCGCTAAGGGTGAAATCACTTCAAGTTGAAATTCATAGCAAAAGTTGTCCCCCTTGATGTAAAAATTGACGTGTTTTTGAGTTTCTCAAAAAAAAAATTTCTCTAGCCAGAAACTCGTCTGTTACCTTTTCGTTGGCCCACCCTGTATATTGTGCTATACTTATTTTTTGAAAAAAGTGTTAATACGAGGGCAAATGGAATATACATTTTTATTAATCCGTTTGGATCAAAACTAAAACATCAATGCGTACACGTTTTTCATACCTTATTTATTAGTCCCATGTTCAATATTGTTGTTTTATTAATTACTAGGCTATTATAGTTTAAATTGTATAAAATTATGGTAAGTAATCAACTCAATTAAATTATAAAATATGCTGATTGGTTTTATTAAATTAAATTCCCATTTGTTAAAGCACAGGTCTGTGGTTAAAGGTAGGTTTGGTCAAAACGGGGCTATTAATAAAAAACAAGAGTCAGAAATATTTTTTTTAACAATGAACCCATTGTCATCCCATATTTATATTTTGGTATGTGATTTACAACAGTACTAAGTATTTATGGAAATTTTTTGAAAATTTTAAATTATGTACTTTTTGGAAAAAAATTTAATCAAAATTAAAATTTGTATTTTAAAAAAAGATTTTATTTAGCGCCTATGTTGTGTTGTATATCACTGGAAAGAGCATATAAAATTCTGCAAAATGACACCTTCCCCAGCTCTCTAGCTAAATTAGGACAGATCCTAGAGCGATTTAAAAAAAGTCTCACCACGCTTTTTTGGTCAGTCTTTGAAAATTTTGCATAGCCATATTTCAGAAACGGTTCGAGATAAAGGATTGAAATTTGCTATTTTGCTTAGTCTCAGCACCAACTATGAGTATACCAAATTTTAGTCAATTCTAAAATGGTGAGGTAAATTGGGTGTGTTGATTTGACATGGAATGGCTCTACTATTACAAAAATTAATTAAATAAAATTAAGTATTTATTTTATCAGGCATTTTACGAATTTTTGTCACAAATCTAAAACAGAACTTATGTGACAAATTCACAAATTAATATTGATTTCTTAAAGTATTGTGAATCGATTAAATTGTGGAAAATCACGTAATTACACCACTACAACACCACTTTTAAATTAAAATCTTACACATTTCTTTATCTTAGTTGCAGTAAAAACTTTTAAAATGAATAGAGAAAATAGGTACAAAACGTTGAAACATAAAGGAAAGGGGGAGAAAAAAAATTGTGGATAAAAAACAGAAACTTTTGGAATCTACTCCTTAAAAATATGTTATGTTAAGCCAGGGATGCTCAACTCGTAGTTCGCGGCAATTATTAATGTGGCTCTTCTCTTGGGCATGAAATGTCTAAAAAATTACATATGTGCTCTATAAAATATGTACAATACCGCTGTTAATGCCATAGTTGTTCAGACATTTCTTTAGCCAAGGATCCAAAGAGGAGGAGGCGTTATAATATAAGAACATCATCTCGCGACAAAACAATATAACATCTCCTCCTCATTAGCAACGCATTGGATGGACACTGATCTGATATAGACACCAGAAAAATTCACTTATTAGCTCCAGCATAAACTTACAAGAGAGAGTAATACGAGAGACCATTGAGATCGAGAAACAACCAGATTCATTAAATAAGAGAGAGTGAGAATTCCACCTATATGGAATATAGTTATATTATAACGTTATAAGGAAAATAAAAAACAAATACTGCATCTAGTGATACTGTGAATTCACCAATATCTCCCATAACTTGAATTAAGAAACGAATGACAAATTTCTAATACACCAACTGCTTTTTTACAACACCAAGTTGAATGGTGTGAAACAACGAATGTCACACAAAATTAAATTCTCCAAACTTGACATTGAAATTGTATGTAGATTAAACACAATTCAACCACATTTTTCATCCAAAAAATGAATGAGTTGTTTTTTAAATTATATTTGATGCAAGAAATATCCGATCCCCGTGTTGCAGAATTCAACAGGTAAATAGCAAAGATGCTAGCTTACTTTGAGCTGTAGTAATACCAATATAAAAAAAAACATTCGCGGTAAGCCCCCGTTATTAAAAGGCGCGAGTTTTGTATTCTGTCTATACTATTTACATGTTCTATATGCATTTCTTCGTTATCTCCAAACCAAAATCCTTCAATATAGAATTACCTATCTTCAGTTCAATTTAAATCACAAGAAGCAGAGCAAGGTTTGAGAATTGCAAGTGAGATTTTGCCAATTCAACATTGGTTCTATTTGAAAGTCAAGAACACTCTTTCTTGATTGTATATGAGTACTTGAAGAGCAGTTTATATTGAAATTGTTTAGGAGTTATTATTCAAGACTGTTTTCCCATCAAACCATCAATGTACGGAGGGGTTTGTGATGAAAAAGATTAGGTTGATTTTTAAATTGTCATAACTGAAAATAAGATGCAACATAAAATATCCAAATTGAGAAATAATTTACAAAACAGATGGATAAGCAAAGTACCTATTGATCATTTTTAATTATAGGTAGGTATATGGAACGCCGTTTTACTTTTTATTACTAAAGTTAATTTCGTCCCATTTAAACAAACTTCAATTTTTATTATGTAAATTTGTATGACTTTATTATTTTAGTATATTAAAAATGTTTGTTAAAAAAACTTCACACATTTAAATTGTTAGATGAAAATGAGTTTCTTGATTTAATATATTTCACACAAAAATTTGTAACACTCGTTTTAAAACCTTTCATTTAAATTGAGAAGCAAAATATATGAACAAACATTGGAATTCATGTAACATTTTTATTTAACAAACAAAAAATAGCAACTAATTTAAATGAAAGAATTAAAATGTATGTCGAATTAAAGTGTTACATGAATTAAAATGTTTGTTGATAATATTTGTTCTTTCATTTCAAATAAAGAATTAAAATTATCAACAATCATATTAATTCTGAATTAAAATGTTTGTTGATAATTTTAATTGGTCGCTTCGATCGGTGGTGTTATTTTGAACTATAATTTACATGTGTTTCCTTATACTGGTGTAGTTTCAATAACTGCCACCGATCGAAGCGACCAATTAAAATTATCAACAAACATTTTAATTCAGAATTAATTTCTTAAATTATAATGAATAAGTTTAAAGTTAGGATATTTTTAAGCAACTAACATTTTAAATGGTAGAATTAAAATGTTTGTTGATAATTTTAATTGGTCGCTTCGATCGGTGGCAGTTATTGAAACTACACCAGTATAAGGAAACACATGTAAATTATAGTTCAAAATAACACCACCGATCGAAGCGACCAATTAAAATTATCAACAAACATTTTAATTCTACCATTTAAAATGTTAGTTGCTTAAAAATATCCTAACTTTAAACTTATTCATTATAATTTAAGAAATTATAAAGTTACTTCTTTTATTTTCAATGTACATTTTTATTCATGTAACATTTTAAATCAACTATCAGTATAAATACTTGAAGTTTATTAAACAAACATTAAAATTGTAACTAAAATTGTAAACTTAACAAAGAAGATATTTTATACATTGAGTATAAAAACTGACAATAAAAAGTAAAACGGCGTTCCATATAGGTAGGTAATAAATTTATTGTTCTTGCTCGTATATAACGAGAGTTCGACCTCAAAGTCGAACATAGGAATCTAACATGGGATTGAACGTTTTTGCTAATTTGTTGCTCACCTATTTAACCTAGAGAAAAGGGAATAGTATCAACAGAAAGAGAAAGTTATTGCGATTCAAATAATACTGCTGGCAAGACTAAAAGTGCCATTTATTGATTTATTCTTTTAAAATACTAACTTAAAGTACTTATGACACTTTTTAAATAGCATTCACCTTGATTTTAAAATTTTACAGGAATTGTTTTGTACTGTTTGTTTGTCAATACGAATTTGACGTTAAACCACCTATTAAAGTTTATTTATGTAATAATGAATACCTATACCAACCAAGAAAGAGTTTTATGGTGAAAACCTTTTATGGTGGCGCTAATTTCAGAAGTTCGAGATTTTTTTTGCCGTTAATTTTAATACTACAATACAAAAGTGTCATACTTTAAGTTAGTATTTTAAAAGAATAAATCGCACTTTAGTCTTGCTAGTACGATTATTTGAATCGCAATAACTTTCTCTTTCTGTTGATACTATTGCCTTTTCTCTAACTTAAATAGGCGAGCAACAATTAGCAAAAAGTTCAATACCATGTTAGATACCTATGTTCGACTTTGAGAACGAACTCCCGGTATAATAACATTACATAACAGTCTAATGAAAGCTATAAGTATTATAAATATGTTTTAAAACCTAATCAACAAAAGCTTTATTGGTAGTAAAATGGAGTGTGATTCGGCAATAATAATAAAAATTGAGATCTATATATAATCTTTGATTATAACCCCTGGATAAGGAAGCCTGTGGAAAGTATATAAATAAGTGCATCTATATAAAAAGTTGGCAATGTGGTTGTTCAGACCAACTTGCAATTGCTGGCAAATTGTTTCCTAGACATATATGTATAATGATTCTGTTGGTAACAGATATACCTATCTCAACACGAGCAATATAAATGTACACAAACTTTTAGTAACATTAGCTATAAAAACCATGTAAAATAATGGAAGGCCTAATGTAAACCATGTATGATATTAAACCAATAAGTAAACAGTGGTTAAAATGTAGATATCATCATTACTTTCTATCTGCAGGTGTAGGATAATCGGATAATCCCACCTGATTTTGCTTTGTTTTAAATTTAGATCAATGTTTCTATTTTGTTAATAATAAAGGTGCATTAAAACTACATTGAGAATTGAAAATGAATTATTTAGCACATTTGTTATGATCATAGAGGAAAATATAAGCAATGTTTATTTTTAATTAACATTATGCAAATGTAAGATAAAATTCTACGTACCTCTTTTTGTGCATTTAAAAGGCTATGATATTGAAAATCGTGGGAACGATCACTTTTAGAATTTAAATTAGTTAAATAACCTTGTATAAAAGGATAATACAAGTTATAAGTGTCATGTTCAAAACTGTCAACTAAATCACATTTTATGTACACCAAATTGAAAATTAGAAATAGAAACAACCATGGTAACGCCATGTTTAAATCAAATTTTGCATTGACAGTTCTTTTATAAACTTTCGAAGGCATAGGTATTGCGCTTGCGTTTAACTTTAGGTCATTGGCGTAGAATGTAGATATTCATTTGTAAAAGCAAAAAGTAACACATTTCTTAGAAATGTCGTAGCAAAATAATTATATTTAATAATAATCTTTTAATCCTTATTTATAAAAAACAAAGTTTATCTATAAGCAATCAGTTACAGACCTCAGTTCATGTTTTCACACAACTCATCTTAAAAATGTGTTAATTCTTAATCGAAGTTTTATAAAAAAACCTAGGTACTTTTAAGTAAGCTCCATTCTTTTCTTCAAATTCGTCTCATTTAAAAATAAATTTTGTTAGAATGTAAAGAAAATCTAATTGCAATGATTGCATTTCTTATTTTTTGCTCTAATTTAGATAAATTGTTTGGTAATGAATGATAAACTATAGTTCATTCAATAGTACCTACATATCTTGATTTCTTGATATATTTATATGACACCTATAACCTAATCCACTACAACACCAAAAGCTCCCTCTACCTTATAGGCAACTTCTCATTTAATTTGCCGCATGCTCACCCCCAAACCATTTCTGTTCCCATAGAATTTAGGAAAATAACTTCACAAAACCTTCCCCATAAACAAAAATGTATTTAAGTTAAAGTTGAAATTGATTAAAGTTGCAAAATTGAATTTCAACTTTAACTTAAATACATTTTTGTCTATGGAGAAGGTTTTGTGAAGTTATTTTCCTAAATTCTACGTTCCACGCAAGTGTTCTGATTAATACCACGATGGATCCAATCAATTTCTGTTTCCCATATTGTGTTAGCCATGGTAAAATACACCCTCTGTTCATATCGTACCTTCCTCATATACCACATCCAAATCCAAATGTAAAGGAAACATCAAATCTTCACCGAATCCACTATCCTTCTAATCTCACAATCTAACAACTCCAAGTTTGCCAAACGGAACACCACCTTCACCGAAACCTCCAAATTCAAACTTCCACACAAGTGGGCCTAAGTTTCCACGAACTCGCAAAATCGAAACAATCTCGCCACATGAAACTGAACTTCCTTTCTCGATTCCGACTCCCTCGAATCAACTTGAAATATAGCCACAACCCCACGACATTATTATAAACATCCTAACCCATCCGCGATGACTTCCACTCGAAATCATTTAATCCGAAATTCATAAAGCCATCCCCTCTCCCAAAATCAAAGTACTACGCTCCATTTCCATAACCACAAATTGCCTACCACTATTGTCAATATCGTGACAATCTGCAACACTTCACTATACTTTCTTCTCGTCAAAAGTGTCCACATGCATTTCCGCCTTTACTTCTGTGAGCTATCCTACACCTCTGATCACGATCACGAAGGATCTTTTTCTGGGGTACTGTTTCGTTAAATTTTGCCAATTTTACTTTCGGCAAAGAGAGTATATAAAGTACTCTTTATAGGTATAGTATATAAACACTCTTTGCTTTCAGATTCAAGTGGAACACACACTGACCTACGACCTACCCGACCAAGAAAACAATAAGTGGACTTTTTCTAACAATTTTATTTTTACTTTATAATCTACTATTCAACATAATTTCCTACAATTTAAGTGACTATTTTCGTATCGTACTCGTACAACCAGCCGTTGAACACCATCCTCGTAGAAAATCTTCCGCCTGATTAGACAAACACCGCAACACGGTATTTTGACATCTTTAATCGTCATCGAAATTGTAAAGCGTCTGTTCTCAATCACTTTGCCATCAACTTTCTGCACCAAGTCATTCGTAAAAGTAAAAGTAAAAAGTGAAGGTCGTCCACATTATGTACATTCGTACAGCTGTCATCCATTTCCGTACCATCCGACCACTCCATATAATGTTTTCTACGTGGACTTCATTGATCTGACGATGAATTTCAGCCACTTTCACGCCTGTAGCACTAAGAAAACGAATCACAGCACGTATTTTACAGTCGGTGGCATTCTCAATAGGAAGAGACATTTTAAATACTCACAAACTTAAACATGATCGAATTATTCCCTAATGGCATTTGTGGCTTGCCAACAGATAGTCGTACACAGCGGCCACAGCGCGCATGCCTCGAATGCCGACCGGAGTGCTACAGCGGTGCAATTTCCAAACGGTACGCCTCCTACTTATAGCGTATTAAACTAAAATTCATTGATGGAAAGAACAAAAGGTTACTCGATTGAGTTAGCTTGCCATTGAGGTTTTCCTATTATCACTCACGATGTAAAACTATTGCTAATAGTATATTACAGTACAAGTGAAGAAACTAAGAATTTCGCTCACGCATATGCCGTTTCGCAAACGAGGCGTTAGCCGAGTTTGCGAATGCATAAAGTGAGCGAAATAGTTTCTTCACGCGTGCTGTATAGCGTTTTGTTCAATCCTGCTACTAGAATTTCAAAAATCTGCTTTTTAAATTTCGCAATTTTGACAATTTTATCTGTCAACACGTTATTCCAGTGGGCGAAATTTTTTTTCACCCACAAGTGAGTGAAATAATATTTTCGCCCACCCGTTGCTATGAGTGAGGAAAACAAACGCTTTCGCGTTCCGTATCCAAGTAAGAAACTACAAGTTTCCATGGTAGGATTGAACAAAGGATATTTGGATATCGAAGGAGACCAAATGATCCACGAAAATTTTGGGTACACAGTTTTTTACGTACCTACCTATGGTAAACGCCAAACAAACTCCGTTGCACGTCATCAATCACCTGATAATTGACATCCCTGCCGTAAATGTAACGGCATAAAAATCGTGAAAATTCGACCTGTAAAAATTAATTTCATCAGAATTTTATGATCGCCACGTTGGTAACATTGGATTGTTTTCAGCAACGTTGCCAATGCCAATTCCATAAGGTTTAATGTTTTGTTGTGGTTATGTTTTGACTGTCACAATTTTGAAGTTCTGATTTTGTTTGACTAATTTGACATTTATTATAACTAAAGTTACGAGTGAACTCAGAAGTTTTATTTGCGTTTCCTTCTTTCAATTACAATCTGGCAACACTGCCCCCAATCGACGTCACTCACATTATATGACGTGCAACGGATTTTGTTTGGCGTTCACCATAGATACCTATATAAAACCATCTGAAATGTTAGGTGGTGCCAATACTCAAACAATATTAACTAATAAATATTTGGATGAGCACGAAGGAATTGTCCCTCGCTAGGTGTTTGATTAAGATGCGATCAACATATTACCTATCCGACGATCATAGGAAGTCAAAAAGTTCTGCCACAAACACCGTGAATCTAAATATGCGTATTCAATAATGGATAGATACTGATAAAGCAAGTCACTCCGTAATGTTCGCCATAAACAACCTCCATATGGTCTATAAATCCAAAATCTGTACAGTATTCATTTGGACCGCATCTGGTCTTCCTGGAGCACGATTTAACGGAAGAATGTGCGATAGGTTTTACCAAATATCTGTTCTTTACGTCACGTAAAAGGAATTATACAATTATTCTTACAATTTTTAAAGTTTAGACACGTGTAACTCGAACGTCAGTTGTTTCCTAACATTCAAATCATATGTCACATTTTGCCATTTTCATTTCGGGTTTCGTAAAATTACGGTAAAATTATCATCAAACCGCCATAGGGTTCATGTGAAAAATTTATGGTAGAAGTACATTAATTGCGGAGTTCAAATTAGGAGCTGCATTTTTTAAACTTAGGAGAGGAACAGGTTAGTTTATACATTATCTAAAGCTGTCAAATCTTTAAGTACCTATGAATAGCAATAGTTACCACAAATATGACGTTTATCACTAGTATTACTCCGTGGCTTACGAATAAGAAATTGTCGATCGTAATTATGTAAATAGCCGCTGCAATTAGTAGGTAAACCCCCACTTCACTTGCACTATCCTAAATATAGGTACCGTTTTTGTTAACAAATTATAAGGATTTGTGCAGTGGGTATATTATTAAATATAAATAAAGCACTACAGGCCTAGCAGGTGCATGGCTTGTTTGGTGATTTTCGCTCAGGATCTCTTTCTGCCCATCGCTACCTCTTTCCATCTCTCAACGTGCATAGTGTACAGATCGTCTTTTACTTCTCGTTTCCATTACCCCTTCTTCTTCTTCCACCCATTTCTGCACTCCAAACTTTATTTGGTATTCTTTCTCTGTCCATTCTTAATACATATGGCCCAACCATCTTATTCTTTGCGCTTTCTGATGATATTAGCGCTGCTGTATACTTCGTGGATCTTTTTTCTCTGCCATCTTCGATTAACTACGTGTGTACCACCACCCAATATTCATCTGAGGAGGATCTTCTTTTCCGACACCTTCAATCTTACTATATCTTATTGTTTTTTCAGTGTCCAATCGTCGCAGGCATACGTTACCACTGGTCTTATCATTGTTTCGTATAGGTACCCTTAGTTTCTTTGTTCTTGAAAACATTTTTCCCGATAGCACCGACTTGAGCACTCTTGTTTCCTAGAGCAATTCTCGCAGTTATTTCTCTGCTGGCACCTGGTTTCCTACCAACTACGGTGGTACTAGGTATGTAAACGACTCTACCTCCTCATTTCGGCTTACTTTCACGTACCTGTTATCTCAAAATGGCTATCACTCCACACCAGTGGCGGTCTGGCCAGGTCGGCGAGTCGGCAAATGCCGACTGGGCCTTTTCCCTTATTTTGAGTGTGTAATTTATATAAATGCGAAGCAAACATTAAAATGGCTGACGAACTGCGTTTCAATGTTAATTATTTTTAAAAGTTGCCGTTTTAGTACTTTCGGCGTCTTTTTTCTTTATGCCGTTCCGCACCGCCGAAGGCCAAACCACGAACTCGAGACGTGCGGTGACAGCGAAAGCAACCGATGAAGCTAATATCGAAACATTAACAATTTAACTGGTAGTATTAAGTGAATTATTATTTTAATAAATAAATCGTTCTAAAGCTAAACAACCTGATCTTATTTACCTATCCTTAAATCGACCCTTAAGCATCATAATAAAAAAAATGGTTTATTGAACATTAAAGTGTAGTACGGTTGAGGTAGTACACAATTTCTATCCCCCGAATAAATTGCCGGCGCGATCCCCAACCCTCTACGCCGCTTACTTCGCATAAAACGCCGACTACGCCCTAGAGACACCCAGACTGCTCCACACCATGTATTTCGTTATTTTGTTCGTTCACTTCCGCGCCGATACCATCATCTTCGCCACGACCTTTTGTAATTCATTTCGGTATTACCAGAGACACTCTGGTATTACTGTAATGTCGTCAGCGAAGGCGAGACATTGATGCCGATTGATGGTGCTCTGTCTGTTGATTTACCCATCTTGCAATGCTTTTTCAAGTGCAAGTTGAACAACACTGCCGAGAGTTGACCTCCTTGCCTTAGCCCTTGCTCTACCTTGAAATCCCTTGATAGTACACCATTTACTCCTACTTTGTTTTCGGTTTTTTCTAGCGACATTTCCGCAAGCCGTATCAATTTCGTAGGCATTCCAAAAACTTACAGTACCTACGTGGAAGAGCTGTTTTCTATTGACAATTGATGCTGTCGTAAGCTTGCTTGAAATCTATGAATAGCATAATTATGCGTTTTTAGCTTATGTTCGTGACCTCCAGCTTGGATTTCGATGAGAACAAATATTTGATCTCTATCACTTACCTGCCCTTCCCGAAGCCGCTTTGGTACTCCCCTAGTATCGTTTCCGAGTATTTGTTTAGTTTGTCTGTTATACAAATGGCAATTTTAAAACCTACATTTAATAGTGCTCTATGCCTATACACTTTTCGGAATTTTCCTTGTTGCTTTTCTTATGTACCGGGCATATTATTGCTTTTCTACAAGAGCTTGGTTCATATCATCTCTTTAAACAGCTCATGTAGGTACATAATTACCTTCTGCACTATCTTATTTGGCATGATTTCCAGGAGGAATGCATCAGAGAAGAACGTTTGTTTCACTCATAACATCTGTATGCATTGATGAATTTGGCTTATATTTTCCGCGCAAATTTAGTACCTGGGTTAGGGCAAATATTAGAGAGAGAATTCTAATCTTTGGGTTAGGGTTCTATAGCGGCTTAAGTCAAAAGTTGTAAGAATTTAAATATCATCGTCATCGATGAGGTTTTGTAAATAGCTGTTTATGGGTTTGAACATCATTTTGAATACCTTGAAATCCTTCATTTGTTGCCGAAATTCGTTACGATAAAGTCTGATAGTATTGCTTTCATGGCATAATAATAATTAGCAGTTGTAATTTTAGTAATCTTAATTACTAATTGGAGTAAGATCGGTACCTAAATATGAAGAGGCGCTTAAAATTTTTGTACATTAAAGGTAACTACAAAGTTGGGCTCTGCTGTTGATAAAACCCGGAAGGTCATATTATAAACTTACATTAATTCAACAAAGAAATTGACCGGAGCGGCCAAACCTTATCATTAAACAAAAACAGTAAAAAAGATTAATTTATCATTCTATGTATGTACAATAAACAAGCTGTGGTATCTCACAAGTCGCGCAATATCTTATTAATACAATTAATTAGTTCTCAAATTAAAAATAGGGCACGTGTATGGGCATGGGAATGTGTATCAGAGTGAATATAATGAAATTCTATAGGCACCAGAAATCAGAAATAAAACTTGTTTAATGAATTTTATTCGTTGATGATTACACCTACGTAGGTAGGTATATCTGAAGTAAACAAGGGCACATTTAAATTATAACGCAACATAAACGGCTGAGATTATTTATAGGGTGATCTAATTAATTACCTACTTAAATTTTCCAAGGTGTATTTTTTTCTACAACTGAAGTAAATGTTATATAATTTAATTTTAATGAAAAACCTTCGCGGAACAATAACAGTATTCTGTGTTACTTTTTGAAATTTAAGCAATAACTTAGAGCGCTGATTAAGGAATCCTTGGCAATGCTTAGAGCAAACCTCCGCTAGTATTATGTATGCGTAACTACGATGTCGTATATATTTTGTTGAAACGATTGTGCATTATTCTACCAATATATGTGATATACTACGTATGTGACGGAAGTGGCCATCTTAGTGAACCTAATAAGTCGTAACTGTAACATTCGACAGTCGACACAAATAATGGCTCGTCTACAGCTTTTAACAGAAAAAAATAAGATAAATGTATTACAATGGACAGAACTGTATTTGGGACACCACTTTTACAGGAAAAATGCTCCACAGCTCAACAAAGTGAAACAACTATAGCGCAACGAATTTTACTATCGTGAAATATTAACTGGTAATTGTTTGTTATATAAGAAGAGTGTACGATTTGTTTGTGCGATACAAAAGGAGGCTGTAAACCAGAGCAGCTTTATTTCTGCTGTGGAATAAGCAGAGATACCTACTGAATTGCTGAATACACTACCTTTCCTCGATTTGAGTACACTCATCCATTTATGGATCGAGGAGCATGTTAGGAGTTTTCTAATATAAAGAAATCGCTAGTAAATCCAAAAACAATTTGTTGGTGCAACCAGTATCCTCATAGTCATTTAAACTATGATCAGGCAATTCGTGCGCTTAATCGTATTGATTACGAGCCCATTGTCTATCGACTTATCGAGTTTGAAGAATTCGTAAAGGTAGAAGGCAAAACTGCGCAGTCTAAGCCTTGAGCTGATTTCCTTCCAATGAGGCTGTCCCACACATGGACTGAGATTTAACGTCAGTTCGTGACTCGTAGAGCAATGGCATCTACCGACGCTTGATAATACTGCGATTGCTGGTTATCTTGTACACGTTCTAGTTGGAAACTGGGCGAACTGGAATAACTCAATGGACTGTCCTGACCGCGAGATATAGTTGTTGGGATTGAAGATTAGTATCTGCACGGTAGTCTGGACGAATTGACGTTGATTTTGTACAGATGCAGCCTCCTTAGCAAGCTAATGCGTCATGGTTAAGTTGCCTATGTTGAAAGCCCTCGTAATTTTATAACGATGACTTTTCCAATAATGTCAAACCGCCAAAATACATCATTTACGATGCTCAATTGAATGTCGTAATGTTGAACTTTAATAGTATAATATGAATAGTAGATAAACACGTTTAGTATACTTTGTTCAGAGCTGGGACAGGAAAACCAGAAGATATACAGTAGGTATCACTTTTAATTTCCAATTTTCCTTCATGCTATATACTAAGTAAAATTTTAAAACAAATACGACATCTACCTACGGATGTGATTTTTTTTTAATCTAAAAAGTTAAATAGCCTTTTTATCTAAAATAATTAGGGAAGCAAATAACCGAATATTAACTATATTACATACATTTAAGTATTCACTCTGTATTAAACCTTACGATACCACCACACACGCCGAGTTTTGGCCTGTACAGGCAGGCCTGCGCAGTTATTCACAATGGTTTTTCGAATAGGATTTTGTGGACTGTACAGTCCACCGGCGGCCTCAAGGTCTTCACCACACACGGTGAGGAAAATCTCAAGGTTTTGACTGCGCAGTCCGCGCCTTGAGGAAAAACTGTATGTGTGTGGGTACCTTAAGGCGTCTCTATACATAGGGTAGGCAACACACCATGCAATTGGAAAAAGTGCAATCTTTTGACCAGGATTACAGCTCTAAAATTGAACTTGAAAAAATTTTAAGGCCGGGAATATATTCCTTATCATAATCAAATTTTGCCTTAGAATTTTTTTTGAAAAAAAACAAAAATTTGAGCTAACAAAAAATTATTTTATCTTTCATCTATTTTAAGAGATATTTTCCAAACGACAGTCAATATCCGAAAATTAAATTCTACGGACAAATTCTACAGTGCTTAAGAACCATATTTCGTTTAACAATAGTTTCCAACGGTTAAGTTATAACTGTAATTCTGGTCAAAAGTTTTTTTTAATATAAATTTTATGTACAAAAATTTTACCAACGAAAATTTCGTAAATGCCCCCGCCCACAGAGGTCAGGTAGTGGAATTATACTTCTAAGGAGATTATACAGACAAAAGAAAAGTACCTGTTTAATGATCCTGTTACAAAGATGCAAATTGACAAATAAATATTGCGTAACCAGGGTTATTTTCGACGTAAATTTAAAAAACGCTATAGACAAATTGTTAAAAGACATTATTATTTTTAATTAAATTTTATTTTAATTAATATAAACATCACAAATCTTGTGTTGTCTTAAATTTTTTTTGAAAAAAGGGCGTGGTTGTCAGTTTTATAAATTTAACGTACCTTTTTTTGGTAATAGTAATTCCGGGGGGGGGGGGGGGGGGGTCAACTGCCCTACCCTGACCCTCCTAAATGACGCCCCTGATGTATTCCACCTTTAGTGTAGACTACAAAGTAGCATTGTATTTCTTTTGGTTATATGCAATAGACCCTGTACTTAGTAAAAATAATTATCATTTTGTTTCAAAGTGAGCTTATTATTATTACTACATTCACAGTCAACCGCGGATCCAGGGGGGGATAGGGGTGCCCCACCCCCAATTTGAAAATATTTCATAACATGTCGTGATAAATTCTCATTTATTTCTTGGCACAGATTTGCATCTCAACGACGCAGAATTGATTTTGTTTTGTAATATTATTATTATTATTATTATAGTAGGTATATGATTGTAGTGGGTATAGGCATTTAGAAGTTATAAAAAACTCTTTTTTTTAATTTATATAAACGCTTATAAGAATCCATGGTTTGTTTTTTGTCTTTACTATCCCCCCCCCCCCCCCCCCCCCCCCAACTAGTTGGTCTAGATCCGCGGTTGTGTCACAGTATTCTAATTTATCCTTCAAATATGCTTCAATAGGATGCAAATTGCCGCTTTTCTCGGAAAATTTAATTTCAACAATGTCAGTTTTTCCTACTAAGCCGCCTGGAGAACAAGCAAGAAATGGTAATTCTTCATCAACTATAGGCCCGATTTTTTCACAACTACTAAGCATTGGGATTAAAATAAAGCTCCACACTCATGTCCGATGTAGCTTACATTTCAGAGTCAAAATAATATTTTTTACTACAATGAAACGCAACTTACATATGATTAGTGAATCTCTTATATAAAATATATATGTAGGTATATAAGTAAAGTAGTTATTGTCGTAAAGACTAAATTATATGACTAATCGTCATGTAGAAGGAGAGAGAAAATAATATAAACATAGGTACAGGAAAAAGTTTCGCAGTGGTCGCAGTGTAAACTTTTTCCTGTATGTTTATATTTCTCTCTCCTTCTACATGACCTGTAGGTATATATACCATTAATGAGATTTTTTTGTTAATTATATCTAATACGAATTAAATTCTAATGGATTTTAGCACATTTTAATGTAAATACTTTAAATCAATTAAATTAATAGGTAGGTTTGTTTGTCCAAGTACAGAAATAATGAAAATTATATCAGTGCATTTATTTTTTATTTAGAATGTGTGGTTAATTGTTATAATTATTCTTAAACATTGTAAAAGTTTATTTTGCTTTGTATTTTATTAATTATTCCATACTAAATCAAATTGTTTATAGTGTTTTCCGAATTTTCAAATAATTATTCTTTTGTGATTCTTGGACGCACATAATATGTACTATAATATCACAGAACGTGATAATATTTTAATTTTAGTAGCCCAACATAGTAAAATAAATTAAAAGGTATAGTCTTACAATCTGCGGGAATTCCAAGAAAATATAAAAGTTATAGGTATAACTAAACAATGTAAGATCTATATGAAATTTTCAAGTACATTTAGGTAAATTACGCATAATCTGTTTAGCCCTCAGGGAGTATTGAGATATGTATGTTGCCTAATTTAAAATCAGTAAGGAGTAGGTCCGAAATTTTTGCAGCTGTATAGAGGCGCCTTAAGATGGGACGTTTCAGGTATTTTTTAGTTTTCCACAGATAGTGTATTCGATATTGTTTTCTCAGACAGGTTGTTAAAAGGAATTTTTCAATGTTCTTATCACTTTAGTTAATTATTACGTAATCATACTTAAGTTAATCTGATGGCTCAAGCGTTTACTAGCGTCGTCTTCTTTCCGTTTTTCAGCAATCATATGCATAAGTACATCTGATTTCTGTTGATAATCAGTACATAGGTATAACTCGAATGTTGTACTTACTGGTTTTTTTGGGCATTGAAAATCACTATCCAGATAATTTCCCATTCGTGATAATATAGGCATGTGTTTAGGTTTACCCTTTGTAGCGTAGTACAACGTACTTAGGTTGTTTAGGATGTACTACACTTAAACCATTGAACTGTAACTGTACGCTATACGCAACTGGAAAGTAAACGCGCATAAGTAACACTGAAGCCAAACGAATGGGTATCTCTATCTTTTTCTTTTGCACGTAATGCCATACAAACGATGACACGGAGCATAAAATGCAGGTGTTGGGCAAAAAAATACGTTGTGGCAGTTATTTCTCTCGTTTGCTCTGCTCTACTACCGCAACAAACTAGAAGGCGACAGAAATACCTACTCCGCATCGGTCTTTGTCAGCTTCAGCGCCTACAATGCATTGAAATCCCCCGTATCCCTTACAGTTGCGTATAGCAATAGGTGGCAATAGCATACAATACAGTTCAATGACAAAACAGAATGCTAACGTTTTTCGCCTCTGAAAGCTTTGCGCATCCACTAGCAGCGTGAGTACCAACCAACCATCCGTGCCGCTACTGAGCCGTCACATTATTCCATGTAAATATTTAAATATTTGCGGATAAGAAGTACGTTCTGTTTTAAATGTTGATTAGTTTAACTTTTTGGTTGAAAACCTTTAACCCATATTTTCATTTTGACCTATTTTTTGTTCACAGCTTTAGAATCTGATTAAATTTGGCACATAAATGGGCGATTTAAGTGTGAAGTGAACTATAATAGTATTTTAATAGTTACGTCACGATTGTTTTACCCTGTATATGCCAAGATGTCAGGGGCGGCTTCTCTGGTGAGGCAGGTGAGGCAGTGCCTCACCATGACAAAAGATAGAGAAAGACCTGAATCTAACAATTAAACTAATAAATAAAATTAAGTTTCGGAATTAAATTCATTTCGTTAAAAGAAATGTAAAAAATTCCCTAGCATAAGCACCACCTATTTTAACTTACATAAATAAAATCATATTTATTCCTTATTCGTCACCGCTCTCATGTTTCAAAATATTGCATTTTTGCTCGACTTTTATTGTCAAGTGAGGCATAGACTGGAGCTGCCTCTGAAAGGCACTTACGTAACGAGCAGACGCACTCGGCAGCGGTTTATATGGGACTTGGCTAATTTATACATGCGTTCTTTTAGAGGCATCGTTCGCTGAAGGAATATCAATATACCCGTTTCATTTCATTCGGTAATCGTTAATAATTAAAAAATATATATGTTTAGATTATAGATAGATTATATTAGTTTAAAACAAAATCAAAATCATGAAACATTTACGTATATACCTAATCAAAATATTTATTCCTTAGCGACTTAACGTAGTTCGCTTTGCTTTATTCATGCCAGGAGCACAGTTAGTTCTTTATACTGGGCCAGGAGAGGCAAATCGTCATCTTGCCTCTTTACGTGCTTTTAGATACCTAACTATCCAGCGATACTTGACGTCACCGTATAGCAATATTGTGTTACATCGAGTCATTCTGTTTAGATATTGATTTTTTAAACAATGTGTTGAGATTGCATTTTGCATTTCAATTCCACTTCTAAACAGTCCTTTTTATTTAGTTCAGTTCAACCCTTCAACTTTGAATCTAGATCTACTCTCGGAAAGTTACGTCTTTTATTCCGCGGTTACCTTTTCTGTGTACCTATCATTGATCATTTTACGAGTAAATTTTGAAATGGCTAACCAAGGCGATATTAACAATAGCGAAGGTGAGGTAAATTTTATTATTGAAAATCAATTAATAAAAATATTATGCGGTATTAATGAACAGTTTTTGAAGACGTTATTGATGATTTTGCGAATCAGAAAAATTGACGCATACCTTTGGTATTTACAAAACTTAATATTTAGACTTCAACGTGCACCGTTCAAAATTTTCATGTTGGTAAGTAAATTTATATTAAATAATATTATGATAATAAGGAGAAATGTTTTTAGTTTCTATTACATGATTTGACGAAAAAGTAGAAAATCCCAAAAGAATTTATAAATTTAATCTCTAAAATAAATCAAATGTTTTTTTAACAATTCATAAGTAGGTAGGTACATTTGAAAGATAATTATAAGTGGTTAAATTAGTTCTATGATTAAGTTAAAATATCTTCCGAAAAAGTTGCCTCACCAAATTGTTAACTCACGAGCCGCCACTGCAAGATGTAAATAAAAAATGAAGGAAGGGGAAGATGGGAAGTTAAAAATACGCATATATAGATGGTAGATACAACCATTACCGAAGGATGATGATACAAAGTGATCAACGTAAATATTTGTGGTAGCGAATGTGAAGGTCGTTAGCAACACGTGACAAACCTAGATTTATCCAGCTGTTTCTTATATGACACATTTACTTGCAGATGTAATTAAATACTTTATTTACGTGTCCGTGGAGTAGCACAAAAATACAGTTAACAAACAACACCCAATTAAGATCGTTATTTTAAAATTGGGTCAATTCGATGTGAAGTTATAATAAACTACGCGTCTTGTTACTCGTTATCTCATCAACGTACATTGTTAATTACGTATTATTTGTTTATTAACTGTTGTATCACAGCGTATCCTTTAAAAGTGGGGACAATCTAAGCGTTCGCAAATAAGACATGTCTCCGTAGTGAATCAGTCTCTGTGTAGCGTGCGTGGAAGTGGTATCGTCGAATCGTTCTAACGCTCACTGCTAATGGACGTCTAAACTCAAAATGGCCGCTGACTCCGGAATGGATACGTGCCCGTCACCAGAGATCGCGGACTCCAGGAAAAGACCACTTGACGGGGATAACGAAAACGGCGACACGAAGCGATCACACTTCAGCTCAGGTAAACATAATAGTGACATGCTTTTTTAAATGTAAGTTAGTGGTGTCGGGCAGTGTGTTATTGGGGTAAATTGGAGCAGTGGTACAGAGTCGATGGGTGAATCGAGGTGATACACGTTTTTTTTGCTAAATTCTAATGAGAGTTCGTTTATTAAACAAATAGCGTTTGAATTAGATATTTCGGTTCGGTTGCGATGGACGTCGTCGTAATGTGGTCCGGAATCAATCGCTCGACGTGGCTGTAGTGCGCTCCGTGGCAACTCCGGACTCCTGGTGCGTTAGCGAAGGAGCAGTGGTCGGTGGTTGTGCAGCTGTTTAAAGGTGAACAGCAAAATTGAACATGCTGGCCATTCGATCAGCTGGCACGTCGGTTATTTTCTACAATAATTCAAACGTGAACGCGAATTCGACGTCGCCAATATCGCGTTGCTGTGACGCGATAACAAGCATATGTTGATAATATCTGTGTGTACTAGATTAAAGTTGTCATTACAGGCCGAATTCACCAAATTTTGAAAATTACGCCTACCCACTCTGGTTTAAATGATAAACAACTCCGACGCGTTCTTCCTTGACAATTTGTTGAACACGTTGCCAACGGGTGAGTTGTCATATGGTGGCAGGCACCTGCACAGCCTCCACGTCGTTGGGCACGACGCGTGGTAAAACGAAACCCTAAAACCATTGCACTTCTCATGCTAGATCACACCAATCGTCTCGCTGTTTTTCGGCTTAAATATCATTTGCATTATGTATAAATAAACATAACACACTTATGCCCACGTCCATGACCTTTCAAACATTGCTCTGCTAACTGCTCATTTTCCTTAACATTACCCGACAATCATTTAAAGAGTTTGAACTCACCGCATACTTAACCACAAAGGCGATGATGATCCTTTTTTCCCTTAAAACGAAGCACCATAATTTACTCCGAGTATCGATTGCGGTATCTTTCCCCTTATCAAAATCATCGAGGCTCAATTGTATCATTAATTATTAAGCTTTCCATTTTGCAATTTTAATAACAATTACTTTCATTTTGTTTTGAGTTAATTTAATTTTAAGAATGCATTTTCAAGGTAACTAAACGAATTCCTCGGTATTAGATACCTCTTTACATAACGCTGGAAAATGTGTGTATATTCAACTCACAAATTAGGTATCTATTACGTGGCCTGTTCGATATACAAGGTCAGCATTATACCAAATTGGAATAATTTGCAGAAAAAGTCGAGTTATTTATAATCTGTACTTAGTACGTCTCAATTATGCAATTATGTTAGAGTAGGTATATTATTATAGTAAATTTAAGTTTGAAAACATAAGCAAACGATTAGGAGAAAATTATTGGGATGTTGTTTGTGCAGGTCATCAATCTGTCTGCTTTTGGTAAAATTTAAATGTAGCTACGCACAGTTTGATCGTACTTAAATGTTTATTTTAATTAATGCTTTATGTTTCTCCTTAAACCGCCCCAAAAATTGGAAGCTCCTCCCTTGATGGCTCCCATTCTCAGTTATGATGGCACTCCTTCAGGTACCATGGTGCACTTCAATTTACTTTTTCTGCACCATGATGGGAGCCATCAAAATCCAAATTGAGTATGTGGGAGGCGGTTTGGGATCCTTTAAACATCGTCATTTCAAACTACCTACGGCACAATCATAGGTACAACAATAATAAACAATTTTTCGCAAATTGGTTAGGGATCGGTCGAAATAAAATTCTGTTATGTTGTATGATGTTGATGAATGGCGGTTTCTCATCTTTATCTTTATCGAAAATAATGATACACTTATTTGCCCAACAAATTTTTCAGTTACAGGGCAAATACAATCAAAAGACCTTGCAAAGTTACTATCAACAATAATACATACGTACATACATAATTAGCTACTTACTTAAATAGCGAGTAAATAAAATATACAGGGTGTGTATAAATTGGCACATTTCGTGGCGCGTTATTCTTTAGACAATTCTGAGACGAAAATCTATTTACAAAAATGTCGGATCTGCTTTCGTTTCTTCATACGAGCCATTGCAAGAAAAAATAAAATAGCAACGCTGACATCAATGAAAACACCCGGACACCATGTACATGTCAGTATACTCCCAGAAAGAAAAGATCATAGCGAACCGACGATTCTAGATGGGTATACACACCGAAAAGTAGCGAAAAATATCAATTACGAAACGTCGAAACTTATGATAAAACTGTCACATTGAAATGTAAACAATTAATTAATTAAACGTACGGCTATGACTGTGTGTTGTCAAATCGATTACTTACTCCTAAAATTTGCAAATTTAAAAATCTGTAAAATGTATTTTTTTCAAACCTGATTGCATTTTTGTTATTCCGAAAGGAATAGTGAAATATTTATTTAATGTTATAATTTACGTACGTACATTTTGCTTCAATTTTATATTTGTATACATAATGCCAAGAAGTCAATTGATTCGGTGTCTGCAAGATTCTGTATTATTGTTTGACAATAGTAGAATGTAAAGGTCTGTATTTGCAGTCCTGATTTTGGCAGGGAATTTCTGCAAACCTTTTCTCTTTTCCAATTGTTTTTAGAAAGCGGATTAACTTAGAAAATGCATCTCTTTCGTGGTGCTTTTCATGTATTTTTATTGTCTTGTAAAACCAAACGCAATTTAAAAAAGCATCATTCACTGCCAATGAGAGTGATAGATAATCTTTAAACCTATTTTGCAAGCTGTTTAATAATGTTGTCACAAGAGCAGAGCAAAATTTAAAATATTTTACCTAATTCAAAAGTTTTGAAAATTTTATGTAAACGAATTAAATGTGGAAGAGGCTCTCCATAATATGTATGCCTTGAACCTTGCAATTGATCTTAAAGTTACAGTAATAGGTCGTAATTATTATACAACAGATGCTCAATACACTATAATCGAAAAAATATATTTCAAATAGAAAATACCTTTGTCTTTTATTTCAAATAATAAATATAAAATACTTTTACAAGACAGTATTTGAAATATAAAATACAAAATGCTATTTTCTATTTTAAATAGGCATTTCAAATAGATTTATTTCAAATATTTACCCACCTCTGGTAATACCTCACTTATACCTGTTAACGTTGCATAGTTAATGCCCGCACCATCAGCTATCTTATTAAATTCGAAACAGGTCTTATTTCTTGGAGAATTTATAACTAAAGATCTGACTGTCTAAAACTGGAGTGTACAGTGTTGTTTTGAACATATAGACGAGACACATGAAAATTACGCTGCTTTAGCAAAGATGGCGTGAGTTAATTTCACCGTTTACTAATTTTCTTAAAATTCCTTTCCCAATATATTTCTTCTCATCGATAGAGGAAAAGTACCTCTCGATGCTCGACGCTTCTGAAAATGCAATGCATGAAGGTGCTAAGTACCGTTTGCAAATAACCATAGACTTAAGTTACTTCCCAAACTGTTGCCTCATAAGAATGTTTGCTCAATGTGTCGGATTAGTATCAAAAATCTTTTACTGGTAGATAACCCAACGTAGGTACTAAAAATGTATTTCATCTAAAGTCTGATGGGGAATATAGTTGTTGGTTCATATAAGTGCCTTTTAAGTTTTAACCCTATTGATTAGTATCATTTGCGCTTTTTTGCCTGTCTTCTAAAAGGAAAAAGTCACCATTTACTAGCCAACAAAGGATGAACGAAAGAGAAAAATGGCAATATTTGCTTGTGAAAAGAAAACACTATAAGACATGGGAAAAAAGAACAATAGAGAGGAAATTACAAATAGGTACATACATATAAAAAAGAGAACCCCCTTATATTTTTGAATCCAAGTGAATGTGCAATTTAATTGTGGTTTGAAATTAAAAACGAAGAAGTTTTCATTTTGCGTTTTTCAGATCCAATTTATCCATCAATTGCTCTTGCCATGAAACAACAACATGAAATTCGAGTTGGAAACGACGAGTTTTATAAATGTAAGTCAACGCGATCAACAGTGAAATTTTTTTAACTACTTGCATCAATATGGTCTAAATTTGATTTTTTTTATATGGAAATAGTAGTTGAGTATATTATTTTACAATCGTCGTTTATCTCCACTAATAAGAAACCGATTCCCATCTTCGTACTGAGATCAAGATGCACATCCACATCCTCCACAAATTCAACACTTAGTTGTTCAGACAATTCTTGTGCACAAGAAACTGACATGGGGACTCAAACGGTACACACTGCGATGGTTAATTAAGTCATTCTTCGTGAAAAACACAAAAGATAAATGGCGAATGTTATTTTCGCACTAATGTAGCGACCAAAACTGGATGGTGAATTGTTATAAGCATTTTAATGCTGTGCGTGAACTGCAACGCCTTGTAACATCTGAAAGGGATAAAATGACAGGAAGTTTCCTTGGTAATCTCGCCCTGCACTTTATTTTACTTTATCCTCGCGTGCATTTCTTCTCGTGTAACCACCAAAAGCAAGTACGGAAGTAAAGTACATACCTAAATGTTTTTCTCATTGGACAAATTAAGATTAGTTTTCAAATCTATTTAAGACTCGTTCTTTCAGACATTTCGTGGTCCTGTACACGTGCTTTTAATATCCTCATAATAAGTATAGCACTTAGCCTTTGATTTTAATGGTCAATCTAAATTAATTAAATTGTTCTAGTACGTATACGTATCGTCTCCACACGGCGAAAGACGCGAATGTCGCAGTTTTGAACGGAAGCGGCTTTGCTTTCGCCGTTATTGTATGTAGGTAATACCGCCAGTGATTGCTGTTTTTTTTTAGTACACTGCTGAAAATGTTGGACACCTAGTTTTTCGTAATAATTATAGTTTTGGCTTGAAAATAAGGAGCAGATAGATCATAACTTTATTAAATTTACCCAAATGTTTATTTAAAAAAAAAGCACTAATTGGAATGAAAATTATTATAAAAAATGAATAATTAACAAAAAATTAAAAATAGCGTAATATGTATTGCTTTAAGCAAAATGTTATTTTATTTAATTTTGCAATTTTGTGAAAACGAAAAAGCTCCTTAATTTCAAGTCGGGCCTCCTCTAGATTTGACTAATGTTGGCACCTCTTTAACATACTTATACTAAGATTATCAATATTTTCTTGACCCCTTAGAGTATAAATGAACTGCAGAATTTTATGGTAGTTTGCAATGCAATTTTGTCCAATTGTCAACATCACAACTAACATAGTAATTAAAATCTATAATATGTGTTATTAAAAATAATAAACTAAAACATTAAGGGATGTGCGAATATTAAATGTGTACACACTCTCATCAGTGTTGGCTTCTTGTTTTAATAACGTTCGTATATGGAAAGGCATATCTGTACCTTTAGGCTAGTCGTCCATTGAAACCGTATTCGTCCGAGTTATTAGTCGGCCGAATAACGGCCGATTTTAGACGTCCGATCTGTGCTCGTCTACTACAGCCGAACTACATCCGAGTTCTTATGACGAATTTAATAAAATGTCATTAAAAAATGGATAGTGATTTATATTTCTTAGAAAATGCATATCTCATGAGACGACGGTTGAATAGGAAGGCAAAGAGAAAGTGTTGGGTCAACCCTATTTTAAGAAGAAGAAAAACTCTAGGTGAATTTCATCATTTACACGATGAATTAAAGAGAAGCAGTGAAAACTTTTAAAAGCACACAAATAACAGTATCAACAAGTCAATTTCTTGACAGCCGAACGGTAGAAAACGTCCGACTAATCCGATCAAAATGGGATCCGGCCGTTAGTCGGCCGTGTTCGGTCGCATTCGACCGACCAGGTCGTTTGTAATAGACGCACGTGAATACCTACGTTTGTCTTAGGATTAGTCGGCCGTCGTCTGGCATAGGTCGGCCGACTAACTACTCGGACGAATACTGTTTCAATGGACGACTAGCCTTGTTATAATCTAAGCGTGACCCATTCTTCTACCATCACGGCATGTTCCAGCTTATCTAATGTGTTTGGATGATATTCCCGTTGTGACAACTGTCTTTTGAGATGGTCCCAAAGATGTTGTGTAGGATTCATATCTGGCGAATTTGTAGACCAATCCATTCGGGCTATACGAACCCTTTGATTTACAACACAAACAAATTCTGGCCCTTTTGTGACCGCCAAAGGTAGTACAATTGGCAAAATTGTCATCGTGATATTTTTTGTGCAGTAACTGACCGGTTACGGTAAATGATTAACTACGTGCGCCCACCTATAAAAATGCGACCCCAAACCATCATGGAACTTCCGCTAAAAGCTACCCGTGGTGCCATACAGAGCTGTTCAAAATACCGCACAAAAGTATTTCAATTATCAAATACCAAATATCACCTAACTGAGGTATTTGCATCTTCAAATACCAAATACTAGGAAAGGAAAGGATTTGAAGTACCAAATACTGAGAAAGTGTAATTGAACAATTGCACAAATAAGGTATTCAAAATATTATCTGGGTGTTGTATTTGAAATACTTCGGTCTGAGGTATTTGAACTACTCAAAATTCACTAACTACGGACTACTGTGATTCAACACGTATCTCGCAATACAACGAGCAAGTATTTCAAATACCGAGTACCAAATACATACTAAGATTAAAAAGGATTTGAAATAAAGTGCTTCAAATACTGAAAATCATTTTTCAATTACTTTTACAGCTCCACTCAGCAAACAAGATAGTCGGAAAATATGTCAACTAAAATAATGTATTTGAAATTTTTGACGCGCCAAATTATTTGGCCAATCATATTTGAGAATTCTAAGGTGTACATTCACAGCTAAAAGTAAATTGTTACAGTTTACAGCTGACATTTTCCGCGTGCGTTTTATTACTTAATCCTTTTATTGTGGTACTCTTGTTTGTTAAAATCAGTCTTTTTGAAGACTTCTCATGCAGCATACAATACATTTATGTGTATCCAACAATACACATTTAAATTAAGCGCCCAAATATTTTTGTTCGGATTGTATCTTAAAAGCTACTATAGCGCCGTTATCCCCTCTCCAACTATCTTGTTTGCTGAGTAGAGCTGTATTTCAAATACTTGCAGCTCTGGGGCCATACAATTTTCATTGCATCTTTCGCCTCTCCTCCATCTTGATTATTTAAAACAAATGGTGACTTATCGGAGGAAAAGAGACATGCTCGCTTGCCCAGTGAAGTCGTCCTCTACGATGCTGTGCAGTTAACGCAGGAGGTTCTTGCATTAAGTCCAACTTCCTTCATTCTATTCCTGATAGGATGTGTGGATATATCAACTCTTGACTTGATTAAACAGATAATTTCGAATCATTGTTGCATTAAGGTGCCTATATCTGCTAATACATTTCTTACCAACAGTCTATCTTGAACCGCAGAAGTTTTACGAATTTGGTCTCTTCCGTGTGTATATTTTGGAGAATTGAGACACTTGTTACACTTTTCGAAGTTCTAAGTCTTCTGGACATTTCTCTATGAGAGGTTCCCATCTCTAACATTGTACTAATCTTATAAAGATTTTCATCATCAAGTCGCTGAAGAAGTAAACTTTGACAAAGTCTTTGGTTTTAGCTTGCTGCAAGCAGTAGACGCTTGAAGTGTTCCACTTCAAATTTTGAACAGTATAGTTGGATATCCAATCAATTCGCCGCTATCGTTCTTATAACGCTGTAAGAATATGTATGAATTAAATTCGTACGCTTTGCTTATGAGAGTTTGTTATCGTTTTAGATGTACCACAGTAGTAAATAAATACTCCCGCTTGTCTGTTAAAGTATGAATTCGACACATTTAGAAATTTGTTTTAAATCGTTGAAACAAACCAATATCATTATTTTACGTACTTATTGAAACGTATGAAACCACATACGTGTAACGGCATCAATGTTAAAACTTGTATGGAAAATTACAAGGAAATTACAAATTTATGTCTTTGAAGTCACTTCTGTGCGTAGTAATTGAAACCCCTTCATCTTAGCCCGTGTTCCATCTTCCCTCAGACGCTGGAGCACTTCTTTGTAATTTGCTGCGTTTACTGTGGTACTTGCGCGTATTCGTGGTGATCGAAATAACGCTCGTATGATCTGTGGAGCAACGCTTACACCCTTCCTTTGGTCCTAGTTCTTCTTTCTTTACCCACTGACTAGTCTGCTATTTGGTTTGGACACGTAAAAATTCTTAAGGGTTTAAATGATTGATTAAAAAAATTCAATTTTGAATAGCTTTTAGTTTTATGTTAACGTGATAAATCGGCAAAGAAATTTAGAAATAGTATATTAAAGTATTCGTGGATAAACAGGTCTTTAAAACACGCGCGAGTTTTCAAGCACGACGGCGCAGCCGAGTGCTTGAAATAGAGTGTTTTAAAGACCAGTTATCCACGAATACTTTACGCTATTTTTTTTTATTGGTTCACTTTGAAATCTGGTATTAAAATGGAAATAAGAACTAATAATGTGAAATGGTTGAATTCGTATGTGAAATCAGTATACCGTTCGTTGTCATGGAAATGAGAAAAATGGAAATTAATTTGCAATCTGTCATTTTATTTAACGTAACAAGGTATTCCTGTCAGATCAATAACCAATAGAATTCACGTTTTTCAAATTGGTGATGCAATCTGTCATTTTATTTGACGTAAGAAAGTACTCCTGTCAGATCAATAACCAATAGAACTCCCGTTTTTCAAATTTGTTGATGTTGGCATGGCAACTTTGAAACACGCGCGTTTTAAAAAGTGCGATTTAAACACGCTGGGCGTGGTTTAAAAGGCTAAAATAGGACACCATTAAAAAAAAATAATTTATAGGGTAGGTATACATTTCAGGAACTGGATGCCTGTAAAATTTCACAATACTGTTAACCACATTTATATGCCAGCTTCACGCACCTTTGTAAGATGGGGTTTAAAACTGTACCACCAACTATAACTGCTCAATATCACTAAATTGCTACTATTTCGTTTTGGATTATACTGTTGTGCATCCCTTGTTCTGCTCATAGCCAAAAACAGGAAGCGGACAGTTTCTGTAGATTTATTTGGAAAGTAAAATCAATTTCATGAAATGGATAATTGTTCACATATTGGAGAACTTGCAAATTATTTACAATCCTTTTCGTTAAATCTATTCATTTCAAAGCTTGATTATTGCATATTGCCACGGTAAACTGTGACCCAATAAGTAACAAATTTTTAAGTAGTTTTTCTTTTGTAAAACTGCAGTGTTTTAAAGTAACAACAATAGTAAATTAACGACAAATTAGTACCATTAGTACCATAAGAGCGTAAACCGACACCCTATTTTTTAATAACACATTGAATTCGTATTATGAAAGTACAAAAGCCCATAATGGAAACAAACCATATAACATATTTTGTTACGTAACAAGCAGAATAATTTTTCATGTAGTATTAGTATAGGTACTTATTTTGTCGTTTAAACCGGAAATGACGAGGTTATATTGATTATTGTGTTACACAATATATGTTAATTCAATGGAATGTATTTGCCATTATTAACGCAAATAAATTTATGTACGTATATCGTATATATTGTTTTCCTTCAACAACTTTCTTCATCAAAATTATGCCATCGCAAATAAATGGATTTTCTTTGCATTCAAATTATTAAGTAATTGCCACAATTCAACTAATTGTATGAAACTACATATTAAATTTAAAACATAGATTGTGTAAAACAATTGATTCACTGCAAATTGAAAAGAATCATATACTTTTTGGCATTGCACAGCTAATATTTAATTGAATTTTACTTTGAATTTATAATTTTTATTTCTAAAACTGGTCATTTCGTGTCTCAATGCTTGAAGCATGTGGTGTGGGTCCCCGACTATACAAATGAATAAAAACAACGTTAAAGATCAGTAGATAAATGAACATTACCACAGATAAGTACATTACCCACGCTAGTTCTCAGTTAAAACTTTCCACCTCACGTTTCGTCTAAAAAGTTACATTAAAATTCAATCCAATGGGATCAAGTGAAGTACATTGTGCCTAAAATAAGAATAATCGGCTTACAAATGTTAACAAGCGCAAAAGAATGAAGTGTTTATTTTGGAGATATGTAATGTCCGGTATTTAATTCTATCCATTTTCATTTCAATTGAATTCCGTTGAGTAAGTATATACTGTAAAAATTAAAATAATTGAAAACTCCAGATTTTCACCCTTAACATTTCATCCTCCATCAACTTCTATTATTTTTTAACGTAGGTATGTATGAAGTGAAACAAAGGAACATTTTATGTTAGGTAATACCGATCAATACAAATACTGCTGCAGTTGTTTGAATATCTCTTTTTTCTGGTAAAGATACAAAGTTGAGCTATTTGATAAATAAAATACGGCTACTAGTAAATAAATGAATTAATAATAATCATTTATTTGCACATTATGGAGAAGTAAGCTGAATTATGCAGTTCAATAAATACGAAATACGTATCTTTAGTCAGGTTTATACCCTTGCAAATATTGTAATCACTCATATTGCTACAATTCAAATTCAAATTAGTTGTGTTCATTTGATTTATAGAGATTTTCAGCATTTGAAGTGGCTTTTAATTTATATAAAATCATGTAATTGCATACATGTGCATTGTGCGTATCACGATGCCAAAGTAACATTTTTCTATTAGGTACTGAAAAACAACCTTCTAGTAAATCAGAATTTTTAAAACAGTGCCATCTAGGTACTTGGTTTACATACTTATTGATTTTCACATTCAATTGTTACTCTGGGCTCCAGGCGATTGATCTCCCATTGCATTGCTGGTGCGTTTATAGTGACCACGTGCGTCAATTTTTTTGTTCATACCGTTCACTATTGTATGAATGGTAATTTTGAATTTTTTTTGGAATGTTGTAAAAATGACAAAAATTCATCGGTACATCCACAATGGAGAGAGGTCTGAAAAATTGACGATCATATGCAAATAGTTAATTAACAGTATACAATATACAGGAATTAAGTGAGAATTTCACCAGTGAGATAGACAGAGCCAAAGCTAATCGAACGATAATAGATAAAGAACCAAAACCACTGTACTGCTCGATTCTATACGTCATGGTCCGTACGTTTTTTAATCTAGGTGACAAAGCTATCTAGTGGTAATGTAGAAAGACTTGAATTGCTTTTGTTTATTTATAAGATTTTAAGAATAATATGTAGTATTACTTACTTGACTACTGTGGACGTGAAATGAACAGGTGGAAAATTTCTTTGATGGTGCAGGGAAGGTTTAAATTTCTACCATGGAAAAGTACAAAAATTGTACGTTTTAATGGTCATGTAGTTAAACATAAAAAACGACCCTGATTTTATTAGGAGACTGAGTAATGAAGAATATATGAAAAATTTCATCATTCAAGGTCAAAATTACCACTTATCATTGTATTGAAAATGATTTATTTATCTACTAATGAAACCTGCGAGTAGTTGCAGTAAAATGAAAATGTTTGATTCTTCTTTGACATTTTATTTCGTAATCCAATGCTATCGTGAATAAGGAAATAATATTGTTTAAAAAATGATCGGCATAATTCTTCTTGTAACAAAAGGTATATTTCCCCTAACTGGCCATTAAACTCTGTTGCTTACATATTGAGTTATAACTTGAACTTTAACAACTTTCACTTTTTAATCTTCTTTAAATAATTAGAAGTTATATCGTGGAAGGAGTTTATATTCAAGTACATCTTGAGCAACTTCTGAAAGTTAATTTACAGCGCCTTTAAGCAATTTATGGGAAATATCTAAATTTATGTGTTGCTTTATTGTACATATACATACCTACTATTCACTATTCAGTAGCATTTTCAATTGCGTTGACACCCTGACTTTATCAGTCTTCGATAAGAACAATCAATAACGTTTTGTAAAATATGTGCCTAAAGTTCGCAATGAAATCGCATTTTAATCGTCGTAGCTTTAATCAATAAGTTGTAGAGCATTAAATAAGTAACGTATCTACTTTAAACAATGTATTACATGTACATACTGATAAAAAATCGTTATTACAATCTAAGCTTTCACAATATTTTAATTGTTTCTAATGACACCTACTTACTTAACATTATTTCCTATCTCCTGATTCATAAATCACGGTGCTCTCAACATTTTATTTATTACGTATTTCTACTGAACGAACTGCATATCAATAATTTATTCTTTAATTAAGTTATTTATTCTAATAACACAAAATTGTACGTGATTGGTTATTTACACCTCTTATATCTATGGAAATATGTAAATAAGTAATCGAATTTAAATTAAAACTAAGACACTTAACCTGAACATCTATATCAAGCGTAGTTATAAAAAGAAGTAGTTGACCATGAAAGTTTGTTTGGACGAGTAAACACTGAAATAAAATTCTTTAGCAGTCTTCTCTATGAAATGTTTAAAATGCAATTAATGTTGGAATTTGGAATTGATTATGGTAATAATTTCTGAAGACCTTTGAAGCACCTTATGTAGCTCATCAGCCCCCCCCCCCCCCCCCCCCCCCCTTCTGCATGCACTTAAACATCAATAATATATTATTATTATTTATATATAGAAGTAGAGAGCAAAGGATTATTTGCTAATCTGTAATGCACCGTGTAAAAATCCACCGTAAAGTAGGCTATAAACTCGCAATTCAGTTGATAATAATGGTTAAAAGTGATAAAGAACATTTGGCAGTTGTGAAGCAAAATAATACATAACCCAATGTATCGGCCAAATTACATTTCATAAGGTACTTGGAATGTGAATTGTGTAATTGATGCCCAGAAAGAGGAACGTTATTGCCTTGAGCAAGGCCATTTCATGAGAAAAGTGGTGTACTACTTTTATATAAGTATCTATTTATACCAAGAAACATTGTAAGGAAGCATTTATACTGCTAACGTTTTTTAAGAATAACTGAAATACGTCCTTCCTCAATTGAATTTTATACTTTAAAACCATGCGATAACTCTTAGAAATTTGGTTAAATGGACCATTCTGTGCTAATTTTAATTAAGTTGAGAAAACTGTGGTTTCGTAAAAATTCTAATATCTCCTTAATTTGAAAGAAATGAAAGAAACTTTAATACGAAAATGGACGCGATATTGGTTTTGAAGTGTTCAATAGAATTTTTCCTCCTCTTTTCTTGTATATTATAGACTGTGTTCAAGATAAGAAGGGCCACTATGAGCATTTGGGAAACGGTAAGATATAGAGTTTCGGTTAAATGGGAGAAAAGTGTGGCATTTAGGAGTTTAGTAAAATGACATTTTTAAACTGACGTAATTCCGAAGCGTTTCGATGTTATGCGAGAAAAAGTGAATTTTCGCGATCTCGTTTTTGACAAATTGTTACTTTGTGGTTGATGTTAAATAAAAAGTAAAAGAACTTTCCACAGGTACTTTTTAACGTTTTTTAACCGGCATGCAGCAAATTGGAATCCGACTTTTCGTTTTCGAGTAACCATCCTCAATTTTGTTTTTTTACATTTAATTAGAACAGCTTTTTATTCTGAATTCAAGCATGTATCACACTTTATGGTGGTGGTGACGGATTCCCTTCTCACAAAATTCCCTTGGCTGCAGGAGTAGAAATGCCTTGGCCTCCTGTTGGACCTCGGCGTCCGATGTGAAGCGTCGTCTTTTCAAATGTCGTTTCAACGGTCCGAAAAGGTGGAAATCGCAGGGTGCCATGTCAGAACTGTAGGGAGGATGCTTCAGGACTTGCCTCGCATCTTCCTCAGTTTCTGCGACGAATGCCATACTCTATCTCACGTCTTGCTTTAGGAACCGTACCAACTTCCTGTGAACACTAACAACTCCCTTGATTACCTAACATGTAATATTCTTGCTGTCATTTCAGTAATCTCGTTTTCATTAGACTGACCCTCACATTTACAATATCCAATTTCATAATAAGCTACAAAAAAACCTCCACGGACAATTTGGTTTTGCCGTCGAAAAACTATATGTGGGTTGTTTGGTTCCTATCAGTGCTGGTTGTAAATGACAAGGCTAGAAAAATTCTATTAATTCTGTGTAGGTATAATAGGTATAGTTCGGCCGCTGGATCTTTACTGATATATGTTCACATACAACGACGTGCGTATCTGTCATTCGACAACTTCATTACTAAAAACAAACAAGGACAAACTGACTGATACTTGCAGTTTGTCTTTGTTTATTTTTAGTAATAAAGTAGTCGAATGACAGATACGCACGTCGTTGTATGTGAACATATAGAACGGTAAAGATCCAGTGGCCGAACTATAGGTACATTTGAAAAATTTACATGTTTATTTTAAAACTTGAGAGAATTAATTTGTGCTGCCATTTTCCTAGTCGATATGTTGAAATCACACGAGTGTGTATAAAATATATAGTTAAAGATGGGGAGGGGGGATACTTCTGTCTTTCTCTTTCCATGTATTATATAAAGGGTGTTGGTGAACATTTGTTGTGGTAATTCTACTCACAAAATGAATGAGCAGTTTTGCAGGATGTCAAAAGAAGCGTTAAAACGCTACAAATAATGCGTAAGTTTTTATTGTTGCAATAATTGACAACTAACGAAGGTTTCTCGATGGTGTCCTTCCACCTCAATGCATAACAAATATTGAAACGAGAAGAAATACTATTTAATCGCATAAAAGTCGAAGTATGGCTTGAATTTAAAAAAGGAAAGATGTAATCCGCAACCGCCACATTTTCATTTCTTAAATTACAGAGAAACTTATCAAAAAACTGCAATTTTCAAAGTTTTTCGATATGAACTTCTTAACGCCCTACTATTCTGCTCAATTTGGGACGCTCCGAATAATTATTACCTAACCTCAATTTTTCACGGTCTCAGTTAACATTCTCAAAGTGCTATTTCTTTTAATTACCTAAAAAAAATGAGTAGGTAAGTTAAAGTGTTTCTGATACTATGTTTTGCCATTTAATGTAATGCCTTTTACAAGAAGTGAATATGAATTACATGACCTTTCGTCATGTTCGTAAATAAATACTAAGCCCTTTTCAATAAATAATTTGATTTAGTAAAAAAACAAAATTATAATAGATATCAAGATACATTATTTTTCTTTAAAGACGCACGTGTTTTATCCCTTATAACAAAAACCTAAACTGAGTAAGGATGCTTCGGAAATTACGAAAAAGCACTACTTACACCTTTTTTAATGAACATAAAAGATAAATTAATGTCAAGCATATTATGTAAAAATCACTTGAGGTTTTACAAACTTAAGAGTAATTGGGGCAGAGACCGCATTACGCCTAAACAAAATCAATAGGGCTTGTAGTAGCATAATTCCGTTTTATATCACGTTACGTATTAACTTTTTCATTTTTCGCATTTGCAAAACTTTCATTTTATTAAATGGGAATTATATACCTACTTATTTTTCCAATATGAATCAATTCTATTGAATTTTATTCCCTTGGCAGATGCAGTAATGAAACCAACAAACAGAATTTCGATGAAAATATAAATAGGTATTACAACTTTTAAAAAGTATTGAATATTGATTGCTATACGAGAACTTCAAAACGGAAACACAGAGGGGTTTTGTATGATAAATGAACTAAATTAAATATTACCTATAGTTATCGTTACTCCGCGACTATGGAGAATTGTATTCCCGTTTTCAATTTAAGTATCGGTCAATGAATTGATGTTTTCCATAACTGAAATGCCACCGTTGCGTTGGTTGGTTGTGGCGAGAACAGGTTATTAGGTTAAAGGAAAACTGAAAATTAACTTCAGGGGAAATTTGTATATGCGCATAATCAATATTCGACAACGGAAAAAATTCTAAATTTAACAAAAATCTATAAAAGTAATCCTTATTAATATATGGCGGTGTATGACCTCAATAAAAGTGCATGTTAATTCTTGTTACTTTTTGTATAGCGCTCCAGCTTGACTGTATCGACTCCCCGCTACTTACTGCAGCTTGGAGTCATTGTGAGATGATTCTTTGATTGTATCTTATAATTTTCATTAATAGCTACTTCATATTTTTCAATTTTTGTGGAAGCGCCTTCATTTTGCAAATTATAATAATAAGTAGGTACCTATTAGGGAACTATAACGCATGACTTAGTAAATAGAAATACATAACAATATCTGTGACATAAATTACAAAATATAATGTAATAACTAATACGAGTATACATATTTAGAAATTGGGTTTTGTTACTTAATTTATCTGTGAAGACGGTATGAAATTTTCTATATAAAATAATACAGTATGCTTAACCTCGTAGAAAAATGTTGCTTGCGACAAAGATTCGAACCCGAGGCCTGTATCATGCTACGGTCAAACTGCTACCATCATAGAATTTGTCTACGATGCTAAGCATTACTATAATATTTGAATTAATAATCAACCATTTACAAGATGTTCGATAATATTTTTCGTTGCTATGAAAATTTTCAAAAATCAAAATGCTGTTCCTTTGCTACCATCAATTGAAGCAGCACCGTATCAACACTCCTTTGCCAGATTAGGGCTGGAAATTTGTTCCCAATCATCACATCAAATGAGCTTGCAGGTAAGATGGATCATTTATTTAGCCATTACGGAAACTGCCGAAGACAGTTATGTACTTCATGAAGACTTGACCGAGTATGAGTACAATGAAGCAATGGAAATACACCTATTGCAGCGGTACAAGAAAAACGATTTGGAAATTTGAGTAAAGTGATACAACGAAAATTGATGTAGGTAATTCCTATTACTCAAAAGTACCCGTCAATCTCCCATAGAATGAAACGACCACAACTGGTTTAATTTGATAATACTATTAATACCTAATATTAGGTGTTTTCTTTTTGCACGTTGTGGTAGACCTAAGTCAGCTCTGTCAATAACACACCATTCGTTTTATAAAAATAATTTGACTCAGTTCTCAATAACCCTATTCGTTTTAAAAGCTTTATTTCAGTTTTACATTAATCTGGGCAGAAATGTCTACATGACGCAAGGCACTTTAATCACGTGATGATTGTAACTTTACCTAACCCTGTGGCGATGCAAAAAGAAAACACCTATTGAAATAATTCATTTGACCATAGATCTTTTTCTATAGAGAATTTCAAATTTCATTTCATGCAAGACTTGGTATAGGCAAGTTTAACGTTAAAAGTTTAGAAGTGGGTATTCTCTACAAAAAGATTTAAATATTTTCTCTTTCATGAGTAATCCCCTGATACTCAACTGTATGAGCATAGACTGTTTTATAAAAGCATTATTAAGCGATTCTCTGCAGTGAATAGACGTACTTATCGATAGTATTTTTTATGTGAGTTTGCGCAGTTAAATCATTAGTCACAGTTGTTATACTTGCGGTAAACGAAAGTGAAATCGTTGTTATTGAAGGCGGGATAAAGGCATTGATTGAGTCAGCGATGGGAATGTTTAATACTTAAAGGGGAAGCAATATCTTTAACAATCCTTGGTGTTACAAAATGTGCACTAAAAAAGAGTAGTACTGTTGCAGTTAAAAGTCAGCGTGGACTTGAAACCAAGTACATCTACGATTAGTCCACCGCGTACTATTGAGTGAATCTTTTGTTTTAAAAATTTGTTCAATATATCGAGCTATGCACATTTCAAAATCGTTGTAAGGGTATGAATATAATATAATGGTTACAGAGGCTAAATACTAAAACGATTGTTAAAAGTATTTCTTAAAATAATTAAAATGATAGATACATATTTGCAAAAATAGTTCGAATCCAAATGACGAAACAATTAAAAGAAAACAAGCAACTATCTGAACTGAACAAACCAGTAATGGCAAAAAAGAGGATACTGAGACAGAATTATAGAATTATTTCCCCATGTAGTCAAATGTTGATATATCGACATTTCAGAGTAACCTTTTGGAGCGAGTACGTTCAAAAAGTAAACGATATTAATGGTAACGAAAGAAATGAATATGTACCTACTACTGTCAGTAGCAAGGCAAAGAATTTTTAAACAATAATCACATAATAAATGGCGCAATTTCACATCTTTTTGCACCTTCCAATAGTCTCCCTGTACCCCACTTTATTTTAAATTTACATACGGGATTAGGTGAACGGTTGGTTTGTTTTTCAACACAACGATATATATACATTTTTCTTTACAGGCACATTACGAATTAAATGTTTACCATATCGGTCAATCACGATGTGGTAGCTTAATCATGGAAAGCATGAGGGGATAAAATGTTATCACTATCAGCCTATGTTAATCAAAACTGTAGTTTTGAAAGCTTTTCACTTGTAATTTGACTTACACCGTCGTTGCCTAAAATGTGTGTGACTTATTGTTGAAATTAGCAACATCTCTTTTCCATAAAGCGTTAATGCCATACGGCTCTATTCCACCGCCCGAGAAACAGTTCCAGCGCCTACCAGTAGAATGGGAGTGTATGAATCTCCCAACTGCTCCGTAATGAAAAAACTTTTCCCACACTTTTCATGTTTTATTAGTTAGGTTTCTCTGTCTACTTTATTGTTCCCCAAAATGAGTTAGATCACTTCAGAACCTCATCTATAAACTAAAGCATTATTGTAATAATGTAAATGGTGGTAACTTGCCTATTCTCTCTAATTTATGCTTTCTCGCCGTCTAATGAAACATTTTTTTAAAATAAATTTCTCGAAATGCAATAGTATAAACGCAGTTTCGCTCCACTTGATAACAAACAGTTGCAGAACTCCTTGCCTTCACAAACAATTGCGTTCTAGACAACTAGCCATATTTATGACATGGGTCGGTAGTAGTAGTTTGGAATTTATTGCCCAAGTAAGTGCAGTATAGGTTTTCTTCTGTAGCAATGAATAAGTTGGGTACCTCAACATCATGCATACGCTGTCAAAGCATTTTATCAAAACGATAGTTCTTATGCGCAAGCATGAAGCACCTATTTTAAAATCAACCAGTGCCGTCTGCTTGTGCGATTTAAAAGTGAGTTAAGAACTTTAAGAGACTTCGTGAGCGACGATAATGAGACCTGGAAAACCAAAAACAATGCGTACTCCTGAAAACATCGAGCGTGTAAGAGCTACAATCGAAAGAACCCCGCGTCATTCTCGCTTGCATGGTGCACTTGGGATTTTCAACAAAACCAAAGAGTATCAAATAACGATTAGACGGATTTTACACCATCATCCTTACAACTTATAAGATCCAAATTGTTCAGGCTGTTAAAGATACTGATTACATTAGACGGTTCTGTGAACAAATGTTGAATTTAATTAATGCAAATGAAGACATTGTAAACAATTTATGGATGAGTGACGAGGCCCATTTCCATTTGTCCGGTTATGTAAACAAGCAAAACTTTAGATATTGGAGTGACGTGAATCCTAGACAAATGCGTCAGCAACCTCTTGATTTCACAAAAGTTACTGTGTGGTGCGCTATGTCATCTGCAGGGATTATAGAGCCCTACTTTTTCGAAGAAGATCTAGGCAATGCTGTGACAGTAACTTCACAGAGATACGCAGACATGTTGGAAACAATTTTTTACTCCCCCGCCTCCCCCATGGCAAGAGTAAGCATGAAGGTTGTTAATGTTTTATTTCCAAATCACGTGATCTCACGAAATGTGAATATCGCATTGATTTCCCTGTTCGCCGGACCTAACAACATACGACTTTTTCTCGTGAGGTTACCGGAAGAGTATCGGGATAACCCACCACGCGCAGTTGAAGCGCTGAAAGAACGCATCCGACAGGAAGTGATTCAAATCCAACAGGCAACGCTGCGGAATGTGACAATTTCAGTGTTTGCTTGGAAGAAGTGTACGCCTGAATGGACATAATCTTACTGGTGTAACACCTACTTAATTTAAATGCTTTTTACTTCCCGAGTACGAAGTATTATTATTATTATTATTATTGTATCAGTGTTCTAAAAAAAAATTGACCTATGCAAATTTTTGCATATCTTTGCGTTTCTGAATACGTAGATTATGATCCCATACCTAATTATCAACGACAATATAAAATTCATTGCCTACTAGAATGCAAACAAAAACCATTTCCATACAAATTTTAGAGAAAAATCTTAATAACTTTTTAATCGTCGATTTTAGACATATGCATTACTCATAGTTTTTGATAGAAAATGAAAAGTTATTCAACACAGAATAAAAATATACAGGGTGGTTCATTTAAGTTAAGCGAGTTTTTGATGTTTGAAAAATATAAAATATGAATCCTTTTTCTAAACACCCTGTGCATAGAATCGAAATCCCACGTAGTGCAAATGAAAGCCTTAAAGGTCGAAATAAATCGATATAAATTTGCGTTACTGAAAGCAAGTGGTTTCCGTGTTACTAGGCGTTGTTTAAATTGAATACAGGGGGTTGCATTAAAAAAAACGTAACTTTGATATATTACATTTTGTGAACCGTCCTGTATAATTGTAAATAATTTAAAAAAATCGTCGTTATCAATTTTACATAATATGTCACAAAAAAATGAAGCTGATTTCTTGTACCCTTTAGGCACAAGAGACCGAGGGAATAGTGGTGAATCACCCTGTACATACTACTACCCAATAGGCTGAAAAGTAAAATAATATATAATTTTTTTAATTATATTTGTTTCTAATTATCTTGAGGTAGATTCCGCAGCAATAGCAAAGTAAACTATAAGAAATAATTACCTAAAATGTTTTAAAAGCTTCCCACTGTCTTATGAATTCCTTAATTTAACTAAAAATTCAACATTGACATAATAATTATTCAATAGGAGAAAATGAGGTAAACTTAATTAGGTAACTTGTAATAAACTCCCATATGAATATTTCACGAATTTTTTATAGTATTAGGTAAGCGTAATAATTTTATTTTCGAAAAAATCGAAAAGGAAATGTGCTGCTTCTAAAATATTTCTCGATCATTAGTGCACTTCGCTAACTTTAATAACGGCGCGGCGTTTAATATTTAGATATATGTATATTATAGTTACCCTGAAAGACCGCATTTTTATATTGCTTACGTCATGGTTATAAATTCTATAGTTGTAATAAGTTTTAGTTGCTTTGTTCGAAGGCGTTGGGCAAAGTTGTAGTTTTGCAATATTTCAAACATTAATATAGCGTTGTAATAAAGCCACAAGCAAGTTATTGCTTTATGTCTTTGTTTCACGTTGTGCAAATTTGAAGAAAGGTTGCGGTTTAATTGTTTTAGCAAATGATTCATGTGGTTCATTTCAATTATTTAAATATACGACCTTCAGCTTCTTGATATCACATATTATGCAAAAAGGAAATATGTAGTTGTGGAAACGAGTTTTTTAGTTATACTCGCAGTTACAGTACAAGTATTATGTGCGCTAATTGCTATAGGGCATGGCGATCCATAACAAAATGTTTAATTGACTAATCTAGCGCCCTAATTGGACGTAAATTTAAAAAAACGTACTTCAGTTCACATCATTATGCTCATCATATCACCAAACAAGATCAAAATAACATATTACGAACTGGCTTTTTTATTATTTTATTCACGGTACAATTCACCCAATGATAATAATAATTTTAGTAACGTACTCATTAGCCTGATGACGGAAAATATCCGATATCGGCATCTACCTAGGGAAAAAAGAGATCTTAGTTTCTATCAACTTTGGTACTATATTGTTTGAGATGATGTCATGCGTATTTCACACATTTTTTATTGAACTATCCTAATCATAAGTACTACCATGTACTACTAAAAAATAATAGTACTAGTCAGTTATGCGATTTTCTAAGAGCTTTTAAAAAGCTCTTCTATTATATTTTGTTTAGAAGGAAATCTATTAAGATATCATTACCAAAATGTAATTAAACATTTCCACATGAAAAAATAATTAAAATCGTTGTATATGTAATTGGTATTACGACTATCAGTTCATTTTAATTAGCAATTACATTTAAAATTAAGTGTAATACCTACCCTGGGTTTTAGAGCCTTTTGGATTAAATAGACGGATGAATTTAATCGTGTATCAATTATGTCTTAATCTTATCATTCTTAGCAGTATGTACTTACAAATTTAATTAACTTCTTTGTGAAATTGGGGGAAAGAATGTGAAAAATGTCTCAGTAAGTAAATGTACACAATTCTTTCACTCATGTAACCTTTTCGTTTACATAAATAAATAATGAAACTGTACTAGAATCACTTTGCAAGCAGAATTTCTCCCTTTTATAATTAAGAAATTAACAGCAACTTGATCAGTACTCCATAACATTATTCATAATTTTTTGGCTAAATTATTTAGGAGATCCTGAAGAATCAGCTGATCAAACATATCTTCTGGGACTTCAAAATAATACTTCATTTTAAAAATTTGGTAAATTACTGCATCTTCGATCGATATCTACCATTTCATCATTTTAGGTAATGGTTCTTCGATAAAATCATTTGTTTATTTTGGTGTAGAGCATCATTACATGCGATGAAACTTGGATATGATTCTGAAAAAACGCAAAAATCGGCAGTTTGGGTCTTTCAGAATGAGTCGACTCCAACCGAAGACGAAACAGAAAAATGATCGGCAAATTTTTTGGAGTTGCTCGACAAGTTTTACTGTAGCACTGGAGGGCCGTCGTACCGTTAATGCCGAATGGTGCAGTACGATTAGTTTGCCTCCAGTTGTCCAAAATGTGCGTGAAAACGGCCAAGAGGAAGGATTATCATTCATCATCATAAAGCTCGACCTCACATTGCTGCTCGAACTATTGAGTTGGCAACAAAATTGAAACAATGGGTCATCTTCCATATAGTACAGACATAGGAATTTCGGACGTAATGATAATAATTAGGCATGTCCACCACATTATGTATATCCATAAATAGTGCTTCAGTAGAAGTTTTTCGATGATGCTGCTTTGAAACATTTACTATCCCCTGGATCTTTGGAACTTTTTAAGAGTGTATAGACTTAGTTTTTTCCCATCTCCATAAGAAAAATGTTCAGTTCTGGCAACAAGCGAATAGATGTGGCGAAAACAATAAGGCAGAACCAGGAAAGTGTGGACATGGAAAAGTTATTATATGGCATCTTCCAAATTGTCGAGGAAGACGTAGAGTAAATTTAGAACTAATGTCCATAGACTGGAGTTTAAGAGCACACCCTATTGTGTCTTGTCCTCGCTTACGTCACCTGGTCTACCTCATTGCAAACCACTAGGAAGCAGAATTTTAGTGAAGTGTGGTTGCAAACAAATCTACAGTAGTCGTTGCAAATGCAAAAATCTCAACATTTGTGTGCCCGGGGCACTGCAATAAAAATTACTAAAACCGACCCCCTCCACTGGTTTTTTACTTCCCGAGTACAAAGTAAAAGGGAAATATTGCATTAGTGTTCCAAAAAAAAATTGGCCTGTGCAAATTTTTACATATCTTTGCGTTGCTGAATACATACATTCAAAAAATGAAAAAAAAATTCCGTCTGTAGTCTGTCCGTACACATTTCCTTGCAACGGTCTATACTCAGAAACTATTAAAGTTATCGAAATGCGGTTTTCGCCAATCGACTGCATTCGGGCCAAGGACAAAAATTCTGATATTACCTTTGATGACGTCACTTTCGGTATACTTAAGCTAAAATGGCCGCACTCATTTTTTTTATAAGATAAAATTGCAGTTTTTTATGTACTTTAAGAATATTTTTTCTGAATTGTGCTATACTTATTTTTTGAAAAAAATGTTAATACGAGGGAAGTATCGTGGCAATACATGCCAGAATTTTTCCCCATTAATGTTACGCGATTAAATAGTGTTATTCGATGTTTTTCCAAAAGGCCACACACGGTATGGAAACAACGATTTGGTCGAAACGCCTAAATTGTAGGCCGTCTGCAACACAAACCATTTTATAATTAGCTATTATTTATAACGATATTAATTTGCTTATTGCGGATTTTGCCATACAAGTTGCATAGTTAAATGGTTTATCCTTTTCGAGTAGGCAACCGCTTGTAGTTCGACTCCACACAGCCGATCCGTTACCTCCCGGTTTTAAATCGTACCTAAGGGTTTAAGCTAAGACTGTCAAAGGGGCACAATTTTATGAAAAAGTCAACACTTGAAACGCTTGCCGCTATGAACTTACTTTCCCCATCTACTTCATAATAATTAATGCAGTATCGCCGAGAGTATCGCTCACTTCCTCAACGAATTGTTCCCTTGGCTTTAATAAAATAAGTCACTCATAAAACATTAAAACCATTATATAGAATTTAAGGGTTGAATCGCTGCCAATTCTTTATTCTAAAAAGTTCTTCCTTTAACATAAATATTTACATACATAGTTGTATTACGACGTTTCGCTAATTTGATTACCTTTTTCAAGTAATTAAAATATCCAAGAATTAAAAGAATATGATTGAACATTTTGATGGATTTCCATGATTTTTTTAGAATAAATAATTGGGTTAATTCACATAATTTTTTTATACGCTTAATAGATGCAAAGATGTCAGATGTCTTCGATATTGCAAAAATAAGCGGCGTTAGAATAATTTAAACAGCTTTTTTTCAAATTTTAAATCGCGAAGCGTCGAAACTGCACGACAACTCAGCGACAGGTGCCGACTACGGCATGACGTCATATACTGGTGTTTCAGCTAAACTGGTATTTACGAATGATTGTTTGGCGATCATGGAGCCGTCGAAAAGGTGTTACAAGTGGAGTTTTGTGCCTATGTGCACTAATACGACTTTTACAACACCTGAAAAGACATTTTTGACAATGCCTCGAGACGTAAAAATTCGAAAAATGTGGTTCAAAGCAGCTAGAAGAGATTATTCTAAAATAACTTCTTCGGATTTCTACTGCTGCGAGGATCACTTTGATGTAAGATGTAGTTACTTACTAAGCAAACCTAAATGTTTAAGAAATTGACAAAAATAAATATACATGAGACGTGGTAAACGAGTAAAGTAATGCAATATGCAAAATATCTGCGTAGTAAGAGTCTGTCAAGCAAACGAATTTCACATTGTTAGGTTTTATTCAAGCGTTTGCTCCACGAATTTCTGCAGTATTAAATCGATCATCCTTCTTTAAGAACTCGGCCAACATAAAAACATCTACTCGAGGAAGCTCCTAGACAATTTTTGTTTGTCTAGGAGGAAGCTTATCCGACATAGCTTTCAAATAACCTGCATCCACCATTGTAAGAATCAGTTTCAAAAACGCAACGATAGCCGACTGACAGTGGGCGTTTCCCAGTACGTGACGTCACTATCTGTTTAAAACTGATTTAGCGCGAATGCTCATGTTTGAACACTTCAATTCTTTTTTTCTCGGAAATGGTACGTTTTATTGAACTTTTTTGAACTGCAATAGTTTACAAACACGATTCAAAAGCAGAATCTTATGTTTATTTTGAAATTTATTTTTATGAACTAACCCAATTGGCAGTGATTCAATCCTTAAATTCTATATATTACAAACTTCATACTGCTGTATAATAATACAAATATTAAAACCATTTTTACAATATTTTAGTTCTAATCAGTACTTACACGTTTCAACGGTGTGGAAAAAGGAATGATGATGGATATTGTACATTTTTATTATTTTCGAAGATATAAAAGAAGGTCGAGCGAGATAAGCATTTCGAAATGTTAGGTATTTAATAATTAATCGCAACGGTAATCTTCCGTAACAAGCTGTAACATTAATTACTATTTACTTGCGATTTTAACGCATTTTGTAAGTAATACTGTCTCTAGTATAAAAAGGGGTGTTTCAATGGTTTTACGCCGAATTCGAGTAATACTTGCCATTATTGATCTACCAGTAGTCTCTCTATATACATTAATATTTACTTATTTAGAAATTAAAGCATTATATCACCTTGAACATGTTTAAACGCATTAACTTTCTTAATGGAGTTACAACTAGCTAGCCTAGACCTACTAACATAACAAACACCTTTGCTTTTTATTCATAAATCACACATACTGGTACTAATATTAGCTCCTGTTTGGATGACCCTCATTTTTTTTCTATTTCAAAGCGTTATCGAGTTTCATAAAATAGTGCCGCATTTTGTTGAAAAATAACGCAGCATCCGGTTTTTGTCGATTCTACGTGAACCGGTTTCGGTTACGAATTTTGGCACAAATTTTGTAGACACAGGAAATACCTTCACGAAAAGTCTCTCTTTTCATGGGAAAATCACGATTCTTTGTGGTTTTCGCGATTATCTTTCACTAATTGTGATTGTAATAATTTAATATAATCAAGAAAATACGTATAACAATCACTATAATCATGACGTGATAAATATTAAGGAAACGGCGAAAAACTGTTTATTGCCACGCCTTAGTTTCCTTCGCATTTTGATAAATGTAAAAGTTACACATTTTTAAGATTCATAGATTTCACTATATTAATATTTTCTTCGATTTGTTTATTTTCGATTTGTCGCTTTTACTATTGTGTTTGATCTCTAAGGGAAGTAGAAAGTGGTTTTTTTGCAGTATAAACACCAGTAACAATGAAAAAATAGTTTTATTAGCGCATTTTTTAAAATAAAACAGTTTTTAGATATTTGCATACAGCAAATGTAGCAGGAGCGCCAGACTCCTTTTGGTTTTGTATTACCCGTTTTCCCATCGCATATAAGTAATCCTCAGTTCTTTATTCATATAGTAAATTCTTATTATTAGCAATTTGTTGGAAATATTTTACTTTTGTAAACCCTGTCAGCAGGTACAAACGCCTATTGTTAAAAAAAGAGTACAGTTCTCTTCGAACAATAGGACAAGCTAATAAAGGAGATATTTTTAGCTGTAAAGGTGTAAAGAGAGAGTCGTTTTTAAGAAATTGTAAGTTGCCGTTGTTAAGTTTAATTTAATATTTCAAAATAAATGTAAATAGATTCGTTTCCCTATCCAATAACTTAATAATGTGCACCGATCCTGGGGCGCACAGCATACAATATGTTTGATTTTTCATTTTCAGAATCACTGCTTCAATCAATACGTTTTCCCGCAAACCTCCAAATCCCTTTAGTGAATGAATGAGGAGGATATTCTCGTGACAATGCGCGCCTACTAGGTCGCTATATGCATTTTTTCATTTCTATTTTTGCGTGTTTACTTAAAATAAACGTACGATCTGTATGGAATATTAATTAGTTCAAGAGGAATTAAAAATTTCCCATAGTATAAGTGAATTCGTCCTACTTTAAAATTTCGTATAGGTCTTGAGGTTGGCAACTAAGTGATTGCGTATTTTAAATAAGAAAGAAAATTGGAAATTTTTGCTTAGAAATATAACTTTATTCAATTAGGTATAGTCCTTTTTTGTCGATGTCGTTTTGCCATCTTTCAGGCAGTGTCATTAAAACTGTTATCATTTAAGGAGTTCTGCATGGAACGAAATAAAAGGGTAATCTGAAGGTCGGGTGGTGGACGTGACAACACATCCCAACACATTCCAAAAATTTTTGGCAAGTGACCGAAGATGTATGGGGCTTTGCATTATCATTCTGGAATACAACACCCTTACGATTTGCCTATTCTGGCCGCTTTTCTTGAACTGCATCGCTCAGTTTGGCGAGCTGTAGAACGTACACGTTTGTATTAATCGTTTGGTTTCTTGGTAAAGGACAGAATTTCTTTATAATCCCACCGAACTGACAGCATAATCCTTTTTTGGTGAATCTCAGCTTTTGGTGTCGTCTGGACCGGTTCATCTTTCATCACCCACGATCTTCTCCGTTTAACATTGTTATAAAGTATTCACTTTTCGTCGCCAGTAATCACTAGTTTTAGAAATGGATCAATTTCGTTGCGTTTCAGAAGCGAATCACAGAATGGGTTGCGTCAAATAACTGTTTCTTGATATAGCCAAGCTGTTTTAATTTTTTTTGAATGAATGCATCGAAACATTGAGCTTCTCTGCAATCTCACGCTTTGTGCTATAACGATCTGCATCAATAATGGCCTTGTATGGGCCTCATCAACTTCAACTGGATGGCCAGATCGTTGAGCACTTTTCAGTGAAAAATCACCAGAACGAAATTTGGCAAACCAGTTTTGACACTACCTTTCTTTCAAGGCTTTATTCCCATATACAGCACATAACTTCTTGTGTGCTGGCGATGCGTTCTTGCCTTTTGGGAAATAATAGATGCAATAAAATATGTCTGAAACGAGCGTCTTGTCTTTCCATCTTTAAATTGGGATAAAAACGATACTAAATAACTAATCGATACAATTTGTTTACTAAATTAAAGGTGAAAATTCAAACAACAAGAAAACAATATAGGTTAGGTGCTTTCAACAGTTGACAAAAGGAAAGAATGTGCTAAGACCATCGATTAACAAAATCCGCAATCACTTAGTTGCCAACCCAATGGGTCTAGGACACAACGTCCACTGGTCACAACGCCCACGGTCTTTTAAATCGCCATCTTTTTCACAACGTCCACTTCTAAATTTGGTCATAATGCTCACCGCATATTATGCCACTCTGGTCACAACCTCCACCGACGCCTTCTGGTCATATCGGCCATCCGTAATGTCCACTTTTATTTTTCCGGTCACAACATCCACGACCTACCGACATGACGTTGGTCGTAACGTTCATTTTTCTTTGTCTGGTCACAACGCCCACAGTATTGATCATCCACCAATGCACTCGGGCCTCAACGCCCACGTCCGCTGAACAATTAGGTACTACATTTGGCGTAGATACTGCCTCGCCTAAGAAGAATTGTTCTGTAGCTCTCTTATCTCAAAAATCTAAAAAATGAGTCGAATGAAAGTTTCTAATAATTTAAAAATACTTCTGACTATATTTATAGTCTTCTTCCACTTCTTTTAGTATGAAGGAATTGTATTTATCAGTTTTTAGTTTTAACATCAGAAAATATTCATAGAATCCATGAAGTCACAATCATATGTTTTTTTTTTAAATTATGAAATAACACCAAAATTTATCATTCAATACTAATTGTTATTAAGGTCACCCTTAAAGTGAGATCTATTGTATAGTCAAAAGTATTTTTTCAATTGTGAACAATCTGATTCGGTGAAACTTTCATCCGAATAATTTTTTAGATTTTTTGAGGTAAGAGAGCTATTGAGGCGCTGCATTCTGTATGAGTATATACGCCAAATCTAGAACCTATGTTAATGTTGACGGAATATGTGGCCCGAGTGCTTTGGTGGACGTTTTGACCAAACCAGTACAAGTCGGTGGAGGTTGTGACCAAGTTTAACGGTGGACGTTGTGATCGGAAAATGAAAAATAGACATTACGACCAACGTCGGTGGGCGGCGATGTGACCAGAAGGCGTCGATGCAGGTTATGACCAAATTTAAAAGTGGACGTTGTGACCAGCCTGGCATAATATGCGGTGGGCGTTATGACCAAAGTGGACGTAATGACAAAATTTAAAAGTGGACGTTGTGACCAAGATGACGGGGTTTAGAAGGTGGCGGGCGTTGTGACCAGTCGACGTGGTGTCCAGGACTCTTTATAATGACATTTATTAAGATCTGTTTTTTGATATCGTGATATCTAACATAAACATTATCTTTCTATTTCCGTGTTTTATGTAATTATTATCGTTGAAAGCCTCAGTGGGCTTGTAATTTGTGCAACTTTTCTTTAATTAAAGTAATATTTAAATTTAAAAATTTACATTAGAACACATAAAATATTATTTTTAGGAAATCTCATTTTCGTCACTGAAATGTATGGAGAAAGTTGCATTTTACATTCTAGAGGTGAGAGTAAACACTGTTTTGATAACTACATATTAACACGTGTCATTTAGGTACATTCCTTGAATATTTGTTTAATTTACGTACAATTTCTAAAAATTTCTGTATAAAATATGAAAGGGAATTCTCGCTCGATTGAGATTTCAATTTCAAATTGAAAAAACACCACCTTTTTCTCTAGTTGTAGAAATAAAATAATATTCCTCCCATTTTCTTTTGGCCAGATCTCCTATAAATGCTTCTATAAATACGTTTTCGCCATTATCATGTACTGATAATATTCGCGTTCTCATAGTATCGGTCCCTATCGTGCGGTATTTCGTATAAACATAGCCGGAAGGTAGGTTTACCAAGTAAATCGTTAAATTTTGTTTACATTTATGAATACCTATCGAATATTATTAACATAGGCGGAACTGTTCTTATTTACCATATCGTACGTTAACTATCGATAAAATTAAAATTATTCTAGTATTCGAGTTGCTTTTTGTTTGTTCACGTATCTTGTATGAAATTTCCAATTTCCAGACCTATTAACTTCAAGAAGGTATATAACTTTGATGTGCAAAGCAATTATAATTATAATTACACTAGATTCCATCATTTATCTGTAACAACAACAAATACGTCACTTAGCCGTTTGCCCCTTATCCGTATCAAACCAAATTTAGTTCAATAACGATTTGCGCACTTAACTAATGCAATATACACGTCTATTACGTAAGCTTTTATGAAACGTCTTCCTTTTCGCCGAATGTCAGTAAATTGTGTACTGTGTGCTCGAGATTTATATCTATATCGATTTATTTTAAGACCTCGAAAAAATTGTTTGTATACAATTGTCTCACTATTTTGTTTATTATGGAATTTATTGCCTACGTTTAATTTTGCTGGGACCTGCGAAAAAGCTACTTATTTCCAAAGGATCGATAGCAGTAAAAAAAAGTAGAAGGTATCAAGGTACTTATCTCCTTTTGTGGCTGTTTTGTTTTAAAAAAAGTGCTCTTACTTTTAAAATGTGGTACATTAGAAATTTAAACGATCTAAATAAGAGGCTGCGATCATTATTTTGGATGGTTTTCTTTATCATATTTCGCTTTGACTGTTTACGTATCAAATTTCAGTTTAAAATTCTTTCGTTTTGGTTCTGTAATTATTGACGTTGATATTTTACAACAACGTTCAATTACTTTCTCGATTTAATATCAAAATTGTGATTTAAACGTCAGATTTAATCACTATTTACAATAATTTTACAGTTTTTTCCGAATACATGTGATTGTAGGTATTACAAATACAAAGTTTCTTTTTTATTATCTATCAATTTATAGTTCTTTGCTAAATTGCTTCTATTTAGTTTCGATTACAAAACATCTTACTTTATGTAAATAAACCGGAAATGCTTGTGGGGTTTAGTCTTATTTTTGAACGGCAACCTTTACGGATGTGTGCACAAATTTGTACATAAACGTCGATAAACATACACAAATAATAAATTTATTTTACACTTTGCTGTTGATGCTTTTTCGGGTTTCCGCACAAAATCAAAATATAGGTTGACCTAATCCAAGAGTAAATTTTTTAAATGAAATTTAATTTAAAAATTGAAGACCTTATTTTCCGTACTTACAAGGGAAAATCGAAACCTTTGTTGTCGAAGATACTTTCCAAGATGGGTGCAGTTATAGCAACTTTGACCATGTCTTAATTCCTGAATTTTTGGTTCGATTTACCCAGTAGATTAGCATAACATTCGCCATTTTCCTTCTTTATATGCTATCATCATGTTTATAACCAGTTATCTTTGTAGACTTTGTAGTCTAATATGTTGATTTTTAATTTGTCTATATCGTTGCTAATATCGATGGCATTATTTGTAGGTCTTCATAATACTTTTTTCCAGATTAGATAAGAGGCTTGCGGTTTTCGGGTACATACACTGATATGATGTTAATGATCTGTTTTGACAACTTCTCTGTCAAATTATAGTTATTGTAAGAAATATTTCTTTTCCTTTTTTTTCGTTTCGCTTATCGTACATATTCTTGAAATTGTATTTTCAAGTGTTCTGAAGTTTTGAAATCAATTCAAGTTCGTAATTGTTTGTCATTACTATTTTCTGCTTGTTTTCTTGGGGATGATGATAGAGATAAACTAAGCTTTTTCGATTGGCTTTAATTCTTAATATCTGACGTTATATTTACCACTTCTGTACACTAACCAACGGTTTTAAAAACACAAATTTTCTCTATTCTACAAGATAAACAAAAATTATGTATTAAAGTTATTTTTACTAGTTCATAAGGCATTTTGGCGTCTCGTGCGCTAAAATTGTCCCTTATGAAACTATAGTCCTTTAATAATATACTATTGTGGATATATGAAATTTGATTAGATGGTTTAAAGTAGAATAGGTCTTGTGCATAAAGGTAAATGTTTGGATCGATAGATTTACTCTACGATTTATCACCACTGACGAGGCGGTACACGTTTTTAGAGTTTCCTGCGTTGAAGCCGTCTAGAGCTTTTTGATACCAATTGTAGCTTGTTTCTGTTCTTATGTCAACAGATGCGGTATCGCTTGGTAGTGCTTTATTTCCGAAAACAGAAACCAACTAGACGAGGCATTCTTGTTGAGATAATTGTCTTTGTTGTAAAAAATTATTGCGTGAAAATTATCTCGATTTTTCCATTGTTCGAACAACTTGACAACTTTGAAAATTCGCAGCTGTATCTATACTACTGTACGTATTGCACTGACACTTTGGATTTAGGTTATATTAAAGATAGAGGTTAAGTTTTAGTAGTGACATTTGATTAGCGCCGCTTACTATCCTCTGTATGCAACACTTAAAAGACATGCCTCGTATAAAGGTCTATTAGCTTTATGCGTTTTAAGTGTTGTTCTTGAAATCTATTTAAAAAATGAGTGTAGATAGAAATTCTATAAACAGAAAAACAGTTTTTGAAATGCAAATAGCTAAACATTTTAAATGTATTCTCGTATTTAACATATTCTAAATATTGAATAAATGTTTCGTAACACTACCTAGCTTGAAAAATAAAAAATAAAAAATAAACCTCAAATACTTCGAGTTACTTAGATTTGTTTTCATTCTCATTAACTTAGATTTCCAAGTAATAAGAATCAGATGACTTTCATTATTTATTCAGCATTATGCTTTCTTATGGCAATTATTGTAACTATTGTAATAGTTGAGGTGTAAAGCCATCACATCACATATAACATCAAATGTGTACCTAACTTATTTTTGGCATTTTTGAGGTTTATTATATGTGTCCCTCCTCCTTTTGAATGAATCGATAAAATCCGATTTGAAGAAAAAATTTGTCTCCATTATTCACCCAATCTGCAATAACCAGTTTTAACAGTCAAACTTAAAAAAAATTTTTGTTGGTTGGGGGGTTACAATTAGAATGACGACGTTTCGCCTAAATTTAAGGCTTTTTCATGTCAGTATTAAATTGGGGTAGTATGTTGCATTAGATTTTGATATTATGCATTCCAACCTCACAAAACAACTAAAGTCATTTCATATGAACCAGAGGCGTATTTATGCTTCTGCCGCCTAGGGGCACAAGAAAAGTGCCGCCCCATCACATCCCTCACCACAGGAATATAACATTTTTTATTAAAAATAAATAGAATTTATTTCAAATCGATTGGATCCATCAGGGTGTTAATCAGAACACTAAATGGGGTGGAACGTAGAATGTAGGAATATTGTTTCTGTAATTTTAAATAGGTACATTAAAGGAAAGCGAAAGAACTTACGAAAGAAAGTGCAGCTGTTCTACTATCATGCTTATCAAAACTGTATAATTATATTTCATAAAATTATATGCGCACACTTGTAATTAAAAAAAAAATTATTATATCATATTATTGCTTTGTTGCAGGTGGAGATGGAATGTATCACTTTAAAGTATTGGTCCCCAGTGTCGCAGCTGGGGCCATCATTGGAAAAGGGGGAGAGACCATTGCACAATTACAAAAGGATACAGGAGCACGAGTTAAAATGTCCAAATCACATGACTTTTATCCTGGTAAGTCGTAAGTAGCATTATTATCTACTATCGGAGTAAAAATGCAACGCCTCTGACTTTAAGTGGTCATAACGAAAAAACTGAGGGGTGAAATTTCTTCATTTTTAGGCAGTACATGAGTCATTTATATATGTTTAACATGTGTAAAAATCAAATTGGTAGAATCAGTTGTTTAACTTTTATTTTAATTAACAGCAATAAAAACGCTGTATTTAGTATTTTCCTGGCTGACGGTCAGTTTTAACTTATCATAAAATTGTTATTGTTTCATAAATTGTTACCAAATTTACAAATGTTGTACCACACATACTTCTCAAAAGTCGAGAGTCAATAAATATTGATTATTCGTATAATTAACTGGTTTTATAAGCCCTAACCGAAAATTTGATTATTTTGCGATATACGGTAACTAAAGAAAAATTCTTGTTTTAAATGCTAAATTTGTATTACTCAAATCGGGCTGCATTATTGCTTTATTGAAAACAAAATTTGTTTTCTTGTAATTCAAAGTAAATGTTATAATTATCGCGAAAGAAAGACGCACATATTCCTGCGAGACGTAATCTACAACATCGTAAATCGTGAGCGGCAAACCACAACAATGTGATTATTCTTTAGCATTGTACAAAACCATGCACTTCATAGCAATAGTGTACGACACCATCGTCCAGCTCGTACCGCACTTCGCCCCGCAAATCCAATCATCCATCCTTTTTTCCAAATTTCTTTTAAACAAAACATGTATACATGGCATTATTTTTGTGAATCGTGTTAGACCACAACATAATTGCTTAAACCTTGTTATGTTACTGTCAATATTATTAATATCGAACGTTCAGGTACTGAGTTACACAAGATGTCGTTTTTTCATTATAGCTTTAAGACTAATAAACCAATTGGCCTCAAAAGCATCTCACACCAACAAAAAAGTATCCACTTGTCAAATATATAAGTATCTACCACTCAGTTTCAATAATATAGCCGTAATTAATTTTTAAAGTCGAGCGCTTGTGCTATTTCACAGTCATAATTAGCGCTTTTTCGCACATAAATTAATACAGAAAATTAACGATGTGTTGCAAGAATCTAACACTGTACACCTTTATGTAGGAATAAATCATCTTTTAAATGCACTTTATTTCATTAAATTATGATTGCTAATTACTGAGATAGAAGCTTCTAAAGTCAGAGGCCTTGCATTTTTACTCCGATAGACGAAAAATGGTTGTAATGTTAAAAGTTGCATTAATTTTGTCATGCAAATTTTATAACGCAACCCTTTTATGTGGTTCTCGTATTTTGTGGCAATATAATGCAATGGCGGTAGCGAATGATCACGGACTTCCCTTTATCTATTTGGGCCACTTTCGTAATGATAATAAATTTGCGAAACAAGGTTATAAATAATAAATATAATAATCGCATAGAATATGGTTTTTATATAAATTCAATGACGAGACTTGCGCTTTTATTAGTCAAATGTGTGTATCATTTTGTGCGATTATGTAATTAATTTCTATGTTTAATTAATTACGGCCTACTTAGATAAAAGCAAACACGGGTTGCTTAAATTACTTTATCAGAAGTTCACAAACACCATTTTGGTTACGTCATTATTCAGTTGAAAACTAAAAGCCTCTTCATGCTGCGCAATTTTGAGTAAATACTTACATAAAATACTTTTTTTACGTGTTCGTCTATCGAATCCTCACGGTTTTAATACAAGTTTCAATCACGAATTACTGTTAACGAAGATTACATTACGTCACTTTTAAATTTAATTTAAAATATCTTTTTTACAGTACTGTTGCATGGCAAATGGGTACCAGAACTTTAAACGTACATAATTGTTCGGTTAAAGGGCAATATACAGGGTGATTCATTAAGAATGTCCAATCTCTGAACTGTAGATTCCAGACCTCGAAATATGATGATTCTGCCCAACATGCCTTATACAAATATTGATAGTTTCCGAGATACCGGGTGTTTAAAGTTTAAATATGAATTTTGATTTTCGCAATAACTTTCTATTTTTTCACAATTTCTTTTTGAAAATTGGCAGTTTTACCTTTTTTTGCATGAGGATTGCCAATTTGGACTCTAATTTAGCATTGCTAATAGAGGGCGCTAGTTATACTTGGTTGTGTTTAGTAAGTAAATCTAAGCAAAAATTTTTTTCGGCTGAACTATTAGCAAACTAATAATAAAATATGGAAAAGCGTTAGATTCTACAAAAAAAAGTTACTCTTGTTTGATTCGTGTAACTCGATCAGTTATCGAGTTATTTGCTTCTAAACAGTTCAATAAATTTTAATTTAAAAAAAAAATTTATTCTCTAAATGTGTAACAACAATAAACTATTATTTATGATCCGTTTTCGCAAAGATCTCTTCATATCAAATAACCCTTGTCTATTATTTTTAATCACATTAATTAATTGTTATTGCGAAAATCAAAATTCATATTTAAACTTTAAACACCCGGTATCTCGGAAACTAGCAATATTTGTATAAGGCATGTTGGGCAGAATCATCATATTTTGAGGTCTGGAATCTACAATTCAGAGATTGGACATTCTTAATGAATCACCCTGTATAATTAATTTCATACATCTTAAAGTAGACTATTATATTATAAATTATGTCTGCTTTTTTCATATTTGCAGTTATTATTAGAACTAGCGATTCACTGCGATTGATAATAATGAGGCATAAATTAAAACCCAAATTTCTTTCCTGCATGTTTATTTAAAGCTTCTCATGGTAATTTAAGGGAATATCTACACAGTATGTGCCTTTAGCAAACATTTAACTGCTAAAATGCGCACGTTCGGCCATTCAGCATTTTCGTTGCTGCCTTTTGCTGTAGAAAATGAAAGTTTCATCATGTTTCTGCGATATTAACCAACTCAAGATTGTAATTTTACGTAGTCATTGCATTTCAGATTCATTGTGTTTATTTTCTAAAAGTGACAACCTGTACCTACACGTGCGCGAAATCCACGAAAAACAACGAAAGATCACAAATGATGTAAAAAGAAAGTACATTCTTTGACATTATCGGTTGGTAATCATTTATTTAAATATCTGCGTTGATATTTAAAAATTTTTTTGTTAGATTACGCAAATATGCCACTTACAAGTAAGTGTGAATAATTTCGCGAGTATTAACCTAAAAAAGTCAATGTTAAATCAATAGTTGTTAAAGGTTAAATGTCTCTCAACTTCTCCATCTTTGTTTATTTAATTAAATTAAATTATACATCATGCGTCGAAAGCAGTCCACATTGATATTATTAGAAAAGTTTCCATTTAATCGTTATGATTATTTTTAAATTCATCTCATCTTGTTAGTATAGATTGAATTTAATTATTCAATATTTCATCGCTGGTTGAATAAATTCTCAAGATTGATTAAATTGCAAAATGTTGCCGAGCATTAACATTTTTTAGTTATATGTAGGTATTTGGTTGTGACAGAATGTTTTTTTACAGTTGCCAGAATATGGTTTAGAGTTTAGACTTTAGAGTGTAGGTAATTACGTATGCTTTTATTTATTTAAAAAAAACACGGTACCAATTTCAAGAAATTTTCGTGAGAAATTATCGTGTAAGAAGCGCTCCGTATTTTAAGGGAGATTTTTTGCTAAGATTTGTATGTATCTTCATTTCACGTACAATTCCAGTGATCAGTGTAGATTATTTTTAGTTTATTGGAACGTCATTTTCGCCATTAGTATTATATTTCCAAAATTCGTGTTACTAGACTATGTCAAGTATTCGTAAATACAATAAAAAGGAATCAAATGAGAAGAAGAGAGCTGATTGTATGGTGTTGGAATCTTTCAGTAAACGTAGTAAAAATAAGAAGAAAATGTGGTTGAGTGCTAAAACTACAGTCAAAATTTAGGTAAGGAATCGCAAAGAAACCTTGGACTCAAATTGGGTTAAAATTTACTTTATAACCCGGTCCAACCTAAGTGAGGAATTAAAATGTGGAAATGATAGAGAATTATAAACTGTACAGCTCATCCCGACCCGCAGTAAAAGAGGGAAGTTAGGGCTCTATATCGTCGTCCTTTTTTGTTGTAAATTAGACATTTCAACTGTGATTTAAGAAATTTGTGGCATTTTATCTGTTTTAAATAATTTTTCCAATGTTCAGGTTTCTCACCGACCGACCTCCAAATAAATCGTGAAATGTTAATGAATTGCGGAAGAGAATATTATTTGAATGTGACATTATTGATTGTGCAAAGTAAGCATGACTGAACATCTGTTTTAAGTTGTCACTATGAATCAATTAAAATCTTGTTTTCTACTACATTATGAACCCTAAACGATAAATTCAACAGGTGGAACATAATCATATTTTTAGTCTATTGCTTATGTTACGTTAAAGAGCCTGTTGTGGCGAACATAGGGCAATGTATTTCAAATCGGAGATTCTACGGCAGCGTTGTCAACTTGTCTATACGAGTCTTTATTTATTAATTTTTTTGCAGTTTTTTTATAATATGTAATTATAATATATAATCTACTATTATAAATATAACACTTTTTGCAAAAGCATCGGTATGTTCGACAATAGCGCGATCTTCTCAACCTCACATTTACTACAGACATTGGTGCAAAACAATTAAAAGTCATTTGAATTTGCTCAAAAAGTGAAAATCTTCAAATTTTCTATGCTGTATAAAATTTTTTATGGCGATAACGGTCCAGAGTATGAAAGTTACCACTACATTTTGGTCCATTTAATTTACTTAGGTAATATTTTAAATACACATACAGTATAACCTTCTACAATTTTTTTTAGAATCCAAATGGCGTAGGGGTCCAACGTTGTTTATTAGATACTGTACCTATTCTTTTTCAGTGCATGTTCAGCAATCGGGGTAACAATATTGCAAGCTACAAGCCCCTTTACCACTTGAGTCTACAAAAAATAAATGCCGTAGTGGATTTTCGAAATGCATTTTTTTAAAGAAATAAATTAATATATTTGTTTATTTAAAATATTTATCTAATTATTTACTTGCACATTTATTTACTTATTTTATATTCATATTATTCATATGATTTTATTTTAATGTTTATCGTGTAAAATAATTTCGATGAGTTTAAAAAAGGGCCTCTTTCACGTAAAGGGGCCCTCAACTCTTAAATCCGGGCCTTATAAAACATAATATTAATCATATTAATAATTTAAAGTAAAAACGATATTCCTCAATACAAATCATAATCAAAAAATATTCACATATTATAAGCAAATAAATTTATAACTAAAAATTACCCCTAATTTAAAGTTTTATTTATGACATATGTATTTATAAATAATTATTTACTTGAGATTCAAACCCGCATTGAATGTATGCAAATAGTGTTGAACAACTACTAGATCATTTTTTTGGCTGTTGTATGTATTTTCTCTTCAGGTTTTCTTCTATAGCCTGCGAAAATGAGCTTTACATTTACATGAAGAATTTCTGTTGGGCAGGTCTCTCGGTAAACGCAAGAGGTTCAATTAAAAACGTCGATAACTCTCTAATTTAATAGGTACAAACATTTTAAAAATAAATTAACAGCATCGTAAATCGTAATATACTTTCATGGTAAAACAAATTGAAACTTTAAACCCAACTGATGCCAAGGTTGTAACTGAACAATATGTAAAATTATGCCCAGTAACAAATTCCCATAAATCTGCAAAGAGAATTTCCCGTAATTCAAGGCTATCTCGTGTTCTAAATTACAATACCGTCCGTCCAAATAATTTGCATCATACTGGAAATTTACGTATTACCATTGTTGTTGCATACATTTAATAATACATAACGAACGAAAACGTTTATTTACATACAAAAATATAAAGTCATGTACATTGCAACGTGGTTGTTAGTGGACTGTTTTTCGCGCACACATCCAAATCCCCCACTTCAACTTAAGTCCTTAACATTCTCCCCCCCCCCCCCCTGAAATATTATTTCAAACAATACCTGAACGGTAAGTAATACATAATATTAACTGAAATGTAAATACCTACTAAAACAAAGTAACATGATTCCTTTATCTTAAATTAGTTAATCTACACTTGGTAATTTACAGATTTTCGCAACTGCACGTTTGAAACACCCGGTATTTGTTTTTATCGTCACTACACGGATGGCTCCATCACTACCAGGATGTGTTTCTGTGATTCGACCCAATTTCCAACGAAGTGGTGGTAAGTTATCTTCTTTTATTAAAACTAATTCACCAATTTGGATATCTGCCTGACGCTTTAACCATTTTGTCTTCTGTTGTAGAGTATGGATGTATTCTTTTGCCCATTGTTTCCAAAAATCTTGTACGATTTTTTGTAGATGTTGAAATTGTGATAACCGATTTAATGGTATTGATAATACGCTTGGATCTGGTATAGCCATTGCCGTACGTCCAATGAGAAAATGTGAGGGAGTTAATGGTTGGAAATCATTTGGACAATTTGACATTGGATAAAGAGGACGTGAATTTAGAATGCCCTCAATCTGCGCAACAATGGTAAGAAAGTTCTCAAATGTTATTAAACTTGTTCCCAAAACTCGTCTTAAATGATACTTACAAGATTTAACCGCTGCCTCCCACAATCCCCCAAAATGTGGACTATTAGCAGGAATAAAATGCCAGTTAACATTTTCACTACTTACTTCATTACCTATTGCAATTTCATTCTTTAACAAAAACCTTCCAAGTTCTCTTAATTGATTTCTGGCACCAACAAAATTTGTGCCGTTATCTGAATACACGTGAGCTGGTTTACCTCTACGCGCAATAAACCTACGAAACGTTGCAAGAAACGATTCTGTTGTCAGTGCCGTGACTGGTTCGATATGAACCGCCTTTGTGCTAAAGCACACAAACAAGCTCAAATAACATTTAAATGTTTTTCCTTTTCTATCCCCATGATATTTCAAATTGAATGGACCTGCAAAATCCACTCCAGTACTATGAAAAGGATACATAGCAGTCACTCTTGCATGTGGCAAATCTCCCATTACCTGTGAACACCCAGTGGGATTGGCACGAAAGCATTTAACACATTTGTGTATAAGTGATCTCGTTAGATTTCTACCCCCAGTTATCCAAAATCTTTCACGTATTGAAGCCAAAGTATGTTGAGGACCTGCAGGAAGTAATCCACCGTGCTCATATTCTACAATCATCGGCGCTAAAGGATGTTTCGCTGAAATAATAAGCGGATGCCTTTTATTAAAGTTAAAAATTGAATGTCTAAGCCTCCCGCCCACACGTATTAAATTTTTTGAATCAAGGAACGGAGAAAGGTGAGAAAAAGTCTGCTTTACTATCACTTGTTTGTTTCCCATTAAGTGCAATAGTTCATTTGGAAAGCTCTGCTTTTGTGATAATTTCACAAGCAATTCCAACGCATCATTCAACTCACATGTGGATAGCAATCCTAGTTTTCGTTTATCTTTTTCCATCTTACAATTGGTTCTGAACCGAACACACCATGCCACAATTCTATTTAATTTCGTTAAAGATCTAGTGTATTTGAAAGGAAAGTTATCCAATGGTTTTGTTGTCACCATACACATTTGCATTGCAGTCTTTAATTCAGGAATAACCATATCCTTCTCCCCTTCCCTTGTACTTGGCCAATCAATCTCCGGTCCTGCTAACCAAGGTGGTCCCTTCCACCACATGGTCTTATCTATGTTACGTGGTAACACTCCTCTTGATATCAAATCTGCCGGGTTTTCACTTGTGTTAACGTAGTGCCATTCATAACCTCCTGTGATTTCTTGTATCTCTGCTACTCTGTGAGCCACAAATGTTTTTAAAGTTCTTGATTGTGTTTTTAACCATTTCAAAACAATTTGAGAGTCTGACCATAGGTGAATTCCATGAAAGTCCAGGTTTATACAGTTTATAATTTTCTTCACAACTCTTGCCGCCAGCAATGCCCCACACAACTCAAGTCTTGGTACCGTAATATGTTTAATAGGCGCCACACGCGATTTAGCACATAATAAACTGACTACGACTGATTCGTCCAGTAAAATTGCCCTGATGTAAACACAAGTTCCATATGCTGTTTCAGACGCATCTGAGAATGCGTGCAGTTCCAGTGTAGTTGCTCCTGAGCACACAATATGTCGTGGTATCGTAAGATGTTGTAAAAATTTTAATTCGTGTTTTAAGGTATTCCATTTCCCCATTAAAGGTTCTGGTAACACGTTGTCCCAGTCCAATTTATGAACCCACAATTCTTGTAACATAACCTTTGCAATCACCACACATGGACCAACTAACCCCAGTGGATCAAATAACTTCGATATTGTAGATAGCATGGCTCTCTTGGTTATGTCCGTTTTACAATTCCAATCCCCAAAATTGTATGATAGGTTATCTGTGTTAGGCGACCAATATAACCCTAGTGTTTTAATGTCAGAACTGCCTTTGATGTGTACTTCATTTTCCTCCTGAGAAGCATCTTTAATTTCCTTTAAAACCTTTGCGCTGTTTGACCTCCATTTTCTAAGCTTGAAACTCTCTCCTAGTATTGACTTGATTTCTCGATATAATTCCACTGTTTCTTCCGGAGTATTTGCACCCGTCAACAAATCATCTACGTAGAAGTCCTGAAGTACCTTTTTTGCCGCAGTGGGATATTTATCCTGACTCTCGTATGCTGTTTGTTTCAGACTTCTTATTGCCAGGAACGGGGCCGATGCCGTACCATATGTGACAGTGTTTAATGCATAATGTTTTAGTTCACTTGTGATATCCTCCCGCCACAAAATCCTTTGATAATTTCTCTGTGTTGGTTTGATCCATATCTGCCTGTACATTTTCTCCACATCTGCAGACAATACATATTTATAGGTTCGGAAACGCAGTAGTACATCAAACAAATCGTCCTGTAAATTAGGACCAGTATGCTGTATGTCATTAAGTGCCAACCCATTAGTTGTTTTACAGGAACCATCAAACACAACTCTCAATCTGGTAGTTGTGCTATTCTTGATGATGCCATGATGAGGTAGGTAGTAGGTTTCCCCCAACACTTCTTCAGGATTATTAATCAGAGACATATGTTTTAAATTTTCATACTCCTTCATGAACGTTACATATTGCTCTTTCAGCCCTTGATCCTTACCTAGTTTCGATTCTAAATTATAAAATCTTTTTGTTGCTGCCCTTAATGAATTTCCAAGTGTCATCCTTGGCACCTTGAATGGAATTGCCACTACATATTTTTTATCCGCGTCCTTGTCAACATTTTCCAAGTAATGTCTTTCACAATATTTTTCATCAGCATTTGCAATTGTTCTACTCCCATATTCCTCTACTTCCCAAAATGATTGTAGCTGATGTTGAATCCTCATATTTGAAAAATTGCAAACCGTCTTTACCATGCTCGTACCACACCCATAAGTTCCTGCAACCACATACCCCAACACCGTTTTTTGTAGGGGTGGTTGTCCGTTCCTTAACTCCATCTTCTCTTGACACAACAGGTCCCAGAAGATGTTCCCGCCTAACAATATGTCGACTTGGCTCGCCTTGTAGAACCCTGTATCGGCCATTCTCACGCTTGGTGGTATTTTAAATAACTTAGGATCGTAAGTCTTTGTCGGAACATCTCCTGTGATTTTGTCAAGCACAAAACAAGAAATCTTCGCCTTGTACGGATAATTACATGATTCAAAGATCACTTCTACCCTATGTTTTATCTTGAACTCTGCCTGGCTAATTCCTATCACCGATATTTCCGCCTCACACATTTTTAGGTTTAATTTATTGCATAAATGCGAAGTTATGAAACTGCTTTCTGAACCACAATCCAACAATGCTCGACAAAGCCGACTATGGCCCTTGTTGTCCTGAATTTTGATTACTGCCGTTGATAGTAACACTAAATTGTTATCCATTAATCGCGAAGTTAACGCAACCTTACTACCGCTTGCTTCTTCACCTTCACTTGCCATGTGTTCATTATTTTCTCTTCCTCTACCGTAGTGAAGCAAAGAGTGATGTTTTTTATTACATTTTTTACATGTAGAGCCTCTGCAATCATAGCTAAGATGATTGCCCTTCAAACAGTTTATGCATAACTTTTTCTTTCTCACCTCCTCCGTACGTTGATTCTCATTCAATTTCAGAAATGTTTCACAAGTGTAAATATAATGATCGTTATTCCCACAAAAATTACACATCTGCTTACCCTTTACCGTTACCAATGTTGTAATATTTTCCCCTTGCTTATTACCCAATTTTGACTGATATTTATTTGAACCAGTAACAACATTACCTTTGGCCCCTTGATTTTCCAAAGTTTCCAATACCTCACACCTGCCCTTTAAAAATGTTTTTATATCCTGTATTGTAGGAAAGTCCTGACTTAACCTACTTAATTCCCATTCCCGCCTTGTCTGATTGTCCAGCCTTGTGACAATCATATAAATAATCAAGGAACTCCACTCTGGGACTGGTTGTCCCAGAGCTTCCAGCGAAAACAAATGTTTTGAAAACTCATCCGAAAGTTTCCTTAATTCGTTTGCAGATTCTATCTTTACACCCTGTATATTAAACAATGCTTTAATGTGATTGTTTACTAACAGTTTTTTATTTTCGTACCGTTCACACAAAATGTTCCACGCAATGGAGTAATTAGCGTTACAAATTTCCAATGATTTAATCACTTGAGCAGCCTGTCCCTGCAGACTGGACTTCAAATAATGTAGTTTTTGAGTATCGCTAATGTTATCATTTCCATGTACCAAAGATATAAATAAATCTCGAAATTCCACCCAATTCTCATAAACCCCGCTAAATTTTGGTATTTGAACAGGTGGCAACTTTAAAAAAGGTCTTGTATCGGTAGCCCCAGTAACAGCACCAACACAATCGTTTGTGGAATCGTCTCCTGCACCCTCCGCAGCCTTTTTAATGAAATTTTTTGCCTTAGATATAGCTACAAAGAAATCTGTTTCGAATTTTTCCCGCTCACCGTATTGTTCATTTAAATCCTCATTACTACAAATTTCCTCAATTTTTAATTGAACCGCATTAAATTCCTGATAAAGTTCCTCTATTTTTCCAACCCTTATCTCTAATTCAATTATTTCTGTTTTTGTAAATTCATAATCCGCATCAAATTTATTCAAATAATTAACAAAACAGGTTAAACTTTGTTTCTTACCCGCCCTTTTACGTTTTAATAATGTGATTTCTTCCATTGTTTACAGATTAAAAACACACCGCATGCACATTTGTAAGGAATAAGATAAGGAAATTGGACTCACCCAGAGAAGTATTCAAATACCAATGCCAGCTGTACGGAAGTAACACTGCAACTCCACTGGTCGATTGGATTAACACGATGCTGCACCATTAATTTACTCGAACTTAACTGCTATCTTGCCTATTGATTATTACCAATCCAAATCCGTCTCGAAGATGACCAAATGTTGCATACATTTAATAATACATAACGAACGAAAACGTTTATTTACATACAAAAATATAAAGTCATGTACATTGCAACGTGGTTGTTAGTGGACTGTTTTTCGCGCACACATCCAAATCCCCCACTTCAACTTAAGTCCTTAACAATTGTATTTATAAATACAATGGTATTACCTTTTGTAGTCCTCGCCTCCAGATCGTTGCGTGCTATTGCCAACCGACCTTTCAATAGTTAATGCTTGCTGTACTTTGATTTCGAGTAAGAGAAACCAGAAATCTTCACAATCTTTTTATAGACAGTTTAAAAATTCATTAAAAAAACGCTTTATAATAAATAATGATGATTCAGGTCGTTTAGACTTATCAGAACCTGTAAAAGTTTACTATAACTAATTATGCCATTTTCACTTTGTAGTAGCATAAATAGGTAAAAGGGAAAGCCAAACAAAGTTGCGTGCACGTCATCAGCGTTTGATGACGTTTACATTTACAGTATTGTCAAATTAATCAGGAAATATTTAATTACCCAGCAAATATTTCTTATTCAACCACAAATAAATATTAATTACTATTACAAATTGTTGACGACAAAAATCAATTAAATATGCCTGTCAGAATACTACTGTCATCCGTAACCTCAAAATATGGATGAATCAATGAATAAAAGATGGCAACACAGCACCATTCGTCCATTCCCTGACAGTGGCTAGGTTTACGTCGTTACTTACTGGTCTGTTGATTAAAATTTTATCACAAAATTTTACATTGAGAGGCGTCTAAACCCAACAAAAACAAGCTTGTGCACATACATTATTTTATCTCAAAAGTCTTATACTGGGTGTCCCATTTTAATCTTACCAGCGGAATTTCTCGAAATGAGGACCCCTGACAAAAAAAGTTGCTAAATAAAAGTTTGATGGTTTGGAGGGGAACGTCCTATTCTGTAACAAATTTCACCCCCCGACACTCACGGGGGTGGGAAACGGGGGTGACTTTAGAATGTTAAATGGAAACCCCTATTTTTTATTGCAGATTCAGAAAGAGCATACAAAAATATGAAGATTTTATTTGAGAACTTTTTATTTATTTGCAACAGGTGGCGCTGCAAACGGGGTGTCCAGGTGTCCCATTTTAATCTTACCAGGGGAATTTCTCGAAATGAGTACATCTGACAAAAAAGTTTCCAAATAAAACCGTCATAGGTTTGTATAAGCTTTCTGAATATGCAATAAAAATAGGGGCTTCCATGTAAGTCACCCCCCATCCACTCCTGAGTGTCGGGGGGTGAAATTTGTTACAGAATCGGATGTCCCCCTCCAAACCATCAAACTTTTGTTTAGCAACTTTTTTTGTCAGGGGTCCTCATTTCGAGAAATTCCCCTGGTAAGATTAAAATGGGACACCTGGACACCCCGTTTGCAGCGCCACCTGTTGCAAATAAATAAAAAGTTCTCAAATAAAATCTTCATATTTTTTTATGCTCTTTCTGAATCTGCAATAAAAAATAGGGGTTTCCATTTAACATTCTAAAGTCACCCCCGTTTCCCACCCCCGTGAATGTCGAGGGGCGAAATTTGTTACAGAATCGGACGTCCCCCTCCAAACCATCAAACTTTTATTTAGCACCTTTTTTTGTCAGGGGTCCTCATTTCGAGAAATTCCGCTGGTAAGATTAAAATGGGACACCCTGTATATTAATTGCATTGCCTTTAGAGATGTTGTTTTATAAATTTTATGATGCAGTTAGCGATGGAAACTTTGCCACAAAAGACATGGAAATACGTCATTGATGACGTGCACGCAAGTTTGTTTGGCGTTCCCTATAGTTCAATTCTGAAATTTAGTTTTAGTTGTTCGCTGATGATGACAGCGTCGCTGTTTAAAGTCTTTAAACTCGTTCGATTTGATACATTTGTATTGTGGTTTTTGGGGTTTTAGATGAGTACTATCCATATTGTATTTCTTCAGTCAAATCAAAATGTCATTTTTATTTCTATGTTGTGCTATAGCTTTAATAGTTACAATAATTTCAAACAAATATGACGATACAAACTTTCTATCTGATGTTCGTTGCTATATTCACGACAGTTAGTACTAAAACACACGGAGCGGTTTCTGCCGAGTCGGCAGCCGACTCGGCTGCCGAAGCGGTGCATCCTTTATGGCAGTTCTATTGAATGAAACAGACGGTGCGTCAACGCGCGGTTCGTGATGGCGGTGGCAGCGCGTACCCTGCTGGCCATCATGCACCGCGCGCGGGTTTACGACTGTAGTCGCAACATCAGTACATGTTTGCTTATGGGACTAAACACACGTAAGCGGTGTTGTGGCGGTTTTTGTTATTAAATAGTGACCTCGGCGTTGTCAGACCAGTATGGAAACTTTGGACGTTGAGAAATTAATCAATGAGATTCATATTCGACCAGCGATTTGGGATATGCGTTCAGAGGATTATTCCAACAAAATAAAAAAGAAACGTTCTTGGGAAGAGGTAACCAACGCCTTTGTTTTGTTATATAATAAGCCTGCAGTTATTAGAAAAAGCAAATCATCATCACTGTCAGAAGAAGTCATACTGCGAACCACTCAGACACAACTAGACAACTGCGAAAGATGTCTCAATAAAAACGTGTCGGTCGTAAGCTGCGGTGACGCCTCGTGTGTTTTGAGCCGCTTCTCTGCCGAGTCGGCGCCGACTCGGCAGAAACCGCTCCGTGTGTTTTAGTACTTAATTTCTATTTTGCTTTATTTATCGCTCGTGTAGGCATTAAGTATGCATTATCAGTGCGAGATTTTAAGTCGATAATGTACCTCGTTATGTATTCAGAAAGAAATTCATATCATCTTTTAGTGCAGTCATTTTAAACATGAACATTGCAAAAAATCCTATGTTAGGTTTGACTTTTTTATGTTGTTAGGTTCAGGTACCAGTAGTACATACTCAATTTTGCAACTTCGAAAAACTTGTGGAAACTGGGGGGGGGGGGGCAAAAACCGCGATTTTTTCGGACTTTTTTCAGTTTTAGCCTCGTAGCTCAAAATTGAGTATTTACTGCTGGGACCGAACCTAACACCATGGAAAAAGCAAACCTGTCATAGGATTTTTGCAATGTTTGTAAATTTTTGTGTTTAAATTGACTGTACTATTTATCCCTTTCCGAATTGTGTTCATGTATGCGACATAAATTCAAGTAAACACTTTTAATTTTATGATATTATTACTACAGAAAATTGCAACACCTTTTCTCCACAATCTTTGAAAGTGTTGTTATGTCAACTACAAACAAATCAAGGCGTTTGCAGATAGAACGAATTCTTCTATTATTATAAAACTGAAAGCTTATGTCGTATGAAGTCGCGCACAATGTGGTAGTAGGTGTGAACCAGGCATGCGCAACCTGTAGCTCGCGACCCACGTGTGGCTTGCGGCAACTATTGATGTGGCTCTCGGGCATGAGATGTCTAAAAAATTAGGTGCTCTATAAAATATGTACATGACCATAGTTGTTTAAACATTTCTTTAGCCAAGGAACCAAGGAGGACGAGGCGTAAAATGAATTTTAATGTAGGTATGTGGCTCACCAAAAATTTTAAATACTTAATTGCCAGATTAAAGTTTTGTCACCACTGCACTATGAACTATATTTGTGCTATTGGTTACTCTTACATATACAGGGTGTCTCACGGTGACCGTCGGTTAGAAGTATATCAAGAACTGTAAAATCTAGAAATTTGAAATTTTGCACATGCGACATGGAGTGTTTAATCTATTAAATAAAAATATTTTCCAAATGGCAGCACTTCCGGAAATACCGGAAGTGACCATCAACTTCTTTAGTTTAAATACAAACCAGGCAATTTTTTTTCACATTCTTATGTGTCATAAAGTGTTTAGTAAGTATGCTTAAAATAATCGGCGTATCAATTTTGATTGTTGAGAAAAAAAATTTTGTTCACTGAATAATGTCAAAATCTTGTTTAGGAAATAAAATTGAAAGTCGAAAGTGGTAAAAGTTAGGGAAGTGGGATTTTAGGTTCTCAATGTCAAAAGATTGAGACACAATTGTCTGTAATAGATTATAAAAAATTGGCCGCGGTTACGTATCTATTTGACGTTATTTCCAGACTTAAGAAAAACTTTAAAAAGTCACTTTTTTAAATGGAATGCCTATTTAATTATCAGCCTATTCGATGCAGAAATAAATTTCCTTTAAATTGATATACCATGTTCCTATACCTAAAATCAATGATTACAGAGTTATTTACATTTTTCTAATTAAATTTATAATTACATACTTTACAAAACATGGTTGGCTTTGAAAATTTTCAAAAAATGTTTATTCAATTGTTTCTTATGATGACAGTTGTCAGTTAGCTACCAGTTTGAAAGTTTACGCTACATTTACGTTTGTTATCACTTATAATTGCACAAGAGGTTTGTATTTTACCGAGTAAATTTGGGTTGTTTAATAAGAATCTGTTGCCTAGCAATTAGACGAGAAAAACTGTCAACCAATAAAAATGCGACACCGAAGGTGGAGCATTTTTAGGTTGACAGTTTTTCGAGTCAAATTGCTAAAGGAAACAGATTAGAATTTAAACAACACAAATTTACTTGGTATAAATACAAATCTCGAGTGTAATTCGGCAGGACAATTTAACGAACAAGAAATTTAGAAATCCGTTCGTAAATGGACTCATTCTTAAAATAACACAAACATTATGCAATAAATTATTCGCAAATGTCAAACTATGTATTTATACGGCGGGCACGGATACTGCGATAGTTGATTAGAATTTGAAAGTGAAAAAACCACTAGTGTAATTGTCAGTGTAATTCATTCCTAATTGGTCGAATGATTCAAAATTATGCAAACTAATTGGTTGAAATTTTCTGAGTGGAATTGTCAGTGTTATTTGTTTGAATTTTGATTTTTGCGCTTAATATTTGTTTTTAATTGGGAAATATGGAATACACAAACGCTGATATTCTAAATTTGTTTTACATTCATGGCGAGTCTGCTCGTATTACTTTTCGGACCTGCAGAAGCTTTAACTATTGAATAAAGAATCACTCAACACTTTAACGAAAGATATCCGCATTTACCTACAATGACAGAACGAAAAATCAGGATCATTGAAAAGAATTTTCTAAATGTGGGCGAAGTAAATGCGTCACGAAATTTGGCAAAGCCGATTGTCCCCAACGACGCTGCAGAAACCAATGTTTTGGGATATTTTAATGTTTTCCCTGAAAGTTCTGTTCGTTTTGCGGAAAGAGACCTTGGATAGTCAAGAAGTTGCATAGATAGAATTTTAAATAATCATAAAAGCATAAGAAACATTTGAATAAAAATTTTTTGAAAATTTTCAAAGCCAACCATGTTTTGTAAAGTATGTACTTAATTATAAATTTAATTAGAAAAATGTAAATAACTCTGTAATCATTGATTTTAGGTATAGGAACATGGTATATCAATTTAAAGGAAATTTATTTCTGCATCGAATGGGCCGATAATTAAATAGGCATTCCATTTAAAAAAGAGACTTTTTAAAGTTTTTCTTAAGTCTGGAAATAACGTCAAATAGATACTTAACCGCGGGCAATTTTTTATTGTCCATTACAGACAATTGTGTCTCAATCTTTTGACATTGAGAACCTAAAATCCCATTTCCCTAACTTTTACCCCTTTCGACTTTCAATTTTTTTTCTCAACAATAAAAATTGATACGCCGATTATTTTAAGCATACTTACTAAACATTTTATGACACATCAGAATGTGAATAAAATTGCCTGGTTTGTATTTAAAATAAAGAAGTTGATGGTCACTTCCGGTATTTCCGGAAGTGCTGCCTTTTGGAAAACATTTTTATTTAATAGATTAAGCACTCCATGTCGCATGTGCAAAATTTCAAATTTCTAGCTTTTACAGTTCTTGACATACTTCTAACCGACGGTCACCGTGAGACACCCTGTATATGACTTTGTAATACCAAAGAGAATATTACTCTTTGGTAATACCACAGATGTAATACAGTGCTCACTGTGTGCATGTAGTACACTGCTCGTTGATGCGCTAAATAAACCATAGGGGCTTATTTCTAAAAATTAGAAGGAATAAATCGGCATTAAAATGGTGATGCCTTCGAACTTAACTGCAATTTTTATTAAGTCCTTTTAAAATATTTTCTGAAAATTGTTTGCCTTTTTTCTTTGTTTTTGTTCGTTCTTTGTTTTTGTTCGTAAGTCTTATACCGAGCGTAATCTAACACTGTTATACCAATTCTTTAATAATTGCTCATCTTATGACGAATGTTGTACAATACGGAAAAAGTTTGACGTAAGAGAACGAGTATTTGGCAATCTATTTTCAAGCAATATCAAGTAATTACATCAAATCACTACATGGTTGACTTGTTTTTTAATAAAACCTTTTCCTTTTAATACCGTCTGTTATACTTAACTACTTGTGCGATTCCAGTAATTTCTTTCCTTACAAATTTGTTTGGCTTCAATATAAATTAATAAAAATTCCATTTCTTGAATCTATTAAGTGTATTTGGTTCGAACAAAATCAGACATTTGTCAAAGTTTCAAAGTGAACCATCATCTTTTAATGTCGATAAAATCTGTAATACATGCAAGTACTACAGTTTCCCTATTTACAGTTTAAGATACCTGCAGGAGCACTTTCTAATTCTTTTGTATTTTTTTACTGATGTTACTAAAGTATAAAGTACTTACCTACATATTTAAAATCGTGAAAAAATATGACTGTAATTCGGGGTGCAAATATTATAATAATATTATATGTACTGATATTCACAAATACAGGAATAGCCTGCAATTAAACAAAGTATGGTATCACTTAACAGCTAACTATATAACATTTATCCATTTTTTAAATTGTGTCTATATACTAACAATTTGTTTCCACTAAATTTTCCCTTTTTCCATAGGAATTACAACGTAATCAATTACCTATGTTACGTTTTTATTTACTTTACGGAATTGCGTGTGTGTTATTTAAATAATTCGACCATAAATGGGAAATATAAGATAGATATGTATTAAAACTCTTGAAATTCCACAGTTTCGTATCAACGCAAACAGCAGACTGATTGAAACATAACTTCCATAAATCATAAAATTGCTGATGGCGAAACGTTTGTTTGTTTACACTGGATACTCCGAAATACCTTAAAAAGGAATTTCCAATTGAATAATTGTCTACGCTGTGTTTCTACCTAACGATGAGCTTTAATTACTTTCGAATAATAAATAAAACATTCTTTTATTTACTGGTAGTACTACGTTATTTATATTTTTACAATATGCTTTCTTATCTACTGTGAGAGTTTTTATGTTATTTACCTAGACATGAAAACAAGTTAGAGAACAAACGAAATTTTATTATCCAACTCCAACGTAAGAAACATCAACGCTAACAAACTTGTTCCAAAGTATTTGTAATAACGCTCTGACTTCGGAAAATTCTGCAAAATAACTACTCCACATTCAGTAAAATCGACGCCCAGTTGTTTTTTTAAGTTAATAGCCACAAGCGAGTTAGGAATTGTAAGGTGGATATTAAAGTTATGAATTGTAGGCTGTTTTCGATATTAGAATAGAAAATTATTTATTTTGGGTTAAACTGTGTAATTGTTTTTTATTGATAAAGGAATCCAAAAGTTTCGGACACCACTTACAGGTGCCTTCTTCAGTGCGTTAAAATTAAAATTGATTTTTAAGAAAACTGACAAATTGTAATTACTAAATTGTCAACTAATATATACGCCAACTAAATAATTAAATATGATTATCTATTAAATGAACATTCTTCAAAACTAAGTGCCAAGCCTTATTAATAATTTTCTATTATAATGAACAACTGTGGAAGCTTTCATTATTATATTAGAAAGTTTTCGATATTGGTTTCTGGTATTTTTATTTCTCAAGCAGTATCTGAAACTTTAACTCGACGTTGTAAGTCAACACCAATCTTCAACCACGTTGATGATGTCTTTAGTTCTTCCATACTTGGGGTGTCAATGGGTAATGTTGTGTGTATAATCAATGGTAATACATTCTCCGCTTGCACCAATATTTCTTGGCTGCTGTGTTTGACTATTTTGCCCATACAGTGCCACCACTTTGTTATGGACATGCTTTGAACTACTCACTGCCTTCTCTAATCATTCTAGTCATAAATCACTTATTTTCACTTCTTCAAAGTGATATAAAAATGACAAATCTTAAGTAAGCGATTAAGGTTTTTCGTTACTTTGTTTTGTATCGTCAATAGAACCGTTTACATTGATAAATTATATTACAATCACGTATTATATAAAATAAGTAGTTTTTGCGTAACTTAAGAAAGATACATAGTATGTACATGTCGGACGCGATAAAGAAAGCGGGAGTTGTATTCGGAACGGTCCTTTGGAGGGGATATTAGCGTGGGTAATTTGACAATACGCAGTGGCGGAGTATGCTTAAAGTTTAAAATATGCAAGAATATATACAGGGTGATTCATTAAGAATGTCCAATCTCTGAACTGTAGATTCCAGACCTCGAAATATGATGATTCTGCCCAACATGCCTTATACAAATATTGATAGTTTCCGAGATACCGGGTGTTTAAAGTTTAAATATGAATTTTGATTTTCGCAATAACTTTCTATTTTTTCACAATTTCTTTTTGAAAATTGGCAGTTTTACCTTTTTTTGCATGAGGATTGCCAATTTGGACTCTAATTTAGCATTGCTAATAGAGGGCGCTAGTTATACTTGGTTGTGTTTAGTAAATCTAAGCAAAAATTTTTTTCGGCTGAACTATTAGCAAACTAATAATAAAATATGGAAAAGCGTTAGATTCTACAAAAAAAAGTTACTCTTGTTTGATTCGTGTAACTCGATCAGTTATCGAGTTATTTGCTTCTAAACAGTTCAATAAATTTTAATTTAAAAAAAAAATTTATTCTCTAAATGTGTAACAACAATAAACTATTATTTATGATCCGTTTTCGCAAAGATCTCTTCATATCAAATAACCCTTGTCTATTATTTTTAATCACATTAATTAATTGTTATTGCGAAAATCAAAATTCATATTTAAACTTTAAACACCCGGTATCTCGGAAACTAGCAATATTTGTATAAGGCATGTTGGGCAGAATCATCATATTTTGAGGTCTGGAATCTACAATTCAGAGATTGGGCATTCTTAATGAATCACCCTGTATAATATTAATAAATCCAGTAAATAATAAAATAAACGATGCTTCTTTGAGATTTTGTATTTCACATTTACGTTATAGACATGAAACCGTGTGATAGTTTGTTCGCCTATACTACATTATACGTTAGCGATATTTTACTACGGCACTGTATACTGCACGTTTACTCATTAGCAACCCGATTCGACTTCGGCATACGTCGGTTACGTTTTCTTTATCGCGTCTCACCTGTAGTATCGGTGTATCAGAAAACGATTTCTGATTTTGACCTGAAATAATTTACAGTTTGTTACTTGGATACGGAACGCGAAAGCGTTTGTTTTCCTCACTCATAGCAACGGGTGGGCGAAAATATTATTACACTCACTTGTGGGTGAAAAAAAATTTCGCCCACTGGAATAACGTGTTGACAGATAAAATTGTCAAAATTGCGAAATTTAAAAAGCAGATTTTTGAAATTCTAGTAGCAGGATTGAACAAAACGCTATACAGCACGCGTGAAGAAACTATTTCGCTCACTTTATGCATTCGCAAACTCGGCTAACGCCTCGTTTGCGAAACGGCATATGCGTGAGCGAAATTCTTAGTTTCTTCACTTGTACTGTAATATACTATTCTTCATCTTTGTTAGCAAATAATGGTCCTAATTTTGGGTCATTTTGAGCCGATTTTGATAAGAAGCTTGTTTTACCGATGAAGTTTTTTTATAGGCCTTACTTTTAAATTTCATCAAAATCGGCCTTGTAGTTTAGGCTCCACAGCACGTCACGCACGCACCCACAGTCCCTAGATAAACATTTTTCAGAAATGGTGGTTTTCGAACTCAGCAGAACCCAAAACGTCGAGATTCATCAAAATCTCGAGTTCGATTTTTTTTCATCATGTGTGTAGGTTTTAATCAATCATTGTTATTAGAAATTTTCTGAAAGATAAAGTTTTAAAGCTCATCGCCATATAAGATTCGCGCTTTTCATCTGTAACAATCTAACAAAACATTTACGAATTTACTTAACTACTATAAAAGTTATAATTAAATGTTAACTGGATAGATTAACGCGTTAATGACTTTGATAGTGTTTGATACTAACCAAATTATGAGACTTTCAATCTGTACAATACCATTTAATTTACGTAACTGCGAACAATCTAATTGTCGTTTTGATGTATGATTTGTTTAATATAATATTAATTTAGTTTAAAATAGGATTTCATTATTTGGAAGTATGCACATGTCAACATTAATCTAGAGCAGAGTTTGTATGGTTTATGTGTTTGGTTGGTGTATGTTTTGAATTTGTTGGAATATTTGAATGTAATCCTACCGGTATAATATGGCGTGTAAGTAAATTGCGAGGGGAAATTAAAAAGGGTATATTTCCAAGAGATATCATTATCAAGCGATGTTAGGTAGGTACATTTTAATTAGCGCAAAGTAGCAAAAATAGGACAGCATAAAATGGCTGCTTTTCCATGCGATTATCGATTTAAAAAAATTGAAAACGTTCAAAATCTCCAGAGACGTACTCGAACTCCCTTTGGTTCTTTTAAATTTGTGTCTGGCATTATGGAGGGTATTATAACATTTTCCGATAGCCAATTTCTTATTATTACATCCACTATATTTACATGTATATCAGTTAATCTCTCTTTTCTTTGTCAGTTATTTTCTCGAGGACGCATATTTTTCCATGTACATATTATCGACTTCATTTGCGCTTTTCGAATTTCTACTGTTTACGCCATTATGATGTCTTTGGATTATTTTTATGCTAATCAAAATATAAATATAAAAGCCTAATCTATTTTTATTCTTTTATTTATGAATGAACAGTATAGTTTTGGTCATGGTTTAAACACATATGGAGGACGTCACATTATGTCAGATAAAAAATTTCGCACTTGTAACATAGACCATACAGGACAGGACTTAGATTGCCAAAAAATAGTGGTTTTGATTTCGGATTTTCTTTCAAAATGGGAAGTCATACGTATCAAACGTTTTAGTATTAATTATTAAAATCGACATAGAAGCGCCTATACGTAAGTAGAGTTAAACGTTGAATATCTTTCAATAAATTTAGTGTATCGATTGTTAAATTTGAGATCAAAGCGCAAAATACCTAGCGCCGATGTTTCCACTTCTGTGGACACAATTGTTAGCATAATTACTGCCTTTTATACGTAAAATAATTTAAAATCAGTGTGGAACGACCGACTACTAGAATTTTTGAATTCTTTAGAAATTGCGGAAATATGTACCAGAATTTCCAGTTTTAATAAATGCGAGCCATAGTTTGATTCAAATAAAGTTGGGTGTGACTCATCGATGTAAAACTCTATAATAAAATTACATATTTTTATCTCTCACTCTCAACTAAGTGCATTAGAGAAGGATGGCTATAAAAACATAAATCTGCTGTACTTTTCATATTAGCGCAATAAACCAAAGATGTTGTAAATAACAACTAGATACCGCATTGGCGCTGATGTCGCGGGACAAAATTGAACTCCGCCATGTTAGTGGCAGTTTTGTTTATATAACCCGTTGTTTCCATGTATTTTGGCGGTGATCGGTTTTATAATATTTTATGCAAAAGCGATACAGTTGTTTCTAAGATTAATTAATAGTTGCTTTTAAATCTCCAGTATTACTGTTTATGAGCATCGCTTTTTTATTATTTAATTTTGAAGTAGATAAGTACAGTAAAAATTGTATTTCTTCATGTATTTTATGAATATTGCTTTAATTGTGAAAACGAGTTTTAAGCTTGTATAAAAATGTCAAATTTTATACAAGACCAATATTTTATTAGTACATTACAGATGCAGATTTAAATATCGCGCGCAATTTGCCCCTAAGATGGCCGAGATTTCTGTTTCAAAGTGAACCTACCCCCACCACTGAAATCCATATACCATACGGTATCTAGTAGTTATTTACAACATCTTTGCAATAAACGTGTGTCGTGATTAAGAAGCAGCATCTGTCACTCCTGATCCTGTCATTCTTTGAAATTATTTTTTATGCGTTTTTTATGAAAACAGTGTTGACTCGATCAATAAAATAAGTAGATAGAATGCATCATTTTCCTAGTTTTAAAATATAAAAACATGCAATAATTCTCCACTTTCTTTGACATTGTATGGAAATTTATCTGGAGACATCTGCCGATAAAAATATTACTTACTTAAAGATACTTTGCTGATTTAATCAAGACTTACGTCGCCTAAATATTAGTTCGTGTAATTTTTTTAAGAATGAATCATACCCAAGTTTATTTGAATAAACTATATACAACTACAACTAGCAAGGTCATATACAGGGTTGCCCACTTGCCCTTCGTTCTTCGATAGTAGCTTTAATATAAATTTTAAGACAAAAGGTCAAGAGACATTTCTTATTCAAATGTTCCTTGTTTACAACCTAAAAATATCTTTAGGCCCGCACTGCTCTCGGTTTCGTCTGTACAGGATCGTACTCGATTATTTTAAATGGAACACCCTATAGATTTTTATATTTTTGAAATCCATATTCGATTCTAGACCAAGTTTGTTTAGCTTTTCACCTACTTAAGTCAACTCATTTAGGAGAAAATAAATGTTTTTTTAAAAATTGTCGCCAAAGAGAGTACCTATACTTTGACTATACTTCTAAATATACAACTTATATTGTAATTAAGAGGAAGTAAAATCCATATTTACTGCTGTACATATACGTGTAAATGAGGCCTTTAGTTAGTGAAATAAACAAAAATTTGAAACTGTAAGGTAGAGAAGGTCTTTCTATAAAACAGATGTTATGCAACGTTAGACCAGCTTCTATTTGTACATTTTATGTTTTATGGTATTTTTAGTTTTACTATAGTTAAAGATGAATGTTCTCCCTAAGGCCATTCGTATTCCCAAAAAGTTGCCAGTGTCCAAATTGAGTTCTTTTACATTCAAAATTCATTCTAAACTATCCTTATGAAGTTCACACGGAATTTGTTATATTTTCGTTAATTTTTGGACAAAGACTATGTGCAAAGACGTAATTAACATTGTGAAAGGGCCATTATGTATTTTTGGTCTCAAATCTATTCCAAAATTTTGCATTTTACATTTTTTTTAATAATTGGTAAAAATTTACTATAAGTAGGTAGGAACGAATTCGTATATCTTTACCAAATATCAACCCATTTTTGTGATTTTTACGTCAAATGTAAGTAAATGTAATCCTTTATTTTAGTTACTTTAATAACTTGCTAAATTACAGATACCTACAGGGTCAAAAATCTGAAAAGGTACAAAAATGTAAATTTTTTTTCTTTTTTCAAGCAACTAAGCCAGCTCAACAAGGTGTGATATTTTAAAACAAAAGCTATTACAACCTACAATCACAGATACCCCCTCCCCCCAAAGCACGCAAAACGCGAGAATCGCGTGTACCCCCCGTTTATAATACAATGTTTTTTACACTAACCAATTTTTTCAAAGCTTTGGTATGTTAATAATAAGAAGCTTGGGAAAATGGGTTTTCAAAATTTATCTTTAGGTATAATTCAGCTCTAATTCGTTGCTTTATTTTTAAATTCATATTTTTATAATAAATATTTATGATTCCTTTTTATTTTTGAACTGTTCCATATTAAAGAGTTAGAACATTCCGTTATTTTTCTTTTGAAATGGTTGAATACTTTTGATGTTGTAATCCGTAAAATTAAATGCTAAATTAACTTCTCAATGTAACGCCGTAATTTGTTCTATATACCACCGCACTGCTACTATCATACACTGTAAGAGGTAGTAGCATGATCTGACTAACACTCTGCGGACTCTAGGGCAAAACTGTAAAAAAATACGATACAGTAATAAATGCTGTAATATTACGGATACGTGCGGTTTCCTCTCGTAATATTAAATAAAATATGTTGGAGCCCTAGAATTGCTTATTAATTTTCTGGACATTTGTACTGCGAAACCGAACTATACAGACTGTTTCAAATTAACTCGGCACTATTGCTATCTTTGTTATTACTGATTTTACAAAGTAGGTTAAATTAGCAAAGTAGTAGTGTTTTTAGTGCTGATTAATATGCAATTAATAAAAAAACAATTGAATAACGCATCTTCGAGAAAATCACAAAGTTAGTACTTTTTTAATGGAACACCCCGTATATTTTTATTGTAAACGAAAGAGAAATGAATTCTCGACAAAAATTCTTATACACTCTTACATCAAAATACTGAAGATAACATAGATATTGACAACTGTATTATTTAATTAAGGTAGCCGTGACCTTCCAATACATCATATATTTAACTTTTCAAAATTACAGTAAATGTTCAAAAATACCACAATTTTCATGAATGCACATTAAAGGTCTCCTATGAAAGCGCCTTGTAGCATTCGATATACTACCGTCAGTTGAATTAATACATAACACCACCATAACACGAATGCTATTCTCTAATTCAGTTACATTGGCGTATCTTCTTTCACAAACCCTATTTTTAACGTACCCGCAAAGGAAAAAATTCAAAGGCGACAAGTCGGGTGATCGAGGTGGCCACTTAATGCGACCTTTTGTAGTCATCCAGCGGTCTACAAAAAGTCTTTTCATGCTTTGCAGCATTGCTCCAAGTTCACGGAAATTATGAGCTGGGGCTCCATCTTGCTGGAAATAAATTCTAAATTAACATCATGTAGATATTCTGCCAAAACTTCTTCTTCTTCCATAAGGGTAATATATCTTGCTTCCGTAAGCGATCCAGAATAAAACAGAGGAGAGGACCAACTACTACCAATCAAACCACACCATACATTAATATAAACTAAACTTGGTTTGTGGATGTGATGGATAAGTTAACATCGGATTTTCTCGGGACCAGTAATGCATGTTTTTACGATTAAACATTCCAGAATTGGAAAAAATTGATTAAATAATACAGTTGTCAATATCTACTTTATCTTAAGTATTTTGATGTAAGAGTGTATAAGAATTTTTGTCGAGAATTCATTTCTCTTTCGTTTACAATAAAAATATACAGGGTGTTCCATTAAAAAACTACTAAATTTGTGATTTTCTCGAAAATGCGTTATTCAATTGTTTTTTTATTAATTGCACATTAATCAACGCTAAAAACACTATTACAGCACGTACGGAGAAAGATTGCCCCAAGGTCGGATGCTCACTCGTATAATTGTAAATTTTCCAAGCTTGGCAATCATATGATACCAGTGGTGTCGCCGCTAAATTCCGTTTAATTAGTAACATCTGGCTTGAATATTAAAAACAAATGATTTTTGTCTTAAATGAGTAAGTATATGTGATTTAATTTTACATGTACACGTATTTTTTCTTACTTGTTACTAAAATATAAATTTAAAAACACTGCGAGTTTTATTTCCTCATAAAAATCGACGCCACTGTTAAACGTGGAAAAAGCAGTTTACATGCCGATCGCTTCCGAATACACGAAGTTCACCTGCGCACCCGAAGCAATCTTTCTCCGTACGTGCTGTACTTTGCTAATTTAACCTACTTTGTAAAATCAGTAATAACAAAGATACCAATAGTGCCGAGTTAATTTGAAACAGTCTGTATACATTGTGTATACATACACTGAGTGATTTTTTAAGAATTGAATTGTTAATGCATAAAAAATCATTATTTACGCCCAAGCATTCCAATATTGGAACTATAGAATCAGAAATGCAACAGGCCTGCGGTCTCTGCACTTTTTTATTTTTAATTAAAAATTAAAATACCTACTCGCTTTACTGCTTTCATTTGTAAAAAAATAGTGACCAATTTGTTTGATCGTAGAGTATGTAGTTCTACGCTTGTCAGCAACTGTAGTTACGTTAAATGCATGGTACCTAGTGATGGCAAATTACCGGTAATTTATTTTTTGGTAATTACGTGCGGTAAGTTACGGTAACTTACGGTAATATTCGGTAACATTAAAATTATAGCAATCCTTACCCATTTTTGATTAAATTTTATTAGGAATTTATACTCTTCAGATTATTTTCTAAAGTTCTGTAAAGTAAAACAAAATATGTATGTTGGGTATTTTTAGGGAAACGTAATTTTTTTTTAAAAAGTATCGATAAATAATTCAATAAATTTAATCTAAGCCAAATAGCCAACTTTATTTAAATTCAAAACAAGCTAAAGAACGTTTAAATGACGAATAAAATAAAACAAAATAACTACCATTAACTCATAAAAACAAAAAAGAACTAACATGCGTTAATGAAATAAAATTAGTGGTGGTACCTATACCACCTAAATCCTAACCCATCAATAAATTCTATACCTTCAACATGTTGTCTAGGAAGGTCAAAGAAGGCAGCAGCGTCGACAGGTAAACTCGTCAAAATGCGATAACGATATGTCGTGGTTGCAAAAATGAGTACTTAACTATAAATTCTCATATTGGTAACATTACCCCAAGGTCTTGGTAATATTACCGTAATTTACGTAATATTACCGAAACTTCTTTCGGTAATATACTCCCGTGCCATCACTAATGGTACCTTGACCTATTTGCATCCTTCATCATTCTAAATTACCGTCAAACAGATTTTTTGATTTACCTACTAAAATAATTACAAACCTAATGAGCCATTTTTGCTAAATTGTTTACTAGTAAGGATGCTGAAAATGGAAAATGTAATGTGTGTCCGGGATTCGACGAAGTCCACGAAGGCCGTTTTTGCCTAGTCCTGATTGGCGAAGGTTCCACCCGCGAGAAGTTATCAAAGTGCTTGAAAAGGTGGTAGTCGGTTGGATCAAGGTCTGGGGAATACGGTGGGCGAGACAGAACTTCGATTCTCAATTCGTTTGTGTTGCGCAAGAGCAATGAAAAACAAACTGACAATTTCTGCCGATCGTTCAAATTGTGGAGCACCCAGTTTTCGAACTTTTTCACCATTCCAATGCGTTTCAAACCATCTGCAGCAACAGTGCGACTGACGCCTAGTTCTTCCGCAATCCCACGAACCGTTTGGGATGGATCAGCTTACACCAGGGTCTTCAAATTGTAGTCCTGGATTACTGTAGGTCGACCGCTACGGAGTGCATCTTCAAGACTGAAATTTCCGCAACAACTTTTGTTGAACCATTGTTGCACGGGGGTCTCGGCTGCGGATTGCCCCAATTTGAAGTTAACTTCTCACTTTCTCCACTCCCATCTCCCTTAAGGATGAAAAGGAAAACAATGACTCATTTGTGCAGATTCCGGGGTAATTGCGGGGGGGGGGGATGAAATTTGCAATTTGAGAATAGCTTTTTATGGAGAATGCAAAAGTGCCATAAAAATAGGTGTTCCCATTTTAGTTTTCCAAACTCACTCCCACCTCGCCCTCCATGGGAGTGAGGGTGATGTTTACGTATCATGACTTCATAGATTTCAAAAAATAAAGGAACACGTGTTTTTTCTTTTTGTAATCGGATGTGTCGTTCTCGAGGTATTCAAAAGTTTCCCTCTTTCCACACCCAAAAAATGACAGCGGTTGGGGGTGAAATTTGCCATTTTAGAACAGTTTTATGGAGAATGCAAAGCGCAATATAAAATAGGTGTTCGGATTTAAGTTTTCCAAACTCAACCTCACTCCATCCCCCACCGTGATGAGGGTGACGTATCATGACTGAATAGGTTTCAAATTAAATCACCAGAACTGGCACACAACTTTCCCGTGTTTACGGCTGTGACGTATTAAATAAAATAGTTTTTGCGTAATAACTCAAAAAATAAAGAAATTTATATATAGTGTGTAGTATAGTTGTAATCAGAAAAGGATTTCTGATTTTCTCCTGGAATAATATACAGAGTAAGTATGTCATAAACATTTTAAATATTTTTTTAATTTCCGCATAGAAAAAAAAGAAATATATAGTGTGTATGTGTAGTATAGTTGTAATCAGAAAACGATTTGTGATGTTCTCCTGAAATAATATACAGGGTATATCATAAATATTTTTCATATTTTGTTAATTTCTGGCTAGGCGAGAAGTAAATTTGTATTGCCAATAGTTTTCCATGTATGTGTATAACATTTCAAAAAATAAAAAAAAAACTCGAAACAGATTTTGAGATAATCGATTTTTAATTTTTGACCAATTTTGAGCACCAATAAATTGGCTACGTTTAATTTTTGTTCTTTCCTAATTATATGTCAAAGTTCTAGCCATTCCTTAGCTGTAATTCCCAATTTTCGAATTTTAATTAAGTTAAACGGTTCTTGAGCTAGACCCTAAAAAGTAAAAACCTGGAGAATTGCTATATTGGCCGCCATTTTTAATTTAGAAACAAACGAAAAACGGCGTTTTACTTGTAACCATATCTACTAACTTTTCACCAAGAGAAATTAGTTTGGGTTAAAATTTGAATGTTTGCTCCCAAAATAGTGTCCCTAATAGTTTGGGCCCCTTTGGGCCGATTTTGAAGAGAATCTTGTTTTACTGATTAAGTTTTTTTATAGGCGTTAGTTGTAAATTTCATCATAATCGGCATACCCACAGACGAACATTTTTCAAAGATGGTGGTTTTGGACTTAGGGTGACTCAAAAATTCATCAAAACCTCGAGTTCGATTTTTTTTTATTACATTACTTTTCCTACGTGTACATGCACGGGAAAGTGAAAATAAAGGAACGCGTGTTTTTTTTGTAATTGGATGTGTCGTTTTCGAGATATTCAAGGGTGTATTTTGACTTTAAAAACTCCCGACGGCGAACGGGTGATTCGATCAAAAAATCTACCAGAGATTTGGAATCTGCAAAGAATTTCCTAGAAGATGACACCACTTCCAGCTTTCTAAATCCTGTAACATCGTGCACCGCACATACACACAGACATCCAGACGAATTTAGAACCAACTACGTACAAATTTTCATTCGTTAATAAAATACTTTTTTAGGCGGCTATTACATAAATAGTTGTTTTACGTATCTTTTGAAAGCCGTAAAGTATAACATTTTTTTTGACATCCATCATAAACAACTTTACGGCCGCATTTACTACTTTACGGCTGCATTTACTTTACAACCTCTTTTTGTTGTCCAGGTGATGCAGCAAAGCACTCTGTAAGTGACATGAATAATCAATATTTGTCAGGTAACTGTCACTGTCAAAATTATGAAATTGATTTTTAAATTAAAGTTTATACCTTTTTGTGATAGTCGCCTAAAAAATGTTGTGTGCACCTCGGTTAAAAGTTCTTTTTTAGCCTCATCTGATTTGTTAGCCTCGGCTTTCGCCTCGGCTGCAATCATCAGATTCGGCCAAAAAAGATCACTTTTACAACCTTGATACACAAATAACTATTCTATTCATCCGCACTCAAGTTCAAATACATTTTTTTAAACTTGTAATGGATGACGCTTGATGTTAATACAGTTTTTTCAAATATTAATTCATTAATTAAATTTAATCAATTAAAATGTAGGAATTGCCTTAAAAATAATTTTTTATATTAAGTACTTGTTTTTAAAGTTGGTTGAATATCACTCGAAATTACTCCTTCGACAACAAAAAATGTAGAATTATTAAACACAGAAAAAACAAATACAGACTGTTCAACGAAAAGCGCCCAGGAGTATAGCGACTTCAGTGGTGTTATAACTCTAACAAACCATATATATTATTAAATGGGACGGTCTTTGCTACAATTTGATGAAAAAAAAAATCTTTTACACGCAGTCATTCGTTTGTTGAGACGTAATCGACAATTTTTTTAAATTGCACGATCTAATTTTTTTTGTCTATTTTTGTAGAGAATTTTACTTACTTTTCATCTATCTAAACATTTATTACGATTTTTTTATTTTTTTTTTATTTATTTTTTTTTATTTTTTTTTATTTTTTTTTTAATTTGTCAGTTTAACCTTAGAAGTGTTATACATGACATTTTTGGTGCAAAATAATTAGGCTACATAATATTTACATTACTGTGTTGCCATTTTAAGAAATTTTTGAGAAAAATTTAATAAACTAATTCGATCTAGTACGCCGTTACATCAACACTTTTATAGAAACAAAATTTTTACACATAATAGTTTCTTAAATTTTTCTCAAAAATTTCTAAAAATGGCAACACAGTAATGTAAATATTATGTAGCCTAATTATTTTACACCAAAAATGTCATGTATAACACTTCTAAGGTTGAACTGACAAATTAAAAAAATAATAAAAAAAAAATTAAAAAAAATAAATAAAAAAAAAATAAAAAAATCGTAATAAATGTTTAGATAGATGAAAAGTAAGTAAAATTCTCTACAAAAATAGACAAAAAAAATTAGATCGTGCAATTTAAAAAAATTGTCGATTACTTCACAACAAACGAATGACTGCGTGTAAACGATTTTTTTTTTCATCAAATTGTAGCCAAGACCGTCCCATTTAATAATATATATGGTTTGTTAGAGTTATAACACCACTGAAGTCGCTATACTCCTGGGCGCAAAATGTTGTACAAGATATGATGTCAAAACGCAAAGTAAGTTGATTATTCAGTAACAGACGAACGAAAAACAGTAACACAAAACCCTGGGAACTTTCCTGACAGCCTTATGTCTCTTGTTTTCAGCGGTTTATGTAGGAAAATAGCTTCCAAATTACGTTTGCATCGGTTGTGGTCCTTTCATTTTCACTCATATTAAACATTTTTCCTGAAGTGTATTTGTTTATTGCCTATACTCTAGTCTATATCATAATAACAATTATTTAAAGTGGAGCAAATTGTGTAGCATTTATTTCGACGTTAATGTGTGGAAATGGACATTTCAGTTTTGTTCACTTATTCAATTAAAATTCCGATTGAAAGCTATTGTGCCTGCAATTGTTTATTTAATAATGAAATGTTAGTATCATTGGTTATACCATACCTACTTTAATCATTGATTTTAATTTAATAACGTAAATTAAAAGTTCATTTATTACCGGAAATTTCAAAAGGCGTATTCATGTACATATTAACCAACGTAGTTTATGAAAATGTCTAAAATATTTTTCTTGCGCCAGTTACGCAATCACTTGCACCAGTTACGCAATCACTTGCACCAAGGTGCGCCAGAAGTTTAAAAATAAGGCATATTTGTAAAACAGCAAAATAGATTTAGATTGTTTGTGCCGTGTTTTTGCGAATAACTGCATATCTGACGCTTATTGATTTTTCTCTCTGTTGAAAACATGACTTGGAATTGCGATCTTGAATAAGTGGTGAAGGAAGGTTTCCATCGATTATCGTGACCGAATGTTTTCCTGCCACTTAACATTCAGAATTAGCGAAGTTTCAAATTTTCCAATTAGAATTGCTAACGAAGGTGTTTCCAAATGAAACGTAGGTAAAGATTTAATTTTTTTAAGTCAAAGAATCATGTCAACCGCAAAAAATGGATAATAGAGATGCGGTTCCAGTTTTGCATATTTATTTCGAATTTCACAACGAGGAGAAGCTTTGGAAAAGTATTCTTCAATAAAGGAACAACTGAAACGTCTATGACTCTATGAGTGATGATGATGAGAATAATGTTTTGCCTACTTTATCAAAACTATTCCAAATTTAAATGCGCATTAATAATTCGAGTAACGCTAATCCATGTGTACGTGCTAAAGCTAGAACATTATTAACTTGAATAATGACAAGAACGAGGTGACATTAATTGTGAACATTTTCTTAAGCTCTATTAAATTATGAAAATAATAAACGCAGTTTTCGATTTTCTTAGCGAAGTAGGTATAAGAGGAATGGAATATCGATAACGTTTAACAGTAACTATTATAGGGCGAAGGGAATATTAATTAAAAAATTAGAAATGGAGAGAACGTAGATATAATGCGATTAATGCTAAACATGCCGTGATTTTGATGTATGATGAACATCCTGATTTATCAATTTCTTTTAGTAAAGTTATTTATTTGACGTTTTTGAAATGCTCAATAATAATAAATGGAGTGCTTTTATTTTATATAAATGCATGATTCGTGTTTCACTTTTTTCTATTTATTAAAGCTGACAAAATGTAGTTCATTTGGCTTTGTTTGCTATACATACTTTTTTTTTTAATCTTAATAAATTTATATGTCGTTAGTAAATACAAATAATGTTCCAACTTTATTCGTAGGTGAATCGGATAATACATGGTTCCAGTAAACTAAAATATAGGACGAATCCCTACTTACGGATCATTCTAGTACAAAATGGAATGCGAATGCGATCTAATTTAAAATATAATGAAGGATATAGCCTATTATAGTCTTTCATTTAGTATCTGGAGTAAATAAGAAACAAACAGTGCATGTACATATATTTTTTAGAAAAAGCTGTTTCATTCGGAGTATGTAGATTGACAGATTGTAGATATAATACAGTCCCTGTACTGGAGTCCTGTAAAAATTTTAGTACTGATTTATCTAACCAACAGAATTGAGTAAAGGACATATAGGAGAGTCAAAAAAAGTTGGGTAGACATCACCATATTCTGGACCAGGTTTTCTAGACGCCATTTTCTAAAATGGCCGATACGCATTTAATTGTGCATATATTTCCGCTCCTGTGACAGTCACATTCATCATTTCGGTGTCTAAATATATATTTTTAAGGACAAGGAATTGATTAAGATGGTTTGCGAAATTAAGCGCACCCCATTTCTCAAAATGGCCGACACCAATTTTCTGGTGCTTACATTTTTGCTCCCCTGGCAGTCATACTCATCATTTTGGTGTCTAAATATATATTTTAAAGGACAAGGAATTCATTAAGATAGCTTGTGAAGTTGCCTGATAGTTATTTCTTAAGGAAAATCAGTACTAATAGTTTTACAGGACTCCTCTGTTACTGCATTCAGAAAACCACTTACTTCAAGCAACTAATTGACTTTCATTAGCATATTTATTTGGCTTATTTTTTATTGTGCGAACGAAATATCCGGAAATTTCATTGAGAAAAGTACTTTTTATTTGACTGAGTTTGTCTTTATTAATTTTTTTTAATAGGTAAACTAACACTGATGAAAACGGATGATCAACAAAGGATGTGAATGTTACCACAGTTAATTGAAGAAACAGAGGACAAGAAGCTGCCGCTATATATAAGAGATGTTGTGTTTGTGTATCATGTGGCAAACCAGTGCTATAAAAAGTATACTTTAAAAAAATCTCTTGAAAAAATAGCGGCAGCAAATGCTAATAGTGAAGTGTTGGTAAGTGAAGATAAACATGCCAGTGAAGAAATCTCCAGGAAAACAAGATCATTTGTTGTACCACGAGAGCCTCTTTCATCAATCGTGCCCCAACATATATTCGATGTATTGTCTGTGGGCATCAAAGTCATAATGGTGTCAAGGACAAATTTCGTGTAAGCCATATCCTTCTTTGAGCTTGGGACCTATAATTTCCATTACTTTTAAATGCTACAATTTTGGTGAAATAGTTTTCTGTTTTTTAACCCTTTATATATTCATATTTTCTTAAATATGCTTCCAAAAAAACTTTGTGGTACATTACATCAGCACCAAACACTTGAGTATCTGATTCAGATCTGCCACATCTTGAAAATAGATTGCTGCAGATTAAAAAATTTTTGCTCGTTCAGTTTCACTTACACGAAATTTGTCCCTGACACCATTATTACTTTGAATGCAGACAGACAATACATCGAATATGTGTTGGGTGCGTTGATGAAGGAGGCTCTCGTGGTACACATGATGATCTTGTTTTCCTGGTGATTTCTTTACTGGTATGTTTATCTTCACTTTCCAACACTTCACTATTAGCATTTGCTACTGTTATTTTTTCGAGAGATTCTTTAAAGTCTACATTTTATAGCACTGGTTTGTTACATGATACACAAACACATCAGAAGCCACACTTTCAGTCTGTTTGCAACTATGTGATCTCTTATATCGGTTGCTTCTTGTACTCTTTTTCTGCCATTAACTGTGGTAACAGTCTTGTTACTGTCTACCGCTTGACAAAAAACGCACTTCTCCATGTCAAACAAAACATTTCGTTTTTCTTGGCGAACAGCTGCCAGTCTCATTCCCATCCTTTGTTGATCATCCATCTTCATCAGTGTTAGTTTACATACAAAAAGAAAAAATTAAAAAAGACAAACTCAGTCAAATGAAAAGTACTTTTCTCAATGAAATTTCGTTCCCACAATAAATGAAATGCCAAATAAATACACTAGTAGTAAATTAGTTATTTGAACAGTAAGTTTGTTCTCTGAATGCAGTAATAAAGGAGTCCTGTAAAACTATTAGTACTGGTTTTCCTTAAGAAATAGCTATCAGGCAACTTCACAAACCATCTTAATGGATTCATTGTCCTTAAAAGCATATATTTAGACACCAAAATGATGAATATGACTGCCAAAGGAGCAGAAATGTAGGTAAGCACCAGAAAATTGGTGTAGGCCATTTTGAGAAATGGGGTGCGGTTAATTTCGCAAACCATCTTAATCGATTCCTTGTCCTTAAAAACATATATTTAGACACCAAAATGAAGAATGTGACTGTCACAGGAGCGGAAATATATGCACAATCAAATGCGTATCGGCCATTTTAAAAAATGGCGTCTAGAAAACCTGGTCCAGAATATCGTGATGTCTACCCAACTTTTTTTGACTCTCCTATATGTCCTTTACTCAATTCTGTTGGTTAGACAAATCAGTACTAAAATTTTTACAGGACTCCAGTCCAGGGACAGGAGTAATATACTTAAAATTGCAAATCATGTTTCAAAGTTATTCCCTTCTGTAAACGCAGGGAATTTATAGAAACTCCCCTAATTCTCTGCAAACCGGCAGATTATTTACAAGATACGATAATTGCGTAACAATTGTCAATTAGCAAGTGCGATGTTCTAAGTACATTCTTTCGGATTTTATGTTTTATTTAGTAGCTACATTTTACATTCTTGACCTTTTTCGTCGGTCACACCTTGTCCAAGTTAATAAAATTGGTGGTCCAATTATTAAGGTAAGAATGTCTGAAATTCAGATAATTCCAAATGCAATGAATGGGCTCATTTAATGAATGACAACAATGAATGACAACAATATAACTTTTCTGTAAATAATAACAAACCTAATAGACGGAGAGCTGGCATGCAAATTCGGCCATGATCTAATATAGTCAGGATTTATAAGGGGAATGGATGACCCGGTGGTGTGTATGGTAAATTTCGTGGAGCCAGAACTCTGGGGTGACAAGGGGAGGGTGGGCGGACGGCCAAAATTGCAAAGTTTTTTTTTTAAATAAATGATCGAATATAGTTCTGGGTATTGGCACAGCTATAGCCTTTACCTATACAAACATTATTTAAAAACTCCCAGAACAATAGGGAAACATGAAACACCGTCACAAGCAAGCATACATGTCATTTTTTTAAAAAATTTTTTATGATAACATATAGTGCTGGCAATTTTTTTACATACTTTGCATGATCCCAATGACACATAAGCAAACTTACAGAACTCAAATCCTACAAAAAATAACGAAAAAAATATAATTATGTGCACATCATACAAAGTGGTATCTGCGGTTGTCACAACATTATTATAAAATGCTCAAATATAATTATTGTAGGAAGTAGCATATTGTATATTCACACATGTAATAACAGAATCAAAAAACCTGGAATATTAATATATTAAATATTTTGATGTTGTACAGGGTGTACAACTAAGAAACGAGGCCGCCCATAACTCGGAAACTATTTAAAATAAAATAGTGAAATAAAAAATCTTATAATAAATGTGCCCAATAGAAAATGCTGGAAATTATTTTCAATTTCCTACCATGGCCGCCAGAGGGCGTTTCACTGATTTCAATTTGAAATACCCATTTTTTGGGCAATTTTCCTCAGTAAAGCATTTAAAAAAATATATTCGTTGTAAACTAGTGATCAATATGTAAAACTTTGTTTAATGAATTTTTACGATTGCTGTCAAAATAAAGGGAGGGGGAACTAAATTACGTGTTACTAGAACAAATCGTGTAACTTCGAAACGGGTTGCTTGAATTGGTCAAGATTAGTCTCGACGAAAAGACAATACTTGATATTACCAAAAAAATTCAAAACCACAACAATTTCTTATCTCCGTCTGCCAATAGAGGGGGCAAATTGTTGAAGGAACAAAACGGTAGACTTTTCTAAAAAAATTCAAATGGTACCAAATATTTTGTTCGCCGCTTTTGAAGGAAAATTAATAAGGGAGTAATTAAAAAAAAATTACGTCGATAGATCTTATAGAACCGAAGATGTGGTTTATACCTCAAATTGCCTCATATATTACCACATTTTTGACTATATCTTCGGTACTATAAGAGCTATTGACAATTTTTTTTTAAATTACTCTTATTAATTTTCCTTCAAATAGCGGGAACAAAATATTTGGTACCATTTGAATTTTTTTAGAAAAGTCGACCGTTTTGTTCCTTCAAAAAGTTGCGCCCTCTATTGGTAGACGGAGAAAATGAATTGTTGTGGTTTTGGATTTTTTTGGTAATGTCAAGTATTGTCTTTACATCGAGACCAATCTTGGCCAATTCAACCAACTCGTTTCGAAGTTACACGATTTGTTCCAGTAACCTGTTATTTAGTTCCCCCTCCCTTTATTGTGACAGCAATCGTAAACATTCCTTATACAAAGTTTTACATATTGATCGCTAGTTTACAATCAATATATTTTTTTAAATACATTACTGAGGAAAATTGTCAAAAAAATGGGAATTTCAAATTTAAATTAGTGAAACGCCATCTGGCGGCAATGGTAGCAAATTGAAAGTAATTTCCAGCATTTTCTCTTGGTCACATTTATTATAAAATTTTTTATTTCACTGTTCTATCTCAAATAGTTTCCGAGGTATGGCCGGCCTCGTTTCTTAGTTGTACACCCTGTACAACATCGAAATATTTAATATATTAATATTCCAGGTTTTTTGATTCTGTTATTACATGGGTGAATATAGAATATGCTACTTCCTACAATTATATTTGAGCATTTTATAATAATGATGTGACATGATGTGCACATAATTATATTTTTTTTCGTTATTTTTTGTAGGATTTGATTTCTGTAAGTTTGCTTATGTGTCATTGGGATCATGCAAAATATGTAAAAAAATTTGCCAGCACTGTATGTTATCATAAAAAAATTTAAAAAAAAAATGACATGTATGCTTGCTTGTGACGGTGTTTCATGTTTCCCTATTGTTCTGGGAGTTTTTAAATAATGTTTGTATAGGTAAAGGCTATAGCTGTGCCAATACCCAGAACTATATTCGATCATTTATTTTAAAAAAAAACTTTGCAAATTTGGCCGTCCGCCCACCCTCCCCTTGTCACCCCAGAGTTCTGGCTCTACGAAATTTACCATACACACCACCGGGTCATCCATTCCCCCTATAAATCCTGACTATATTAGATCATGGCCGAATTTGCATGCCAGCTCTTAGACTATAAAGGAATAATTAACAATTTCCATTGTTTTTTCCAATTATAAATCTTTAACGTTTTTAACGAAATCAAATTGAATTTTGAAATCATGTCTTGGTATGTGAAAATTTGAAAATGTTGCAAAAAATATTACAACTTTAGTTTTAGCGGAAGTTAAAGAAAAAATTTTTTTCTGGTCTTGAGATTGTTCGGAAAGCTAAAACTGACAAGACGATGAAAAAATCTCATTGAAATCTTGCTTAATTTACGAAAAATAGCACTTTTAGAATTGAGACAATTTGGAAAAACGCCATTTCTTAGCTAAGTAAAAATCATTCGGTATATCTGATAGGGGCTAAATAGGTTTTCAGACTAGCACAAATTATTGCCGTAAAAAGTTTTTTTAAAAAATAAAAAATAAAAAAAAATCCATTTGGTGCCGACTTTTTGGCGAGCACTGTATATAAAACAATAAAAAATAATGAATTAAATAAAATATTAGTGGTACCATACGAATTAAAAACGTGTCTAAAAGTGAGGTTAGTTTGAATGTGTAAGAATGTTTAAAACGACGATGATACCTCATAATAAAGATGTATTAAAACATTAAAATATTGGCAGCTAATCTTAGATCCCTTATGCTGACATAACAACTCATAAAGCCTAACTGCCGTAAATACTCTAATAGAATTAATTACAATAACTAATATAAAACATAAAAAAATATTATATACAACGTGTCCAAGATAAGGATGAACAGCATGGGGATCTTGAAAACGGTAAAAGATACGAAGGCGGTTAAATTAGAGAAAAGTTGTATAATTTAGGGCATGTTCACATGCAGTTTGCAAAAGTTCTTTATTGTTGATCGTTTCCGAGATTTAAAACAAAATGGAATTTTTGGGTTTTTCTTTTTTCGTAATTCCTTCCTTTATTTTAAAAAATTTTTAAAAACCAAAGATACTTCTTCATTGTCACTTTTTGAATTCTATTAGATGGCGCTTTCAAATTTTTTATTCGACGTTTCGTCTCCGAGGAACCATCATCAACTTTATTTTTTTATATCGCCGCAACCAACGAAACACCCTGTATTCGATAGCATTTTTTATTACGAATTTAAAGATGTATTACACATTATGGTTTTGAAGCAAATTTTTTTTAAAGAAATATTCGGATTAATTTTAGTATTTGATAATATTTTTTTATGTACCAATTTAACAACTCCAATCTTTTAAACCTATTTAATTAAAATTAAATAACTACAATAAGTGTTCAAATAGGGTGCCGTAATTTTCCGGACACAGGTTTACTGTATTTTTGAAATTTTTCTTAAAAATTAGCTACAAAACCGGGTGAGTCATTTAACCTAGAATTTGAAATATCTCGAAAAATACGCATTGTATAGAAAAATGTGCCGAATCAAAACTTGAATATCTTCGAGGGGGAAATTCGTTAGTAATAAATTACACCCTCACCCCCACCCCCTGTAGGCAGGGCAGGGGGCAAATTTGAAATCTTAAATAGGAACCCCTATTTTTTATCGCATATTCGGATTTTACGTCGAAAGTTACGTACGATTTGTCCGAAACATTTTTTTCGATTCGCGACAGAGGGCGCTGTAATTGCAAGAAATGGAGCAGAAGTCAAAAAACAGATAAACACGTATTTAGTAAGATTCGACAGGTTATTCAATGATGTTAGGGTTGTCCTCCCCTCTCCTGTAGGTGTGTGCGGGGGGTGTTTGGTGAATAAACTGTTTTTAACGTAACCCAGGAACAACGACGAGGACGTAATAGTTTTATGTTGCATTTGGAGTGCTTGATTAACGTGAATCCCCTTGCCCCTCACTAATCAAGTCAATGCTCGAAATGGTGACCTTGAACTTGAACAACCTGGACACAAGCGTTCGTCCGTCGAATCTGTCGGCCATTGAATTGAATTGAATTTTTTATAATTTGGATTCAATGGCCGCCATCTTGAATTCTATGGTAAATGGTAAATGTCGATTTCACGGGTAACACTAGTTCTTTTGGTCCATGGCAAAGCGGATTCTTTCCTCCTTAAAGTGCAGCTTTCCAGCAACGTACTCATTACAAGACATCTACCTCTGTATCTGTAATGATCCATACATCAAAACACGATTTGTCTGGGCTTTGTAGGAAAATTGGACACAACCATGCGATTTTTGAACTTACGGCTCTATTAGATATTACCATATTTAGCTTCATTCTGTTATGAATAGCAATGAGTTTGACTCCTTTACTCTGCAAGAGGTGAGTAACAGAACGTCGCGTCGTCCTTCCTGGTTCGGTGCTAACTTTCGCTGTCAATATTTTCAATTCTTGTTAGGCTGCGTTTAGCAAGATTTCCTATATCAAAAACAATTGTGTGCTAACTTACAGGGCACAACTTGAAGCGGCCGAAATTTGGTATAGGTACGAATTCTTTATAGATAAAAAAAAAGAACGCTATCCTAGCACAACAGGGACATTAGTTGCAAGAGTTTTTGTGGATCGGCGACAGTAAAAAAATAGGCTGACAAAATTTTAAAATTAGGCTAATTTAATCCCCTAGATCGCGTACGTTCTGACTTTTGCTATATTATAGCTTATGGTCCTTAGGTGTGCAACTATTCAATATACCTAGTTCCTATCCATGGCCCGGGTCAAAAATTATGGAGCAAAATTTACTTAAAAGAATTATTATGCAGCAATTTCACTCACTTCAGAAGTGCTGTATCGTTCGAATAGCTCAATGCGTCTATATAGGGATTGTCATTGCAAGGGTTAAAATAAATCGTCATCAAAATATTTTCCAGCGTCTTCTGTTCAATTCACACTTGTATTTGTTACACCATATATGTATGTACTTCGAAAAGTCAATTTTCATGTAATTTGAATTTACATAACATGAAAGATGTGTGAGTGAAATGCTTTCATTATCAGAATAGCGAATAGCGAGATATTCCGCAAATGGCCTGTAATAAATTTAAGATGTTGTTAAATAACAAGGCCGTAGCCAGAAAAAATATTCGGGGGGGGGGGGGGGGGGGGCAAATTTTAACAATTACACGCCACCCGATGTAACTACAAACTACGTAATGTAATTTACATTTCGTTTAAGAAATTGTTATTTTCCACTTAGTTTCGGGGGGGGGGGGGGGTCTGACCCCCCTTGATCCCCCCCCCCCCCCCGGCTACGGCCTTGTTAAATAATATTCGTTGCCGAAAATAGCAATTAATTGTAGTAATTTTTGGATACGATGAAGATTTCGGTGTAGATTTAATTGTTATCAAGTTTAAGTATTTGTTTTTTTTTTGTTTTGAATAAACGTCTATAAATCGTGTTAGTCGAAACAAAATAATTCTTTCTTGCTGGTGTTTAATTTAAAAATCGTTACAGCTTTCCCAACATTCCTTTCGCCTACCTAAATTTTTAACAAAAATATTATTATCCGATAAAAAGATGCGGAACTGTGCAAACGAAGATTTTACTTTATAAAAATATGTAAGGCACGCTTTTAAGATATGGAAGACGAAAGACAATGGCATTTGCGACAAAATCGTAATGAATCACATAATTCAAAAATTACCATTTTATAAAATGATGTACCTATACAAAAATTAAATAGGCTTGGTTACTTGTTGAAATTCTCTTTTTCATTCTGATTAAAATTACATAAGGTTTAGGTATATCATTAAATACATGTTATTATAGTTGCCAAGTTATTGCGATTTTTATGATAAGTAAGAACTATGTTTGAACGCTGTTATATAATTTTAGACGGTCTCGCAAATTAATTTTTTCATAGAGAATTACTTTTACTACGTTTAATTCCTAAAGTAATTTTTCTCAATTTTTTAAATGAGAAGTTAGTTTTCTAAATAACACGGCTCGAATTTTTTAAATCACGTAACCAATACTTCATTACTTTGCTTCAATTCGTTATAAGTTGTTATAAATGTAAAATATGTTTGTAGAAATATAATTTCATTTTGTTTTTGATGAACAATATCGCCTGTGGTCATCCGGCGGTTGGTTTTTAGTGTTGTATGTTTTCAAAACATTGTTAGCTTTGACCACATGTTATTTTTCATTTCTGAGATAAATGAAATAGTATATTATTCAACAAGCTTGTAATGATAGCTATTATTCACGAAGACGAAGTTTGCGACATGAGCCGAAGGTGAGTGTCGTAATTCATCAGAATGAGTAATAGCTATTACATGCAAGTAGAATACTATACTTTTTCTACGGCTGGTTTTTATCTGAATACTTAATATTCAAATATATAATAATTAAAATAGCGTTAGTTGTCAAGCATCGTGACAACAGACGTCAACCGGTAATTGTTCCGTCAGACAAGCCACACTTTTTTACAATATCTGCATTTGATTCGCCTAGCCACTTTTAAATTAAAAAAATACATTCACCAATCGCGTAATAATTATTACTATTAATTAGTGACTTTAAGGGGTCTTTTTATATTTACTTAGACACTTTTTAACTAACTAAATATGTTTTTTATAACAATATGGATAAATTAGTTAAGTTTATAGCGCTTATAATATGCCACTAAGCATAGGTCATATGATTAATTGAACCCGTAAGTAATAATTAATCTGTGAGTATAAATTATTACACAACGGGTAAGTAATAGGTGTTATTATCTATTAAAAACTACCGAATAATAATAATTAAACATTCGTAGAAAAATGGATTTATTCCTATTAAGAAGCAGTAAATAATAATGTATTTTTAAACTATTCAAGATATGAAACTGAAAGTAATTTTTCAGGTCTATTTCCTTTTATTTATTTATTTATTATACTTAAAATCGTAACATTTTTCTAGGAAGAACATAGCGTAAAAAAGAGTTCTAAAAAAAGATTACGAAAATAAAAAATAGATAAATGACAGTGAAATAATATGTTTGCTTGTCTCTAATTGGTTTTATATTGCATGCGGCTCACATTGTAGACGAACGGATTTTACAGTACATACATACTTTGATTATATATACATACTTCGTAAACGAATTATATAATATGTAATATGTTTATAAACCCATGGACAAAATTCACTTTTATCCTTAAGTAATTAAAATGGCATTTTTTTCGACAATTTTTTAATTAAATTAAATTCTTTGGCGATAACATAATTAAATCAGAAATCGGTGCACAACAAGGCGACCCTTGTGGACCAATGCAGATAAACCAAATATTGTCCTTAACGATTTGGAGCTAATAATCACTATGGCAAAGAAAGTTGGTTTAGGAGTAAATACATACCAAGTGCGAAATTTTTTTTGCTCTAATACGCCAGATTATAATGTATTAGTTCAATTTGAAAGGATTTGCCCAAATATCAGATTGGTTTTTTTTTAAAGATAAACTGGAGTTGCTTGGTTCGCCAATTTTCGAAGAATTTTATGAAAATCATTTTCAAAAAAGGATGGAGTTTTTTACAACTCGTTTGGAAAAAATAAACGCCCATGTTGGCTACTACTTGCTTAAACAATGCATATATGTTCCAAAAATGAGTTATTTTCTTCGCACCTGTCCATCGTGGAAATATGAATATCTACTAAATACTATGGATGCTCACTTACGAAAAGCATTGAATTCTATTTTAAACATTAGTTTCACTGTTTCACAGAAATACAGTGGAAACAATCAACATTACCGATTACTTTAGGTGGAATAGGCATACGAAAAATTGCCAATATTGCTTTACCAGCTTTCTTAAGTTCTGTATTTGGTGCAAATCATACTATCTACTAAGGACAATAAGGTTTATGTACCGGGTGGCCAAATAAGCGAGGTAAGCGGCTGTATCTCAGGACCTGCTCATCTGACAACAATGGAATTTTTTTTTATATTATAAATGTGGCCATAAAAAAACTCTGGAAATTATTTTCGAGTTCCTAGCATGGCCGCTAGGGGGCGTATTTGGTATAATAGTTCATAAAAGCTTAATTTTCTCGCTTAAAGTCCCAATGAAGTGGGTCTGAAAATGTTGTCATGGCAATCTACGATCATTTTTGAATAAAAAAATCTTCCATCAATTTTTTTGACAGCTGTCAAATAAAGTGGCGGGGGAAGGTTTTACCCCGAAAAAGAAAAATGCTTGTAGTGTCAGTTTGGCTTGGCCGATTTTACTGAAACAACTTTTGATTAAAAGAGCATTTTTGGAAGTATTTTTCTATAAAAATAAAACAACAATATATTTTTCCATTCTTCTGCGAGAGGGCGTTGATTTATAACTTACCCTATTTCTTTAAATATCTCTAAAAAGTTAAATGAAATCATATATTTTTTACGATAATAAGTAGAGCACTAAAAACTAAAAAAAATAGTGGAAACCGCAAACCGATATTTAAACATTTTTGTTAATACCTTCGTTATAAATAGAGACCCCCCCCCCCCCCCCCCCCCCCGAAAATTATCTATAGCTACGCCCCCAATTTTTTTTGCGATTGCAAGAGACAAAGGCGGAAACCGTATTCATTTCCGGTGACCGTACTAGAGCTTACAATACCGGAATTCCGGGATTTCGAAAACCGTGATCCCGGAAACAATTGATGCGGGATTTAAAATTCAGACGGTATTCAGACGTAAATACCGGTATTTCGGTATCTATTAATTTAATTTTATTTTGGTAGAAAATATTTTGGATTAATGATATGTAGAACTAGTCCAAAATATTGTATGTATAGAGGGTGGGCCAATAGTGTACCTATGGATGAAAGACTGTGGGTTTATTAACGAACATTTCGAAAGTTCCTTCATGGGATATGGTAAGGCTACAAATCTAAAATATTTTCACTTGAATCGCAAAGTTTATACAGGATGATTTATATCAAAGTTGGATTTTTTAATGGAACCCCCTGTATATTCCTTGGTCAATTCTAATGCGACTTTATGTGTCACACATAGTATTTAAAACGAATGGTTTGGCCGCATATGTTAAAAAAATTGAATATCGCAGAGATCACAAAGCTTAGAAGGTCGTGACGATGCAATATTACTAAAACATGAAATGTGCTATCATAAACCGGACGGTTAAATCCGAAATCTTGTGTTCGGACAAATTACTACGTCAATTGACAAAATTTCTATAAACGGTAACTTGATTTTTCAAATGGCACATTATGTTTTAATTTTTGAGCTATGAATTTACAAAATTATAATTGCGAGAGTGCGAGTTCATTCTTTCAAATTTCAACTTTGAATTTAATTTAAAACTTTTAACTTTTGCGTTTCGAATTTTGAAATTTGAATTTTCAAATTATAATCTAGGATTCATTAGCATTAATATTTTGAGTTTCAATTTTTTATTTCAAATTTCTATTTTGAATACGAAATTTTTGAATTTTATGTGCATATATTTAATTTACATTTTATATTTACATCTTTGAATAACTTCAATATGTACTTTGAATTTGGAAATTTGAACTTTGAATTTCTAAGCTATGGGTTTTTTATTTTTATTTCATAGTTTCAGCAGTAAAAAAAGTCAATATCGGTATCAATACCGGGATCCCGGAATTCACATGATTGAAAAACCGGTATTCAAAATTTTTTCCGGTATTGTAAGCTCTAGTCCGTACTCACGTTTCGTTTGTATGTTAAATATTCTTTTGGAAAAGAAGTAATTATTTATGTCGCCGAGTAATGTAACACTGTAATACATAAATATTGATTAAAGTCAAAGACCCAAAACGTGAAAGAAGTTAATGTATTGTTGACTGATGTTGGATCCACACTGTCATTTGATTGGTTTTTGGTGTAAATGTCTTTGGGAAAATGTTTATTCCAAACGGCCTTTGTTGTGTTATTTCGTTTCCTACTGTAAAATATGATGTCTGATACCAGAATTTCACTTTTTTTTTAAACGTGCCGTGTTAAAAAATGTTACGTTATTGAATTCAGAGAAACCTTAAATTGCTTGATAAGTTCGGGAAATAGAACGAGGACAAGCGGCTAGTAAAAACTTAAATGTGATATAGTTAACAGTACTCAAGGATAATGTATTCTTGCGTAATCGGAATGATGGAACAACGTTATTAAGTAAACTGAAATATAATGTACTCGTGAGTTTTATCGATAAATAGTTTTTTCTGGTCATTTCAAAATGGGTTTTATTTCATCACTTACTCAATTGCAAAAATGTTTTCATATAGTAGTAATTACGAGAGCTCGAGTATGACTCATCGCTTAAAACATATGAATGAAATAATAGGAAACGTATGTCGCATAGTTCTTTTTAATAAAATAGCATAACCTATAATATTAATCATGACATTCATGACATTCATTCTTAAAAACAATGCGCAAATTTTAGGTGACGTTTTGAACAGCTGATGATAGTGAATACATATATGGTTTTAAAACGGACACACGTTCCATTGAAAGCATGGGTAGACATATTTATTATTTGTTATTTCTTTTGTATAAATACAATTCTTCAAAGTGTAACAGAGATAGATAAATGTTATTGGTTAATTCTTGTTGCGTACTTAGATGAGTCATACTCGAGCTCTCGTAATTACTACTATATCTACGTTATTTTCACTTTCTTAGGAAAGTGTGTTTGTCAGCTGTATTGATTATCTCCATTGGAGGCCAGACCCTCCACAACCTTGTTTCTGTACAGAACTGAAAAATTATTTTCTCTTAATACATAATGTGGTTTTTTTTTTACTTATTTTCATCGCAATTAGTGTTTGTTGTTATATAGAACATGTTGCTTATTTCAAAATACATCAAATTCGATTAAATGTTGCCTTATTTATTTTCTTTTTTTTTCTATGCATTTCAAGCACTTATATAATTAAATTATACTTTGATCTTTAAAATTATTTGTAAAATTAATATTAATGTGAAACTGTTAAGAAATCTTAAGACTTAATTACTCAAACGAATAAATTACGTTTTATTAAAATTATGAATTCGTCGCGCCCACATTCTGATTTGGTAATATTACTTCCAACTGTAGAAATTCAGCTAATATACCACCCCCCAAATTAAGTTTCGTGCGAATATTTTACGTTTACTGCAGTCAGTTCTGCAACGCGTCAGCACTAACCTTATGGGTGTCGATATGTTGCTACCAAATATTAACGTTTATGCTAAACGGATATCCACGAAGTAGGTTTTGAGTATATTAACTACATAGTAAATGAAAAATGCCGTTTTCTATTGCCAATAAAAAAAATTGTTTCTAATTTACGACCAATTGTACGCAGCAGTTATTGCCACACTTCAAGTTGTTAGTATACGAAGATGTACGTTTATTAAATAAAAGCATTGATCTTTTACGCGGTTTTACTACTTGGCATATCGATTTTCAAACTCATTTTGGCCTCAAGATTATCATTAGTTTAATAATGAAAGGATCTATTTAACCCGATAAAAATTGCAAGTGCAAATTTGAAACCTAAATACTTCTGATCGCAGGAGAGGATAGAATCGGAAATCAGCATTTAATTTTTATTTTGCGCGTTTCAAAAAACGAGTTTATAATCATCCGAAATAACCCGGTTCTTGTTGTAAATTTTCCAAAACCATTTTCGAATTTTCGCTTACTAAGTTCATTTTCATGCTTAGGTACAGAAGCAACTTACGGTGCATCCTCTTAGTTTACGCAAAAAAATTATTAGCCTAGTGAAGCGCTGGAGGTGAGAACCACCTCCAAGAAAATAACATCAAAATATGTCTTCCTTGATATAAAAATCGACCTATGTTTGCATTTTGGGTACAACTAGATTGTTTCTTTTTAATTATATTACCGCGAATAAACCTTACACTTTGTACGTTGAAAATTCCCACACCAGTGTGATATGGTGCAAAATCACTATGATTTCATGAAACACACTGTAATTGGCTATTATTAACCGCGAAGAAATAATATTAACAATCGTAATTGGAAAAGTTACGAAAACTTTTCTAAAAAGAGCCGAAAGTTTGTTTTTTTCAAAATATCTCGCTAAGGGTGAATTTTTGTAAAAAAATTACCCCTTACTTATATTTTCTACATCCATATACCTACCGAATTATATAACAATAATGTCACTGTAGTGAAATATAGAAAAGTTATGCTCGATTTTATGTGAAAATGAACAGTTTCTGGTTTTTTCGATATATCTCGTTAAGGGTTGACTTTTGAGAAATTTTCATACCAACATAAAATGCCCAAAAGATAATTTTCTATAATATATATTCACATGTTTTTCCTCATAAGTTACAAATAAAAAAGATTTCATACTTAAGGGTTGCTTACTTTCAGAAATATCGAAATAGCTTGTTAAGGGTTGCTTTCTGTGAAAATATTATATATACCTAAAATATTGATCATATTAATATCTACATCTTTTACTTGAATAATTTTTCTGAGAAACGATAAACAAGAAAACTATGACGGATTTTGTAATGAAACTGCAAAAATGAGTTTTTTCCACATATCTCGATAAGGGTTGATATTTGTGAAAATTTTATCCTAATATAAAATGTTCCTTATAAGAATTCCTAAAACTTTTATTAATATAATTTTTTCTAAAAGTTGTAAACAAAGGAGTTATCGTTAGGGGATGGAAAAAAGCAAAAAACTAAATACGGGGCACTTTTGAAAACTAAGGGTTGAAAATAGGGGTGCTGCGGGTCAAATCGTTTATTTTGATTTAATTAATAAGTGTACCTAATTTCACTCTTCCCGCACAATTTGACAGACATTTGCGATTTTCTCGATGTACCGCTACGACTAAAATACGTAGCAAGAAAACCAATGCAGTACCCAGGGTTGGGCAAAATACTAACGTATTTCAAATACAAATTACAAAATATTCCTAAAAATGTATGTATTTGAAATACAAAATACGAGATACTTTTATATTATTTTTAAAAATACAAAATACAATATTTGAAATACAGGCGTAGTCACGTAAGAAGGCGAGCGCGGCAATGCGCAAACGACGAATTTACGCTGCTTGTAAAATTTCGCGTATCAATAAGTCAGTGTCGTTTCACGTTGTTGTTGTAGATATGTTTATTCATCACTAAATATGAACATTAATGTTATTTATTGAATTATAATTACAGGATAATTACATATTTTGGTGATATATAATCAAATTTGAATTAAGTTATTGAAAAAAATGCACTTGTGTGAATGCATTTATTATGATACGCAACTGACTTGTATTTTTACAGTAATCGGCTTTCGGAATCATGAATCGGGTTGCGCCGGTTCTCGCCTTCTTATGTGATTATGACTGTACAAAAATACCTATACGCATACGGGGTGTTTTTTTTGGGTTTTATAGATAGGTTCTTGAAAATGTGTAGAGTAGTTTCAAAATCTCGTGGTACTCGAGATGCGAGGCGGGATTTATTTAAACGCGATACTACGACATTAATATGAAGTTCTATAAATAATTACACTTATATTTATTTACTCTACATATTTAGGATGGCATTTTACATACCGATGTTTATTGACCTATAACGTCGTGCCTACATTTCGAAATTGTTTTAAATCCCGCCGCGTAACTCGAGTGCCACGAGATTTTGAACCTACTCTACTTAGAATTCACTCTGAACCTATCGTTAACATTGCGGTGGGCATAATATATACATTAATGTATGTACAATGTACATATTTCAAATGCTAAATTCAAAATACTCATAAGAGAGTATTTGAAATACAAAATACAGAATACTTTAGGGAAACTCATCAAATACAAAATACAAATGTATTCCAAATACTGTATTTTCAATACAAGTATTTTGTGACTGCCCACCCCTGGCCAGTACCTTTGATACAATAGTTGCTTTATATTTAGGGTTTTTGTAATCTTCAGTAAGTAATCAGTGCTTGTTCTCCAGGGTAATTTATACAGCGATTTCAAAGCTTTATTACAAGATCTTTGGGTATTGTTTAAGCATGTTTCAGAAGTTTTTGACCAAGTGGTAATGTTGTATTGAAGATGAGATAAGATATGAGCGTTTGCTGTTAATAATCTTGATTTGTCAGGTAAAATTCTTGAAAAAACACCACTTAGAGAAGCTAATTTTGATATTATGGACCTATGGAGTCACAGTATGATTTAAAACTTAATTTATCGTCTAAGATTACACTTAAATACTTATTTGGTTTGTGTGTTTTGTTTTAATTTGAAATTACTGACATACTCGTATAGATCCAATGATATTGTGGATTTATTTTTGTTTTTGAAAATTAAATATTCCGATTTAGTGTAAGTAAATTTCCATCTAACCTAACCATTTTGAAATAAGATTAAGTTTTGATTAATGGTGTTTTGCAGGCTTTCTGCATCTTTTCCTGAAACCGTATCATCAGCAGACTTTGCTTTTAAACACACTTCTTTGAGATTTAATATGTAAATTAAATAGAGGATTGGACCTAGCACCTATCCCTGTGGAACACCCGTTGATATTGATATGAATGCTTGAATTTCCTTTGTGACTAGTTTCCATCGCAGTGCTTATTCTCATCGTTAATACGAAGTTTTTAACAATTGAAAAGTGTTGTGACTAAATATTTTTATTAAAAATAAAGGGGGAAATTACATTGTTTTATAACTTTATAAGAAAAACATTGACAATTAAAACAAAAACTTCGTTGTTGGTATTTTTAAAGGATTTTTTATTGGGTATTCAAAACAAACAAAATATAGAGGGTCTCATTAAAAAAATGAATTGTTGGAATTTCTAACTAAACCGGAAGTAACAAACAAGTAGCATTATGATTAGTAAATTCTTTATTCTTTACTGTACATATGTCTATATGTATATACAAAATTTGAAAATGATTGAAGATTGCGGAGATAGTTTGATCGTTCCGGTACTTTTGGCGTATCCTTTATATCAATATCAAAACTTCTTTGTTACTTCCGCCTGTCGATCTGGAGTACTTTCTGTAGTTTTGACTTTTCATTGCTAATGCCAAATTAAGTACCTAGGTGGATGTACTTAGAAAAAAATGCGCTTAGTCTGCTCATGCATGCTCTGTGCACAATTTGTACTTATTACTAAAAGGCAAGGGTAGATTTCAATTTTAATGTATATAAATACGCCCAGTCTTAACAAAACTTAACCCGACTCTCATTCACTTAATACAAATGAGTTAATGTTATATTGATAAAAATGAGGCTGCTTTTGATAGGGAAGCTCTTAAAAGTTTGTGTAATGTAGTTTTCTTTTTTTTTTGCAGGTACAACAGAACGCGTCTGCCTCATAACTGGCAGCAACGAAGCTATCATGGCGGTAATGGAATTTATAATGGAAAAAATAAAAGAAAAACCAGATTTAACAAAACCATTAGTGGACGGTATAGATAGTAAATTAATGCAAGATAGAGATAAACAAGTTAAAATACTTGTACCAAATTCGACAGCTGGTATGATAATCGGAAAAGCTGGTAATTATATAAAACAAATTAAAGAGACGAGCGGTTCTTATGTGCAAATCTCTCAAAAGGCCAAAGACATGTCTCTCCAAGAGAGATGTATTACTGTGATAGGTAGGTACGATTATTTTTACTTTATACGTTCTGTAGCAAGTGACACATACTTTACATTAACAATATAAGAATAAAACTTTCACGTAGGTATAATGCGGTTTGCGTGTGCCAAAACAAACATTTCAATAACACATGCCAACTAAGTGCTTTATTTTGATGTAACTTACCTATTGTATGTATATCTATTTTTGTATTTTAATTAGGTCATGGACTTTGAGTCACATTTCTAAAAATTCTTATACCCAATTTAACAGGAAAATTTCAGAAAATATTGCCTGCATCTGATTATAAAATTAATCTTTGACCAGAGCGCACTCTCTGAACCAGCGCGATAAAATGTACCATTTTTGGATTACTGTTGTATATAAATAATGTACCTAATTGAAATAAACACGATATGAAGACGAAATCCCAAAAGAAAACTGTTCTTATAAAGATTATTGAAATAATGAACAATAGATATCATAAGAAAAATGATCAGAAACATTTATTATAATTGTGGTATTTCCTCAGTTCTGCTCTTATATGAAACCGTTCAAGTTCAGACAGGTAGTTCAGTTTCTCTTTGGTTCATTCATTCATAATTATCCTACAATATTCCCTTTTAAGTTGATCATATTATTCCATAATTCGCAGTCGTTCCACTTTCATCTGCTGAGGTTTCTGTTATTTGTTGTATGTTTTCCAGTCTCTGTCTCACACAACATAGGTATGTTACCCAGACATGATTGTCCAGTCCTAAAACCACTTTGTACTTCACTTTAGTCTCCCATTTATTCTTGTGGTTTTGTTTAACCGTTTGTCCCAAAAACTATCGCTGCAGAAGGAATAACGTTTATACCTACCCGTATAATTATTAGTATCATGTTTAGTACCTTTTTTTATAGATCGATGAATGTATTGATATAATCTAGCCGAAAGGAATAGCTTTGATAGTAGCAGATAATTTTGTTTCTGCCTCACTTTTGTAAACTCTTCTAGTCCTGGAGGTCTTATTATTTGTGTCTCGTAGAGCTTTCCCATGTGGTTTAAATTCATGTCTAAGTTTATGTTCCGTGAACATGTTTTCTTAGTAGGTACAGCCAACAGATTGCAGCTCAGCCTCTGTCCTCGAGGTACACACTAGCAAATGTGGGGAGCGCACCACACTTGTTTAACGTTTGCTCATTTCAAAGGTTGAGTTACATTCTGTTGCCTGTATATTTACACTCATCTCTTGTTTCATGTAATAGCTATTCTAAGTTTTGGGCTTATCATGGTAATATGTGATTTTTGTATAGCATTTTGCCTAGTATTTTTTATGATTCTGTGGGATTTTCTTGGTCGATGTATTTACAGACCTTCTCTCAGTATTCATTCGTTTCTGTTTTATATTGCTGTTTTACTGTTGTCCAATGTTTTTATATTCTTCTCATGTTGTAGATATTTCTATTGGAGAGCCATTATTTGTATTTTATTTTCTTTTTTAGCTGATCACTTATAGCAAAGAGTATAATAGTCCTTTTTTGTTCCTCTTACCTATTACTTCTACACTTGCTGTATGTATTGAGCTCATTATGTGTTTATAGCTTTGTAGAAATGTTGCTTCTATGTGTAAATTTAATTATTCATTCACATTTTCCTGTTGCAGCAACTGTATCTTATAGTCAGTCTGGTTTACTGTTTTCTTGAAGTTCTTCGCTCCTTTCTTCTTTGTTAAATTCCTTCTTACAACTACTGTACCTAAATTTCCCCATAATTAGGTAATCATCAAAGCTTCTGATTTGCAGTACACTTTCTCAATTATTAAGTCAATTAATTATGGATCTTTGTCTTTTTTGTTGGTTGTTCTTATGTACCTATGTACACATACAAATTTCTTTTTGTACTTTCTTGTATTTCATTATTATTGACACTTTCACTTTTTGATGAACACATACAAGCACTCTCCTAGACTGCATACTTCATAATTCCCTCGCAGATACATCCAAAGCATTTGAAATTTACAGAAATCACAAATGCCCTTTATGTTCACAATTTAAGTAAAGGTTGAGAAAAAACATTTCGACAATTTGATTTGATGGATGATATTTCAAAAATAAATTAGCTGGAACTAAATATTAGCGTAAGTACATGTTAAGAATATTCTCGAAGAATACGAACATCCAGTCTACAAAATAGGTATTATTATGAATGACTTGTAAAGACAATAAAATATCCAGGTTTTCTTAATATTTTATTTATTGCTGAAAAACCTATATAATTGTTCTTTTAATTCTCATTGAGTGAATTGCTGTCAGGGTGTGTTGATAATTACATAATGACAGCAGAGAAACAGTTCACTCTTCATCATAAAGTTGTTGAGAAAAACATTGCCTATGAGTATGACCCATTCTATAACTTGTTTTAACAATAAAGAAATTATAAATTCGCACAACAGATATATATTATTTAATTTTAGCATTTGAAAAGAGTAAGTGTTAGCAATATAATTAGGTACTTACATCTTTTCTATCCTGGTACATGATGTAATCATTTTACTGCATATTTTATGTTAAACTTATTTTTAGCAATGTGTATCCCTAATGATATATTATTTTTAACATAACTACTATTAGTTATGAACAGTAACAATTCCACTATATTTACTATTGTTATGAAACTTCTATATAAACATAAATTGTGCAACCACATTTATAATTAAAAAATAGAAATTGTAGCTTTGTACGTTCATTAGTTATGTAGGATAAAACAATCAAGTTCTAATAATATAAGCCCATTTTCAACATAGGAAAGAAATTTTCAATGAAATGACAATCGAAACATGCTTTACTTATTTAAACATCTAAAAGTAATATACAGCACACAAAAAAATTATATTTCCAAGAAAACAAAAGCAAAATGGTGCATGCTATTGCACAGTTACATCTGCAATTTAAAACTACTTTGGGGTCGTTCAATTATTACGTAACGCAAAGTACCCAGGTACCCAGTATACTTAAAACGTTACGCTTGTGTTACGGTGGGAGGGAGGTAAGCCAGACTTACCTGTACGTAACGCGTGCACACTACCTAAAATTGATTAAACCTCCTCAATCCGATTATCAGTTTCAAATAATTTCTGCCTCACGACGGTCCTCTCCTTGGACCTCGGAATAATTATTCGTTATTAAACTTAAGAGTAGTTTTTATGTACAAACCAATTTAGAAGATAATAATAACCTTTGATATGTAATTGGGTTTCCGTTACGTTATTCTGGAGGAAGTGGTGCCAATGACCTTTGCGTTACGGTGCCGTTACAAGGGGAGGTAGGGTTACCAAAAACGGTCACTTTTGCGTTACGTAATAATTGAACGGCCCCTTTGGTCCTGCTGTCAACCATGTTATATTTGGAACCAGTTTAATTTTAAGGGTTGTTTCATACATGTATTTATTATAGATGGATTTGAACACAATCACTTCGTTCAATTATGTATTCAAAATATACCCTGTTCAAGTGACCAGCCGTTGCACGTCATTATTCGTGTACCAATGCTATAATTATAATTTACTAAGCAACTTTAATAAAATTTGCATTAAAGCCAAAATGTCATCGTAAGTACAGTTGGTATTAAAAGTCATTACTCGCTCGTGTAGGGTTAGCGACCATATTTTATCCTTGTCGCACACTTTGCAGTTCGTACTTACAACTTAAGACGTAGTGCGAATATAAACTCATAAAATTTCTCGATGTTGTCACGTCAAGTTTTGTTTACTTCACCGGTACGGACTTAAGCTATTTTTTTTTAAATTGCCTTACTAAAAACAGTACTTATCAGTACTCTTATTTTGTTTATGTCTACATTAGTTGTTGTATTTTATTATTACATAGGTATACAGTATCTATTTGTTCCTAACCTAAAAATGTCAGTCTGACAACACGTACATTTGACAACACTGATTACACGTCATTGATTTAGTAAGTTTTAAGCTATGACGTGCAACGGCTGGTGACTTGAACAGGGTATAATAAAATTAAACAACATTTGCCAAGATACTCTTGATAATGACATAGTTTTGAAACGTGTTTGGTTACATTTTAAATAAAACTCAGTGCATAGAGATGTTTGGAAATCTACTGTTCGTAGGTCTCACTCTACAATATGATAATGAGTTATGTGTTATTTTCAAAAGAAATTGGAACTATTTCTAGTTCTATCATTCTCCGAATTTCACTATTTTCTTATTACCTACTTTGTTTACATTATATTTTCAATCTGAATTTAATTCCACAATTGCATTAACAAGTTAGGTTTGTTACTCAATTTATTAAAAAAAAAATGCTACAAAACGCATCGCATTGTACCTAAGTTGATTTGTCATTTGTAGTTACTTGCTGAAATGTTGCACTGCATAAGAGAAGTAAACACTTGTTTATTTATTTATTTTCAGGTGAGAAAGAAGCAAATAAGGTAGCGTGTATGATGATTCTAGCAAAAGTAATAGAAGATCCACAAAGTGGTACATGTTTAAATGTATCATATGCCGATATCAATGGTCCAGTTGCAAACTACAATCCTACGGGGTCGCCGTATGCCCAAAATACAAGCAGCGCTTTCAATGCATCTACAACTAGTCTTAATAGTGGTCTTAGCTCCATGTCACAAAGCTTGATGCTAAACGGAGGATTAAATCTCAATCTCAATCTCAATGCTCCTGGTCAAAATATGGGTACAGTTACTGCACAAGTGCTTGACAATATTAAGGTATGTTCAGAAAAATCAGTTTTAAATCATACAGTTCACCATTTTAAACAGTTGACATTACGGAATTCGGGATACAGTGATTCACAAATGGTAGAAATTTGTGCAGCAATTTCGGTGTTAGCTAAATACGGTGTGCTTGCAATGGGATTGGGTTTAGGAGGGGCACATGCCGGTCCTTTACCTGTGTCTAATTATCTTAGTGTTATGGAACAAGCGACTGCTGCAACAGCCAATTCCGGCGTGTTTGGACCAATTGGACAAGTTAGTCTTGGAGAATGTTTAGGTTAGCCAAATTTCATAAACTGCTTTGTCACGTTAAACAATTCATTTAACTTTAGGGGCTTCATCACCTACACCAAGATCAAATTTGGAGAGGTACGAAACTGCGTTTGATCCATTCCGACATCCAAGTTCTCCGGCTACTGCTCCTATTTCTATAAATAATAATAGCTTTGGATTAGGTACTGGTCAACAAATGGCCGTTTTAAATAAAAGTCCCACTCCTGCTGAACTGCAAGGAAAGGATACTAAAAATGTAGAAATTGCTGAAGTTATAGTTGGTGCTATTTTAGGTAATTTTGATTATTATTCAGAAGCTTATGAAATAAAACTAGCAATTGGTTTCTTGAAACTGAAACAGAATTGAAAGTCGTATTTTAAGACATAATACATACTGTACTGTAGATAATAAATTTGTATTTTAAATTTTCCTCAAAATTTAGTTTTAAAGAACGTAACCTTTGGTAATAGGACATGTTTGGTAATCTGACACCCATCATTATTTTCTGCTGCCCCGAAATCATGATTTCATGTACATAAACAGACGTTCACTATAAGATTCTAATATTAATACCGTTTTTTAGGTCCAGGGGGCCGTTCTTTGGTTGAAATTCAAAATATGAGCGGTGCCAATATACAAATTTCCAAAAAAGGAATATTTGCACCCGGAACACGTAATCGAATAGTCACTATTACTGGCAACCCTAATGCCATTAATACTGCACAATATCTCATTGAACAACGTATTTCTGAAGAAGAACTCAAACGTGCACGCAACAATACTCTAGGTACTCTCGGTATACAGTGATAACATGAACCTAGTTCAACATCACCAACAATCCATGCAGGTACAGAAAACAGAAATTGTTAATTTTGTTCATATGAAATTCATTTTTAAATGTAGTGAAATCATGTGTTTTATAATGTCATTTTTAATCAATTAACGAAGAGATCATTACTTTCATATATTTTAAATTATACTGTTAGAAACAGTAACTGAGATCGTGATAATCATCTTTCTTTTGTTGTCATTTGTGTAACATTGTAAATATTTTAGTATGAAGAGGTTTATTTTTCTTTACATAACATTATCTTACTTTGCAGATATGTTTATATATTTGCAAAATAAGGTGTTTTTTTCTAAGATTTGTATATATTTGTTGAGGGAAACATTAAACATTGTCATTATTTTCTTACTTGTTGTGTTGATTGAATTTTTATTATATTTTATTAAGAAATTGTTACAAAGTTTATTATTACGTAATCATTAAAGTTTAGCATAAACTTGAAATTGTGATAATCTTTGTTACTAGCTCTGGTATCTGTACCATCACTTCATATGAATTACGTCAGTTTATTTTCTATAGAAAGCTTCATAAATTTAACTTTAAAATTGTATTTTACAAAGGTATATATTTAAGTAGTAAGAAAAGCTGGTGTATATACAGGGTGTTCAGTTTGTTTAATTGTAGAAATAATTCTTCTGCACATTCCTTTTTGAATTTAAGATTAATTTATCAAAGTTAAGGTCAGAATCATTAGATTAGGAATCGGGGACGCCCTGTATCGAAAGTTTCTTCATACAAAGAAACCAATTTGAAATATTCATATACAAAATTAATGTTTATTTTTAATGGAAGACAATTATTTTTATGAGAGATTTCAATAAATTACCATTTTAAAATTTTTGAAAATTATTGTAATTGCTATCAAGTTTTATTCAAAATGTTAAGACTAAAAACATATATGTAGGTACTTTTATGAGCACATGTATATTACATTTATTCAACATCACATTATTTTTAACTATTTTAGTGTTTTTAGTCTTTACACTAAAAAAAATCAAATCATGTACTTGTACCTGTTGCTTGCCTCATTAATAAAACTTGTTAAAATTTTAGTCTAGTAAAAGTGGAATAAATTTTGATAACAATTATGAAATTTGTATGCGGAAGAATAAATTCCCGTTGGTATCGGTAGTCCTGTGAACTCGAGCATGACATTGTATATAGCCATAGAAATAGTCATTCTATTTATCACCTGACTTTTGAACTGTTATTCCTTCTTATAGATCTATATAATTATATAAAAAAATACCTATAAAAGGGTAAATATAACTAAAAATTATATATTGTTGTTATCGCATGTTGTTAATATTGTTAATGTTTGGACTTGTGCAAGACAATGTTTTAACATGGCCGTTAATGAATCGATGGGCTCCTTTATAATATAGGATAACTCTACTCTTGTATATAGAATGTTTCCTTTTATTTAACGATGTTGATATTTTAAAAATTATTTTTGTTGATTATGGATACAAATTAGATTAAGAAGGTTGTTAATTTGCCAATTTGGAACCTAGATATAGAAATCTATGCAGGACGTAGAATTGTATGTTATTTTTTTGTGGCATTCCTCGTTGATTAATGCTGTGCATAATTGAGTCATATAAAGTATAACTTATGTAACGATAGATTTTTTTTAGTTGACATACAATTATTTTAGTGTGTCTTTATACTAAATCGATTATTAACGGCAAGTTAAAAAGTACCAAGTCATACACAAAGCATAGTTCTCATTGTCTAAATGTATGTGATCACTGTAGTTTGGTATAGTTTTATTGAGAATAGGACATTATGTCAAATGTTATATTCTGCATCTATTCGAAGATTTAATAATATACGCTTTATCACTAAAAAGAATCAAAGCCATAAATTATTTGTTAACAAAGTAGATATTCTAAAAATTCTGTTCAGTTGCCTCAAAACTTTTATATACACTTTCTGTACAACATTTTACTACTGCTGTGATACTCACAACTGACTTTAATGCAACGATTTGGTTGTTGATCTGCCGCATTGAAACGTTATCATTATTACACATAATCTGTTATTTGTATGTATTACTAATGCCGACCGCTTTATTTGTTGGTGTGTTTATACAAAATCAGCAACCAAATGTGATTGCAATGGCCATACATTTTTAGCTAGAGAAATTTCATCTATTCAATTTTTTGTTCATTTTATAAATTAAGACTTGCGAGGGTTATCGATTATAAATGGAATCTCCTTATATCCTCCTTGTGTTTACAGTTGCACATGAAAACACTCTTCTATCATTTACGATGAAACAATTTGAGAAGAGGGAGATGGTGTGATTCGTTGATATTCTATAACCCTGTAGTTTCATCACCATAATTACAGTTTCGTAAATAAGTTTGTTTCTACTTTTGTTAATAAGCCAAATCTTTTATTTTTACATTCATTATTTTCGTTAATATTCTATTAATTAATCCGACGGATTATGAAATAGAATATATGCCGTTTTTAGTATCAAATTTAATTAGAGGGTGCAATATTTTTAAAGTGCATCGTTATAAATATAGATATATATTATTTGAATTATACATTATTCATTTTTATGGCATAACTATCATTGAAATAGTCATTAGTTGTAGGAAACTGAGGGTTGAAAATCCTATAAAAATAGGCATATAAATTTCATTGTAGATGTAAGTAATTTATGGGGCTAATGGTGTAGGTTTACGTTATTAAAGGAGATGGATGTGCGGGTGTGATATGGTTTTCAGGGTTACCTGACTTATAATTAGTTACCATACTAGTGAGTATTTCTTGCACGTTTTGTGATTGCGTTAACATATTTAATCATACAAACGTTTATATGCACATGTTTAGTTTCAAATGTATTTTCGTTGTTGTAGTGGTTGATGCCACAACAATTTTTTTGTCATCATATGAATTTTATAAAATTTAGGTAATTTACACTTCTACCTCTCCATCCAATTTATATATGATTCATGCCACACTGTTGAATAATTTTTTTGGTGTATTTACCTAAATTATTTTTTGTTGTGGTTGTTTGTACCATGAGGCAGTTTATTTTAAATCTGGTAAAACGGGTTGCTGTTTTTATTTATACACATTAACAATTTTTAAAATATGCACATTCTACAAACTGTGGTATTACAAATCTGGTACATAACATTTAATATACATATATATATTTATACCATCGTTTGTAGTTTACAAATTTAAATTAGTTAGTTCACAGCATTGTCAACTACATTATAATTCAATAAAATTCATAGTGCCATATATCGTATTATTCATAACTCCTCATTTAAACATACAGCAAACATGACCATTTTCCGTTTTCCTCTTTAATTCATAAACCTTTTAGTTTTATTTCGCACATAATTCACGGCGACAAATTAACTCAAAAGCTTTGGAAGTCTTTAGAGAACATTTTTACTGGATTAGATCTCTCATGTTTGCCTTCCCAGTAAACGTTAACGTTTCATTATCTAAACACTTCCATTGTTTAGCTACTTTCATTTCGTTTACTTATTTTTTATTATAAACATTCAGTTTATTTCAAAATTAGTACAAATCTTTGTGTGTTATCCGTCCATTTAACTTTACAATTAGCCTGATAATATTCTAGTCAATTTTTGAAATTTGTATTCAAATTAGGTTTATTGTAAACTTAATTTATTTTGTATAAGAAAAAAATAAAGGCTGAATAAACTTATTTGATAAAACAGATTTATTAAAAAAAATCTTTGCAATTAACAGAAATTGCCCCTTTAATTTAATTATTATTAATAAAAACAATAGTCTATCAAAACTAAATTAACATATAAATAATTTTATTTCGAGCAATTTGTTATGCTTAATTTTTATTTCTCTGTATTGCCTTGTTATTATGACTGCGGCTTACATTTGACGTTGTTCAAATTTGTACTAGTAGAAACAAGTAGGACCGTTTAATTAATATACTTTATTTCTCTACCTACACAGAGTATGAAATACAAATAAGTAGATCGAGAGGGGGTCAATGCACCTATTGGTGCAAGACAAAATGTCACATTAATGATTAATAACAATTCTCATTGGTGATGAGTAAAATTCTGTTTTATATTGAGTGCTAAGTGGCAAAGTTTAATAAATATATCAATACAGGGTATATCACGGAATCCGTTCATTAGAAGTTTCTGGGGTCCCTTATTACTTACGAATTTTGAAACTTTCAGGTTAAGGATAACCCATAGCCTTCTTTTGTTCTAAAATATTGTCGATATTGTACAACTTCCGGAAGGGCAGGAAATCGCCATTCATCTTATTTTAAATGGAACACCCTCTATATTATTGCATTTTTGGATTATACAATCGATTCTGCGTTACACTGTATTAGATTATCCTATACCTATCTTCAACTGTTTTTGAGATATTACGATTTTTTTAAAAAATTTGCGTTTTGCGGGGGGATCTTTAATATAGTCCGTAAAATGAATGATTGTAAATTTCGGCTTGCGCTTTATTTGGCGTGCACGCTCGTAGTTGGTATCTATTTCGTTCTAACACCCGCAGCGACTATAATGTAGCATTCCATTCTCTGTATTTCCAAATATTGTGTGTTAGAACGAAATAGATACAAACTACGAGCGTGCATGCCAAATAAAGCGCAAGCCGAAATTCGCAATCATTCATTTTACGGACTATAGCCCACCTTTTACCCTTCTTTGAATGCAAAACATTCGTACTTTACAAAAACGAAGTAAAATCATAAGGGTTCACAAAATACATTTGCAAACCTATCACAGATTATACAGAGCGTTCAAAATTAGTGGCAAAGTTAAAAAACTTCAAACACCAGTCATTTTTTTCAAATCGAACACCCCGTATATTTTTACGTATTTGGAAGGCGATTTAATTTATTTTATTAACAGGAACCCCTTTGCTTTACAAATTTAGAATATAAAGTATAACATATAGTGATACACAAAAACCAGTTAATCTAAGGATATTCATTAGTCATTACCAGTACGCATCGTACACAGTTAACGAGTCGTTATATGTAAAAACATCCTTGGATCTGGTTGAATAGTTTCCACACCAAAATTGGATTCTTTGTCGAAGATCTGGACAGTTGATCACGTTATTAATTACTTTGTACAACACACATAAATTAATCATTGTTGGGTCCGATTTTAGTGAGGAAATTTGATGTTGTTGCATAATTTGAGCGTATTGTCCTCTAATATGAACTGTTCCACTTTTGCACTCTAATAGTGTAAAAAATGTATTTTGCACTTTGTCTAGTTGGTTTATGTTTACTAGGTATTAAAGGTGACCATATACAGGGTGTAGAATCAGCCGATTGCACCATAGCAATTTCAATGTAAAAATCTTAATATTCGATTACTTGCTTCCCTAATTATTTCAGACAAAAAGTCTGTTTAGCTTTTTTGTAGAGACTGAATCGACTGATTTACTTATTTTTATTTTGAATTGTTCAGAAGGCAAATATTTACGCAAATAAAAATTTTCACTTTCTCAAAAATCCACGATGCCTTGAAATTGTCGACAGGTAATCAATTCAATAAAAAAAATGTTTGGCATGTATTGCCATGAGACTTTCCTCGTATTAACATTTTTTTCAAAAATAAGTAAAAAAATACTATTTTAAACTACATATAACCGTTGATTGAAATATTAATAAAGATAGACAACCTTACGGGAATATACGACCCCATTGTCGTACAAGGCATCAGGGGTCGTTGCGGTCGCGCGTACTCAAGTAGTGTGTAACCTGACTTTTATGATAGAATTCTGTAATTATGCTAGTATTCGTGTACATTCTTAACAATGTTGCCAGTAAAAGAATATTTGAACCCGGGACTTTTAAATGAATAAATATATAGTCGCGTTATGCGGTTATGCCACTTAAATATTTATGTTAGGATCTTTCTTTATATAAGTATTGTATAACTTTATTTTCTTTTAGAGGAGAAATTATATAAATGATATCCTCACCCGACAGTTTTAATTCAATTTCAACCTACATAATATAGATTGTTACCATGACCAAATTACATTTTTTAATTACTTAGGTACTATAAAAGTACTTTGAACTAGTTTTGTGTAAATAATTTTTTTTAAAGGCCGTATCATTGATTGAAATATACCGAATATTTGCAGCAACGGCAGAATCTAATTGAGTCATAATATTACTTGACCTTAGTAATGCAAATTCCGAACAATTATGATGACTTTGAGTTTTCGTGTCTTTATTTCACCGTTTCTGCCACTTGAATAATTGTTTTCTCCACGACTATACAGGGTGTCTCACGGTGACCGTCGGTTAGAAGTATATCAAGAACTGTAAAAGCTAGAAATTTGAAATTTTGCACACGCGACATGGAGTGTTTAATCTATTAAATAAAAATATTTTCCAATTTCGGAAATACCGGAAGTGAGCATCAACTTCTTTATTTTAAATACAAACCAGGCAATTTTTTTTCACATTCTGATGTGTCATAAAATGTTTAGTAAGTATGCTTAAAATAATCGGCGTATCAATTTTGATTGTTGAGAAAAAAAATTTTTTCACTGAAAAATGTCAAAATCTTGTTTAGGAAATAAAATTGAAAGTCGAAAGTGGTAAAAGTTAGGAAAATGGGATTTTAGGTTCTCAATGTCAAAAGATTGAGACACAATTGTCTGTCATGGATAGTAAAAAATTGCCCGCGGTTACGTAGGTATTGGACGTTATTTCCAGACTTAAGAAAAACTTTAAAAAGTCTGTTTTTTTATATGGAATGCCTATTTAATTATCAGCCTATTCGATGCGGAAATAAATTTCCTTTAAATTGATATACCATGTTCCTATACCTAAAATCAATGATTACAGGGTTATTTACATTTTTCTAATTAAATTTATAATTACATATTTTACAAAACATGGTTGGCTTTGAAAATTTTCAAAAAATTTTTATTCAAATGTTTCTTATGCTTTTATGATTATTTAAAATTCTATCTATGCAACTTCTTGACTATCCAAGGTCTTTTTCCGCCGAACGAACACAACGTTCAGGGAAAACATTAAAATATCCCAATACATTGGTTTCTGCAGCGTCATTGGGGACAATTGGCTTTGCCAAATTTCGTGGCGCATTTACTTCGCCGAAATTTAGAAAATTCTTTTCAATCATTCTGATTTTTCGTTCTGTCATTGTTGGTAAATGCGGATATTTTTCGTTAAAGTGTTGAGTGATTCTTTATTCAATAGTTAAAGGTTCTGCAGGTCCGAAAAGTAATACGAGCAGACTCGCTATGAATGTAAAACAAATTTAGAGTATCAGCGTTTGTGTATTCCATATTTCCCAATTAAAAACAAATATTAAGCGCAAAAATCAAAATTCAAACAGATAACACTGATAACAAACGTAAATGTAGCGTAAACTTTCAAACTGATAGCTAACTGACAACTGCCATCATAAGAAACAATTGAATAAAATTTTTTTGAAAATTTTCAAAACCAACCATGTTTTGTAAAGTATGTAATTATCAATTTAATTAGAAAAATGTAAATAACCCTGTAATCATTGATTTTAGGTATAGGAACATGGCATAGCAATTTAAAGGAAATTTATTTCCGCATCGAATAGGCTGATAATTAAATAGGCATTCCATTTAAAAAAACAGACTTTTTAAAGTTTTTCTTAAGTCTGGAAGTAACGTCAAATAGATACGTAACCGCGGGCAATTTTTTATAATCCATGACAGACAATTGTGTCTCAATCTTTTGACATTGAGAACCTAAAATCCCATTTCCCTAACTTTTACCACTTTCGACTTTCAATTTTATCAAATTTTATTTCCCAAACAAGATGTTGACACTTTTCAGTGAAAAAATTTTTTTTTCTCAACAATAAAAATTGATACGCCGATTATTTTAAGCATACTTACTAAACATTTTATGACACATAAGAATGTGTAAAAAAATTGCCTGGTTTGTATTTAAAATAAAGAAGTTGATGCTCACTTCCGGTATTTCCGGAAGTGCTGCCATTTGGAAAATATTTTTATTTAATAGATTAAACACTCCATGTGCGTGTGCAAAATTTCAAATTTCTAGCTTTTACAGTTCTTGATATACTTCTAACCGACGGTCACCGTGAGACACCCTGTATAAAAATGCCAAATTCTTTTTACATATTTAGCTAAACAAAGACATAAATTCTTCACACCAGTGAAGAATGAAAAAGAATTCACTCTCGTTAGCCAATCACATTCTATGATTATCAGAAATCACGCTAATTTTCGTAAATAAATGTGGTAAATAGCTCAGTAATAGCCTTGTTTAAAACAAGGGTAATAGAGATACTTGACTCTTTTAACGCGGGCGATCAATGTTCGATTCCCAATGGAGGAATTTTTTTTATGCATAGTCGTGGAGAAAGTATAGTCTTTTACGAGGTCTTTTACTTGTGTAGAATGGCTATTATACACTTGGATGATTCCAAAACTCACTCGCTGCGCGGCTGCACTCGTTCGTTTAGGGCGGATGAAGTTTCCAAAACTAGGGCGGCAGCCCAGCCGCCCAGCGTCATTTTAGGTAGTGATAAAAGCGCGTCTGCGAATCATACTACGTTGAAGAATGAAGATGATGTAAAATATAAGAGCATAAAAATGGTCGCAAGTTCTGAACCTGAGGATATCATGTTCAAATTTGTGGATAAAAAATCACTGTTTTAAAGTGATTTTAGCGCGTCTGTAATTCAGGTTAATCATTTACCTATGTTTTTGCGTATGCCACGAAAAAAATTCCAGACAATTCGGATGTGGATAAAGTATTGTAATTAAGCAATTTAAATCACAGTTTGTTAAACAAAAAATGGTACTTCAATTGTTTAATTAACATACTTATCCACATCCGAATTGTCTGCAATTTTTTTTTCGTGACATACGCAAGAACATAAATCATTAACCTGAATTACAGACGCGCTAAAATCACTTTAAAACAGTGATTTTTATCCACAAATTTGAACATGTTATCCCCAGGTTCAGAACTTGCGACCATTTATCTTATATTTTACATCATCTTCAACGTAGTATGATTCGCAGACGCGCTTTTATCACTGCCTAAAATGACGCTGGGCTGCCGCCCTAGTTTTGGAAACTTCATCCGCGTGAATAATAGCCACCATTCTACACTCGTAAGTACACACCTACTAGAAAGCTGAAACCGAGCTAGATATTACCTATAACTTTGTGTACATTTTAATAAAATGTTTGTAGCGTTCACCAAATTTGAACGGATTGTGCGTATTGCAATCGTCACTGCGCGTCGTAGAAAATTGAATAATTTTGTTCTGCGTCACATTTCATATTTCTTCGATTTCATGCGGTTTCCATTTGTCGTTTGCGCGTGTTTTTTCTTGTTTTTTCTTCGATTTTTTAAGTTAATATATGTAGGTATTAATTGTTTCGCTAGTATTGACATAAATTATTAATTCGTATTGTTGAAGACTAAAACAGATAAAATAAAAATTTTTAAAAAAGTTTTCTAATCTTACACTTTCTCATGCAGTACAAAGTATACCATAATTATTTTTCTTATTGAAATAAATACTATTTTTTAACAATTTTGCGAAAGAAAGTGGTTTTTATGTAGGTCTGCAGCAATGCATCGCTTATACACCAACATCGCACAGCAAGGGCGCCGCCAGAAAATTTTCCCAGGGGGGGAAGCACTATTGGGGGTTCGTAGCTCTGGCGTTTTTACAAGATTTGGCACAAAATTTATTTTTATTTTTAATAACTTTTGCCTTTTTTCTTTTTCCTAGGGGGGCCCCTTGGCGACGCCCTTGTCGCACAGGTGCACCGGCCTCAAAAACGAAGAGAAGCGAAAAGTGCATGATAGACGAGGAAATAATAAAGCACTGAACCTACCAAATTTTTTTAGTAAGACGGATTGAAATGGAGTTCCTTCATTCGCTCCCTAAATTCAATAGGAAACTTTGTACCCACTTTTGATCATGTTTTTTTTTCGAAATTGCATTTGTGCAGTGGAAAAGGCATCCTGAAAAATGCATTTTCATAGAAAACATTTATACCTTTGTTGTAAACTTCTAGAATCGAGTCAATTCGGGTTGAGGGGGGTTTTCAAGGTAGCTGATTCCGAATATGACCTCCAAATTGGCTCACCGCCCCTCTGAAGCTCAGCATGACTGAGCAACGTCATCTGCGAAGCTTTTTCGGAAATTCACTCTCAAATGATTCTAGACATTTCATCCGTAGGTTTTTTGGGTTGCTGATTCCAAATCTGGCATTCAAAAGGCGCAGCGACACTGGTGATGCTAACAAAGATATAACCGCTATTCCAATTTCGACATACTTTTTATCGGTGTGTGTGAAAAGCATGTCAGATACCGATACCGTACCGATAACACAACACCGATAATATCGGTACGTGTGCAGCCGCCCTAACACCCAAGTAATATTATAATAAATTTATACAGGGTGTCCACGGCTGAGTGCAGTGGCGCCGGGTTTTTAAGATCTACATGGGGGCAAGGGGCAGCAGCACTACAGGAAAAGCTCATCTTTTAAAATCATAAGGAGCAACGGTGTAGGTATTTTTGAAACATCAAGATAAAAAAACTACTTTATTGCAGTTTCATTTTTATTCATAGAAGACAAAATTTTGGAAAAACATCTAAACTGCATAAAATGTATTTCTTTGTTTGTAATAGAGTACGACATACGAAATATTACCATCTATTCTATGTTGTGAATGATGATTTAACGAAATAACTGATATGCTAACACGCTAACAGCGACAGCCTAGGAAAAGACTAAACAAAACATTTTTTCCGGTCAGTATTGTCACAGACTGTGGTATCGTGTATAGTCACGTAATTTTGATATAAATCTGCATACACTATACACTATACAAACAGGTAACAGTCATAACATAATTAAACATCTGCATCATAAACATACAGAATTATTTACTTCTGGATCGGTCCTGATCTGATATTTCTGAAAATTTTTAAATTCTCACTTTCATGGCGTGAAACAGATAGATATAGACCTATTCCTAACATTTTTACGTGTAAAATTAATGTGTCTCACTTTCCCAAATCCCAATTTTGTTCATAGTCATGTTCACGTGCCAGTGAAGTGCATGGGGGCCATGCCCCCACGCAATCTGCCTACATGGGGGCACGCGCCCCGCTGCCCCCACGAAGTCGGCGCCACTGGCTGAGTGGGACATAGGGAGAATACACACAAAACCGTTTTTTGGTGAATATTATCTCCCTAGTACTACCTCATCCAAATTCAATCGCCGCATTACAAAACTGCGCTAACAATGTACAATTCGATATAAAAAAATTCGTTTTGTAAAGCCAGAAAATGAGGTTTTGTTGTTTGTTTTTAAGGATGATTGTTTATGATTTTATTCTGCCTTTTACAATTTCACTAACATGATAGTAAATAACAGAAGAATTAATTCAATTAAATAAACAATTGGAAATTAAGTTACATTAAGAGCACCTGATCATTTTTGTTATCTTTAATTCTCAAATTGTAAACGTGTTTTCTTTGACGTTTTAATGTTTGATCGTTGAGTGGAATTCTCACGCAACGGTTTGATTTTATTTGATTTTATTTCTACACCAATATGTTATACGTAAGAAATATTCTTTTTACAAGTTTTCATGTATTAGGTAGTTCCAGTATTTTTTAAGAATCACGTATTTAAAATAGTTTTTTCTATTAACAAATGAATAAAAAATTATTATTATTATTATTATCAAAAACCGTGCGTATTTTCCCTATGTTCCATTCAGCCGTGGACACCCTGTATACGAGATAGGTACGACAGCGACGTAGAGGCGTCTAACTTGAAAAAGCCAAAATTTGCGGTTTTTCATTTTGTACAATCAGAAACACTTTACTTCCCTATCTCATTGACATAATTTCACGTATGTTTTGTTTATTACGTACTATACTACCTATGAAAGAATGTGCTGACTAAGTTGATTCGATGTGTAAAAGAGCACATCCTTGTCAGCAAAATGTGACTGGAAATCCGCATGAATCCCTAAAATTAAAAATGTTATACTGTACAATGACATTCTAACTGATTGACTACTTTAAGGAATGAAAGGTTTTTGATTTTCTATATGTTTTTTAGCAATGGCCATTTCTAATGTGAAATTCTTGGCGTTATTTATATTTCTTACTGTGGGATTAAATGACAGTAAGTTATATACGCACTTTTAAATTATTTTAAAATGAATTATGAAATTGTAAAAGCGATTCGTTCAATAAATAATTTTGGGGGGAATAACTAATGAAAATAAAACGATGTTTATCGTATAGAAATTTTATAATAGAAATTAATTGCTTTTTAGAATTCTTTAAGTTCCAGAGTAGAGTAATTTTTTTATATTAATTAGTGTTAAATGTTGCAACATTGCATGACTAAAAATATCTTTCACTTGTATTTTCGAAGCGCCAATTCTAATTTGCGGCGAAAATTGAACTATTATTCATAACATTTGGCGATGGCGCTACTTTACAGTCAAAAAAAACATCAAAAACGCAACTAAACATACATGGATGAATTGCATTCTTGTCGATTCTTATAACATGGGTTGTCTATCTTTATTAATATTTCAATCAACGATATAACTGCAACTTCGATAACTTTAATAGTTTCTGAGTATAGAGCGTTGCAGTCATTTTTTAAGAATTATTTTTTTAACACTCAAAAAATAAGTATAGCACAATTGGTGAATTCAGAAAAACATACTCTTAAACTACATAAAAAAAGCTGCAACTTATCTTATAAAAAAATGAGTGCCGACATTTTAGCTTATACCGGAAGTGACGTCATCGAAGGTAATATAAGGTGTTTTCTTTTTGCACCGCCACAGGGTTAGGTAAAGGCACAATAATCACATAATTGAAGTGCCTTGCGTCAGAAGACATTTCTGCCTCAGGTTAATATTCAACTTAAATAAAGCTTTTAAAACGAATGGTGTGTTATTGACAGAGCTGACTTAGGTCTACCACAACGTGCAAAAAGAAAACACCTATTAGCATTTTCGTCCTTGGCCCGAATGCAATCGATTGGCGAAAATCGTATTTCGATAACTTTAATAGTTTCTGAGTTTAAGAGCGTTGCAAGGAATGTGTACGGACAGACTACAGACGACATACGGAAATTTTTTTTTCATATTGAATCTACGTATTCAGAAACGCAAAGATGTGTAAATCCCTTCTATGGTAGTTAACTACTGCCTATTGAAGTTCATGTCGAAGTTCAAACAATCGATTTAGAACTTTTCCTCGAGATAGCCAGCGAACATCGGTACGAAAATGAAGCTGGGTATGACTACTTCCCATTTCTTCACATATATGTATTTGTGAAAAAAGTCATGCATTCAAAGGACGGTTTTTAATGTTTTTAATTTTCACGCTTTCATCCATAACTTTCTGTACATCAGCGGGCATATTGCGTGCTGCCAAGCCTCTCTGTGTATGCAACAATGTGTAGATATGACATTTAGGGCAACATTTTGGATTCTTGGAACGAGTTCTTTATTAATTCCGATCATACTTTTTCCTCCATCTGTGCTTATTCCAACACATCTATTCCAATCAGTTTTGCATAAACTTATTCATAACATTAAAGATATCTTCTCCTGTTGTGTGACCTAATAAAGGCTGACAAAATAAAAAGCCGTCATGAATTTCTTGATTTTTTTCGTATCTAACAAACTCCATAAGATTTGCAAAATTCACAATATCAGTGGACAACGACTTTGAGAAATGTCAGATAATAACATCTGTTTCACATTATTAGATATATTAATGAGTCGTCGATGAACTGTATTGTTTGAGAGAGGAACGCAGTCAAAAGGTTGTTTCGCGCAGCTGAGCACGGTGCAGTGCATATCCCCATCAAACTCTTCACGTACCCCTGGGGGTACGCGTACCACACTTTGGGTAACACTGCTCTAAGTGATACCATACATACAGAAAAACAATGAACTGGATACTATGTAGCTGGAATGGACCCACGCCGTATTTCAACAATCAGTTTTTGTGTCAGGGGCAAACAGAAAAAGGATGCGCTTAGAGGACTATAACCTGTCTTTGTCAATCTCGTTGTAATAAGTTTGGTTGATTGACCCTTACTTGAATAAAGTATAATAAATAATTATTGGGTAGCGATTTTTCTTGTGCTGAATTTATATTGTGTAAAACGGACAATATGGTTATTTATTATTGTTTTTCATCAAAAATTTTAGGTTGACCATTTTTTCCTCATTAGGTTCTATTTGTGAAGGACAATTTATTTGAAAAAATAAGAATCCAATTTTATACCATAATTTCTTTAATAGCACCAAAATAATTCTTTAAAAAAGGTGAGAAATTGAGTGCAACTCTTATATCTAAATAAGATAGAAAGAGATAATTTTACGTCCACACTGAGAGTTATACCTAACTTCAAATTTTGCCTCACTTTCATGGATTTACGCATCCCTTACAGGTACAACGTAGTATCCTTGTTTATACAGGTATGCAAAAATATTATCGGTGGATTGACTTATAATAAGTAAAACAAAGACAGTGCACTGAATTCACTAGTGCTAAGTGAGATAGAATCACTGACCTGTATCTAAAAGGACTGAGCATTCTAATGATCCCCTCCACTACTTTTGAAGCAAATTGAAAACGGGGATTTAAGGTGCCAGTTAGTAATTTAGTTTTGTTGTGTTGGTGATTATTGGTAACACTGTTACTAATGTTTTTATTTACATAAACATAACCTTGTTTCATACGTAGTATAAACTACGTTTATGCATTGCAATAAAATACAATTTTTAATAATTTACGTTTTTAAATAATTATGAGCCTGTAATTATACTACTTTTCACCAGATATTAAGCATAATAGGTTAGAACAAGCTAAACTGTAACAGCTGATACCAGTACTACCAACACATTATAAACACCGAGCTACCATCATTATATAACTAACGCACTAGTTGGCACCCGAAGTAACTAATATTTAGGTGGGGCTTGTTTGCTTCAATGTTGTATTGAAGAATGCTCAGTCCTTTATGATACATGTCAGTGGATAGAATACACAACAAACTAAAAGCGCTGATGCCATACATTTGATTTGATTGAGTAGGCTGGTATAGTCGGATTCACCGGGTTTTAGGTATGACTCATTGCAGTAAAGTATGATAATCGACGTGACATAGTTTTCTGTTTCTGTAAATAAAAGTATCAGTAAAATGCAATTGAGAAACGTATGTCGTTCCGTTTATTTTATGTGCAAGCAATAAAACGTATGTCCGTGCATTGAAACAGCTGATCAAACTGGATTGACAGATTACACAAAAATTACAGTAGGAATTATTTATTAGTTACGACATACGGAGCGTCTGCATTGATGCATACGATTTGTAGCGATGAGTCATACCTAAAAACCAGTGAATCCGACTTTATTAATAACTACATGCAAATATGTATCTACAAATGGCAACATCGATAACGTTATGTCTCTCTCACATTCATATAATGCTTATTGGGTCTCTTTCTAGCTCATTAATTATAAGTCAATCCACCGATAATATTTTTCCATACCTCTATAGGTACCTTATATAAACAAGGGTAGTATACAGTCACTGACCTGTATCATAAAGGACTGAGCATTCTTCAATACAACATTGAAGCAAACAAGCCCCACCTAAATATTAGTTACTTCGGGTGCCAACTAGTGCGTTAGTTATATAATGATGGTAGCTCGGTGTTTATAATGTGTTGGTAGTACTGGTATCAGCTGTTACAGTTTAGCTTGTTCTAACCTATTATGCTTAATATCTGGTGAAAAGTAGTATAATTACAGGCTCATAATTATTTAAAAACGTAAATTATTAAAAATTGTATTTTATTGCAATGCATAAACGTAGTTTATACCAGGGTATGAGCACTCGAATAGAATATTTTGTTCTCATTGTTTATGTGGAGAACATCTCGGAAGATGGCATTGCGTGTAATTAAAGTGTTTCGTAGGTTACATCGGTCCCTACTTTATCTTTTTCAAACTTATCCAACTTAACCTTTTACTGTCAAACTCAAAAATAAAAACTGCAAATTTTAAGTAAAACGAAGTTCACCAAGTGGCAAGTACCATCTATAGTAGTTATGAATAGATTTCGAAAATGTGCGGTATCCAATTGTAGTGATAACTAAAGTGTAATAAATAATTTTACTTTTTTTGATTATTTTGTACCGTTCCTTGTAATTAGAATCAGTGTTATCTAAAACTACTTATTTTTTAAATGTAATTCAGATTAATTGCAGATGCATGTCAAAAAGTATATCTTGTAATTTGCAAAAGTAAAGTGTAATTGAGAAAGTGTTAAAGTGTTAAAGTGTTAAACAGATCATCCATACAACCAAAACTAAGATAAAAGTTTGAATTACATGTCGCAATTAGCTTAACAAATAACGTATTATTATACATAAAATGTCGAACAGGTACCGATTAGAATATAAGCATTTTACAATTGCGTTATATTTATAATCAAAAGCATATAAATTGCAGTATTAGTGGTATGTAATTATTCAGTACTCTTGCAAAAATCTCGTTTAATATGTATTTGACATTAATTTTTTTATTTGGATACATTTAGGTTTAATTTCATGAATTACGAAAACTCTTGGTAAATGCATACATAAAAACGGGAATTTGTACTTACAATTAAAAAAAATTGAATTTGAATTTCTCCCGCCACTATATCTACTTTATTAGGAGAACATCTCGGTAGATGCCGCACAAACACAATAACTAGAAAGAAGTATTGAGTGTCCCATCTATCCTAACTATCTAACCTAAGGTTTATACTACGTATGAAACAAGGTTATGTTTATGTAAATAAAAACATTAGTAACAGTGTTACCAATAATCACCAACACAACAAAACTAAATTACTAACTGGCACCTTAAATCCCCGTTTTCAATTTGCTTCAAAAGTAGTGGAGGGGATCATTAGAATGCTCAGTCCTTTTAGATACAGGTCAGTGTATACAGTTCATTGCAGAAAAACATATGACTTTGACAATTATGTCATCAATCTGTCAAATTGACATTACCTTTAAGACTTGTACAAATTGAAAATACAGGGTGGGGTACGGAATTTGGTGCCCAAACTATAACAATTTTTAAAAATCTTTATATGCATACATGTAGGTGAATAAGAGCTACATTTTAAAAATATTTATAAATATACAGGGTGGTTCAAAAAAATGTGGCGTATCAAAGTTATATTTTTTTAAATGGAAAACGATAGGCGTTTTCTTTTTGCACGTTGTGGTAGACCTAAGTCAACCCTGTCAATAACAAACCATTCGTTTTATAAAAATAATTTGACTCAGTTCTCAATAACCCTATTCGTTTTTAAAGCTTTATTTAAGTTTTATATTAACCTGAGGCAGAAATGTCTACATGACGCAAGGCACTTTAATCACGTGATGATTGTGTAGAAATGTACACGGTGTTCCAGAACGTGCAAAATATCATTGACTCCTGCTAACTTAAATAACTTGCTTATTTTAAATAGAACACCCTGTAATTGTTTACCCTATCCGATGCAGTAACAGTTCTCGTTCACTATTTCCAATTATTTTTTCACCACTAGATTTCCTAAAGGTTTAGTTGTGATTTTAATGTGTGAAAAGGATATGTTACATTTTTTGAGACCTCCCTATTCCAATCATTTGTTTGGCATTTGTTGCGCTTTCGTCAAGTTAGGTATAGGGACACAGTTGAGGGGTATGGCAAAGGTGTCTTTGGAGATTATGGTTAAAATCATAATTAGGTGTTGCTTGCCATCAAGTCTCGTTGTAAAAAAAAAGGCTGATTGATAAAAAGATTTATTAAAAAAGCTCCCTATGAAGGAATGTAAAAAATATTTCCCACTTACTCGTAATAACAAATCTTTATAAACTACCATCAATAAAGCAACTACAGACAAAGCAATTAAAAAATAAATTCGTCTAAATAAAAGTTTCTACATGTAATTTACTTCCCACTCATACATCCTTTCAATAAAATTTTACTTTCATCACTACGATGAAATACTTAAATATGAGCTCAAATTTATATCACCACACTTAAAGAGTGCTTTTAATCGTATTATTAACATACAATAACTAATACTACTATCACTTAAGTTCATATTTAATAATGTACACATTTGTGAGTAAGAAAATGGTTAAAAAATTGTTTTCTTCTAATAGGCAAAAGTAAATTTACATTGTTTAGTAGTTCACTAATAAGAAGAAGAAACTGATTAATGCGCACTCGTAATCATAATATGATTTGAGCAACACCGTTAAACACAACTCTTGCAAATCAATAAAAATGTTTAAGCTGAATGTTGAAATTGGAGACACTCTTATTCACATTATATTTACTTCTACATGCGTAAGTACCTCAAAATGAAATTCACAGTACAAAAATGGCTAATCATAAGTACTATAACAATTACTTTTGTATCTCTATTATTACAGCTCAGTTTTTCGACAAACTGAATAGTTTCAACCAGCAAATAGCAATATAAAATGAAATTAATCAGCGGTCAAATTTTAGAATGCCATACTGCTGGTAGAAAGTATAATAATAATAATAATAATAATAATAATAGCAGGAACGAAAAAAGTATGCTAACAATGAAAATTTTAAAAAAATGTGCACATAAAAATTTATTTGTACTTTATCTTGGCAATTTTTAAAAACAACTCTTTCAATACAATGTAAGTAATCACTTAAATAATAATTTAGTTCTTGGTTATTAAGAAAACAAATCAAACCTTGATAATGACAGCGCCAATAAGAGAAAATCTTAGCTTTGTTGTAAAGATAATTTTGTTAATTTAGCTAGGCAGTGCTGGTTCATGGGATTTGAATATTAAATAACAAGAGGTACCATTTCTATGTATCACAATCACACCATTTGATGAGTTGCTTATGTAAATATCCATAATGAAGGTCGAAATAGCACAAAGGGCGTAAATTGTAATAAATAAAACAACTCACAACCTCCCCTTAGACATTGAAATTTAATGTTGCAAACTTAGATGAAAATGAGATGAATTGTTATGTTTTTTAGAGTAAGTATTTATCTATATAAGCTAGAACGTGTATGTATGTATGGAATGCGACAAAATGTACAGCTCATTTTGCTGCTTAAGCAGGCGTTAATTAATTTTTAATATTTCAAACATGGGAAAAAAATTCTAACCGGTATAAAAAACACTGTATTGCAAGTAATTTTTCAAATCCATTATTTATTATTGTCTTCATTGTCCATTATTTTCTATCTATTTGATATACAAGTACAGTTTCTACGCATTTTGCAGTAAAATACTATTTTTCACAACAGCATCCAAGATCGCTGTTCTTTTAGGAGATTATCAAAAAAAAAAGAAGACAAGAAGCTGTGTAAACTAGCAAACTAGTTCTATCGTAAGAGTATCTTTTTTGTTTAACCCTTGGACATCTCCAAATTTTTCACTCATAACAGAAGCTCCACCGTAACTTTCAGCAACAAGTTTTACTGCAGTTTTATTTATTTCTATACTGTCTAATTTGTTTTGCTCATTTATTTTTTATATTCATTCCTTATTGTTTTTAGCATTCTCTATAAAATGTGTTTTTAATATGTATTTTAAAATGTCCAAATTGAATTAACTGGATTTACATTGATTCATACAAAAAAACATCTGGGAATGCACTGCATAACCATAACGAACTCTGTAAATTCCAAAATTTTGACAAACTTACCGAAATGATATTAAAAAACTAAACTTTACAATAATACTTCTTTATCAAGAATCTGAATTCGACATCAATATTTCAAAATTTGAAAAAAATTTAGGGCGCATGCATATATGCACATACACACTTATGCACTGTGCGAATACACTGTAACGAACGATTATTTGATTTATGTTCTGTCAATTCATTAGTTTTAAAGAGGTAGAAAACAGTAAATCATTGTGTTGGGTATTGTGTACAAATAAATACTAAGTTACGTAAGTTCCCATATCCTATAATATAGGATATAATAATATGTAGTTAGAGAGAGAAAGATATCAACTATCCACCTAGAGTTTACTAGGAGGAGTCACAGTTAAGGCCATTAATGTAGATTTGGATAACATTCCTGTTAGAAAATACTTCAGTGTTATTATTAATTATGTGTGTAAAGTTTTTAAGTATATTTAATTGAAAAATTTAATTGTGTAAATAAACAAAACAAAGCTAGACTAATAACAAAATAAGAAAGCCTGTCACATGATATTTACTGTAAGAGAAATTAAAACTTTAACAGAAGAATGTTTGAATTCACGAATTGCCAATAGTTAAACGAATTTGGTAATGAGACTGAAGAAGTTTATATGCTAATGAACGCTATTAGTATAAACTAATTAAGCTAATACATTAAGTGTATGGAAAGAGTTGTTTCAATTTTTTTCCGTTATAATTAAAGGTATTGATTTCTACATTACTTAGTTACCTCTGGAGGACAATCGGGCTGATTGCTGGGATGAGCAGCTCGAACAGCCGGATGATTTTCCAACTCTCTATCAATTCTCAAAATAATAGGGAAAGGTCGAAGATCGACATGGAATTTTCTTGCATTAAATACTTGCGGAATTAAACAACAGTCCGCTAATGTAATGTCGTCTCCCACACAATACTTCCCTGCACTTTGGGAGAGTAATTTCTCGACAGCTCGAAAACCTCTACTTATCCAATGTTGTGCCCATTCATTTTTCTTTTCTTCACCGACATGTATTAGTACAATTAAATTCTGTAATGGTTGTATTCCTGATGCAATCACTTCACATATTTCTCGTACCTAAAAATGGTTGTTCTTTAAAAACTTTTCAGAATGTGACTGTTCATTTCTAATTTAACTTCTGGATAATGTTAAAACAAAAGCTGTACACTTTGTTCGTGGATTACATTAATGTTGGCATAAGTCAATAAGTGTCAATCTAACACAAAATAATATCATACTTAATCAACAATTTGGTTTTAGACCAGGCAATCTACAGAAATTTGGATAGGAATCGAAAAAGTAGGCGCCCAGCAAGTGGTCTGATAAATAATAATGGCAAAAATTACTATTCTAAATTTGTTCAACTAAACCAGGGAGTATCTCAAGGCTCTATTTTAGGACCTGTTCTCTTTCTGCTCTACGTTAACAGTCTGTCAAAGAATATAACTCCATCTTTATATTTTAAGTCGTTGGTGATGTTCTATAAGAAAAATTCTCATCTGTTCCCACTGAATTGAGAGTTATGGTTCAAAAATGAAAATGGCAACTACGCAAGGGCATCCCCAACCATAACTCCAGCTACTTTGAGCAGGGAGCATTCTATATGATTATAAAAGCATTAAACATGTTGCCATGTTGTATAAAGGTAAATAATAACTTAAGTAGTTATGTATAGAAAGAATGAAGAAAGAAGAAAATGTAAGAAATATTTGGTGCCATTTGAATTTTTTCAGAAAAGTAGACCGTTTTGTTCGCGCGCTCTATTGGTAGACGGAAATAGGGGTTCCATTACCGGTAAACGGTTAACCGGTTTTACCGCCCAATATGATTACGGTAAATTTCGCCAACAAACACCGGTAATTTCGGTAATTCTCTAGAATTATTTAATGGAGATATACGACAGTAATTTCCTTTAATTATACAACATTGGAAGGGGATTCCCGTGTTTGTTGCTCCGTTGTATGTCGTATAGTCTCGGATTTCGATCGCATGCGTGGGAAGTATTTAACACTGGCTTACAATCACCTTCTTACAGTGAAATCCACGAGTGTTGAGGCAGAAAGAGCCTTTTCTTCGGCAGGGGCAATATGTACAAAAATTCGAACAAGCCTGAGTGATAAAAGATTAAATACAATTTGTTTACTGCGTGCACACTTTAATTCCCAGAAAGAACTAGGTCTTAATCTGAAAATTTAAAAAAGTGTTGTTATGTGTTATGTCTAGTTTGGTCTGTTTCCTGTTATTATACTTTATTATTTTATTATACTTTAAGGATTGGTTATTGTTTTGTTAATATATGCATTAAAGTGTGAATTAAATTAGTTAGTCGTAAATTGATGATTAAAGTAATTAATAATTTGATTAATTTGTTATTTAATACAATAATAAATATAATAAAAAACCGGTAATTTACCGGTTAATCGGTTCTTCATGAAAATATTTACCGTTTACCGGTAAAAGAAAATCTCGGTAATTTTGGAACCCCTAGACGGAAATAAGAAATTGTTGTGGTTTTGAATTTTTTTTGGTAATACCAAATATTCTCTTTACTTCGAGACCAATCTTGACAAATTCAAGCAACCTCCTTCCTTTATTTTGTCAGAAATCGTAAAAATTCATTAAACATAGTTTTACTTATTGATCGCTAGTTTATAATCGTTATATTTTTTTAAATACATTACTAAGGAAAATTGCCCAGAAAATGGGACTTTTAATTTCAATAGAGTTTCTAGAGACTCTAAATTTCAATTCAGTGAAACACCCTCTGGTGGCAATAATAGGAAATCAAAATTAATTTCCAGGATTATATCTTGGCCACATTTATTATAAGATTTTTTATTTCGCTGCAGAAAGACCAGAACTTTTAAATAATACTGTGGAATGAAACTGAACTTTCTTTTGAAACTATGCACATACCACATATCAAATATGCTGAGGTGTTCTAAAATTGATCAAGAGCAGAACTAATTTTTAATTGACCTATGTGAAAGACCTTTATTTATTACAGAATGCCGTCAAGGTGTAGAACATAGCAACATATTTATCAGTTAACAGGTTTTGAAACTGACCTTTTGACCTGATAAGTAATATTAGATAGATAGATAGATATTTATTATGTTAACATCACAATTGTGCTTACAATCGTCAGAGAACTAAAAAAAAAGAAAAAAAGTATCGGACATGATCTTAAATAACACAGGTATTAAAATACAGACAGCATTAAAAACAAATTAAAGGTCTGGATTGACCACTTCAAATATTTTACGCTAAACAAAGCACTTATTTGTTCAATAATTTGACCATTTGTATTTTTTTTGTCGTCGAATGCATTTTTTTCAAATAATTTTCGTCTACAAATTAATACATTTTCACTCTGAAATAATTTGGGAAGCCAATAATGGCAAATTGAGAATGTTTGTACTTCATACTGAAATCGCTGCATGATATTATATCAGAATGTTACCATAATAAGAATAAAAGTTTTGAGTAGGTATCATTTGAAAGAAACTCTATCTCAAATTGAAGATGAAGATAAACAATTGAAGAAGACTAAGAATTACCTACTTTCGCAGAATGGATGTACTTTAACAGTTACTTTGTAAAAAGTAACAGTTACTTTTTATATTATTTGCAATTATAAAAAGATATTTGCATATCAATGTTGTTTTTGTTAAATTTGTGACAAACAAAATCTTCAAAAACCTGCTGTTTTGCTTAAAAATGTAAATGAGAACTGGCAAAACATCATAACTATCCGAATTGCAGGACCTATCATTTGTTTTTTAATGTAATATTTATGTAAATGATTTTTAATAATAATAATAATTGTTATTAATGTGTTAAAAATTACCTTTGCTCTCTTAACAACGTCATGTGGCATAAGAGGCCTTTGCGGTCTAGTTTCTTCTAGGTAATGTAAAATATTAAGAGATTCTACTAAAGTAACACCATCAATGTGCAAAGCGGGTACTTGTTCCATAGGATTTATCTCACGAAATTCATTCGAATGATGTTCTCCTCCAGATTTAATAAGGGAGACAGGTTTAATGTCGTAAGGAATTTCCTTTAAATGTAGCGCTGCAAATAGTTTTACATCGTAAACAACTAGTATTTAAATATATTTAAATTATTACCTATTCGGACTCTCCAAGAACAAGAACTTCTCCAATAGGAATACAAAATCGGCTGGCAACACATTAGCATATTAAATATCAAGGTAAAGTAAAATATCAATTCAATAATCAAAGAGTGTTAGAATTATTTGTAATACCACTAATTGCAATGCTTACCTTTCCTATGATGGACATTTTCTAATAATTATGTACCAAGTGCTTCACAACAAAATTAAATTTAAAGTCTATTGATTCAAAATGCAGTGTACAGTTTGCTTAAACAAAAGTTTCTTCAAGGGAACGTTACGATTTGATTGATTCTGATCAGATATTATAACTCCACAGATCATTCACAGATATAACTCGTCTGGCTGGTTAGTGGTTATACCACAGTATACGTAAGACGATACTGGTGGTTATTAGTACAGTCAATCTGTCGATGGAGTGTTGAAAAAACTGCCCCAAGGGTAAAAGTTGTTTTAATCGTTGAAGAATGACGTACTTAAGCTGCCTTCGCGATGGGCATGTGCTACCTTGGCGCGTCTTTTTGAAAACTCAAAAAAAGTGCCAAAAAAATTTTGAAATGCATTTTTCTCGAAATGTATGCATTTCACAGAAAAATCGATTGATGACAAAATGTAGAGGACGTTGAGATCTACAATTAATGTCATTGGGGCAATGCTGTACAGCAAGAAATACACACGGTAGGTGGCGCTGAAGTTCCAAAAAAAGTGTTTTTCCACTTTTTCGTCATGTAAATATTATTTTAATGCAAAAATTGAAATGGAAAAGTTGTTCCTTTTAATTTTATGAATAACTTTTATTTAAACAATTTTTTTATACAACTTACCGTTTAAAAGTTATAGTGCAATATAGCGCTTCGTATACAGCACTGTGCTGCTAATGGTAATTTTTTATACTACATCTTAATAACCAATTAAAATGGTTACAATGTTATGAATAATATTAATGATTGAATCTTCATTAAAACGTGCACCTCAGATGTGTACTCATATTGCGTGCAACCGTATTATTGGAATTTTCATACTTTTGCGAGCTGCAGCTTTTAAACGGTATAAGTTGTATAAAAAAATTGGTTAAATAAAAGTTGTTCATAAAATTAAAAGGAACAACATTTCCATTTCAATTTTTGCATTAAAATAATATTTACATGGCGAAAAAGTGGAAAAACACTTTTTTTGGAACTTCAGCGCCACCTACCGTGTGCATTTCTTGCTGTACAGCATTGCCCCAATGACATTAATTGTAGATCTCAACGTTCTCTACATTTTGTCATCAATCGATTTTTCTGTGAAATGCATACATTTCGAGAAAAATGCATTTAAAAATTTTTTTGGCACTTTTTTTGAGTTTTCAAAAAGACGCGCCAAGGTAGCACATGCCCATCGCGAAGGCAGCTTAAGTACGTCATTCTTCAACGATTAAAACAACTTTTACCCTTGGGGCAGTTTTTTCATTCAAACTCTGTTTTTTACGACAGATTGACTGTACTATATACGGTTCAGCAGATTCAGTCACAGTCTATCTACATGCAGAGACTCTAGACCACAGACCACTAATATTTTTAATGGTCTGTGCTCTAGACTGTGGTTCAGTGATTACAGACAGCTCGTAGTGGCTGTATCTCATGACACACCTTATTAATACTTAATTACTTATAGCACTGCTTATAGCATTGAATAAAGTTCACTCAACGCTTTATAGGTAGCTAACTTAATGACAGTTCACACACAAAAATCATGTTGACAAAATAGGTACCTACGTCCTACGTGAATGTTGCAACAAAATATAATACAAGTAAATAATAAAGTTCTTGAAACCAAAGTGAAGTTCATGGGCCACGTTTTCGATAAAGAAGGGATACATCCAACCGCCGAACACATTAGGTGTTTTCTTTTTGCACCGCCACAGGGTTAGGTAAAGTCACAATTATCACGTGATTGAAGTGCCTTGCGTCATAAGACATTTCTGCCTCAGGTTAATGTGAAACCTAAATAAAGCTTTAAAGCGAAAAACCCTATTCGTTTTAAAAGCTTTATTTTAGTTTTATATTAACCTGAGGCAGAAATGTCTAAATGACACAAGGCACTTTAATCACGTGATGATTGTAACTTTACCTAACCCTGTGGCGATGCAAAAAGAAAACGCCTAATAAGGCAATCCAGGAAATGCCTAGTCCAAGTTCCAACAGCGGTTGGTGTTGGTGAATTAAGAAGGATTCATATCTATGCAATTTGTTGCGGGGATTTTGACCCTATGCAACACGGTGGAAATCTCTGCAATCTTCTAACCCTATGCAACTAACAGCATGAAGTGCTCACACTTAAGGTGAGTATTAAGGAATAACCCTAGAAAGTTGCCAGAATCCCCTATAAAAATCCCTTTAAATTAGAACTTGTTCTAAACTGTGTAAGAGATTGCAGGGTCAAAACCCATTCATCTGTGGGTACCTTACCTATACTAATGATACGCTAGTACATTACGACCCTGACCTTCCTTTAGTACTCAGTACTCACGAGTGATGCTAGTGAGAAAGGCGTAGGTGCGGTATTATTTCATAAATTTCCGAGGGGAGCCGGACTAAAACCATCAGTAACATACACTTTAAGAAGCCTGAACGATGTGGAAAAACGTTATTCAACAATCGATAAGGAAGCTTTGGGAATAGTGTTTGCGCGATAACTCGTTTACATCATTACGTAAATAGGCGACGATTTACCTACTTAATTGTAGTAAGAATGCTTCAGAAGAAATCATGGATCGTCATTGTCAATATTTAGTACTTAGGTACACTATGTGAATTTAAAATAAGCAACTTATTATCAACTTTAACACTATGAACTCTAGGGGTAGTTTTATTATAATAATATGAAGTAATTCTACTAATTTTATAACAATTAATACCTACAATTGAAACAAAATTGCATGGTGTGAATGTGAAAAGATGTGCAACAAAACTGCACATCACAGACCATTTGTGGTCTGTGCTGCACATAAAGTTGCAGCCACAGACCACTATTTGGTTATTGGTCTGCGGTTGCAGCGTGGTTGCAGCATTAAAGTTGCAACAATTACCTGCATCGTGTGAATCTACCTTTAGTATACAGTTCAATGCACACTATATATTCTTTGGTTATACATACCTGACATAACCAAAAATATGTATGATCACTTGTCTGTGGTAAAGCACAGACAAGCAAAGCACAAATAGTAGAGGTTTGTTTTTTATACGTCCGTGAGTAGAGGTCAGTGGCACAAACTACGAAAGAGAACACCCTGTATAAATAATAAATATACATACCGTTAGATTAACATACCATGCAAAAGGAATTTATTTTCTACCACCACTCTTCTCTTGGCTTCTTTTATTTAACACAGTTCGAAGTTTCATAGTAGGATTTGCGAAATGAAGAATTTATACAAATTGTGAATTTTAATCCCAAACAATTAGTATAAAGTAGATGTGCGAGTGATCAAATACTCTAACTTTGTGAAGTAAATATGGATAGGTAAGAAGAGAAAGTAAACTATAATACAGTTGATGAAAGGTACAATTGAAATTTTTTAGGAGTTGGTGGATTGCATTTGGAAGTGTTTGTCTTCTAACGTTTGCTACGAGATTTTATAAAGTTCACGAACCTGCACATGTTTGGTACCTAATTGTAAATTTTAAGCATTTACATAATTTTGTTAACAATATCGATTTTAGCTGGGACGAGACACACTTTGGTAAAATGGGTAGTTGGTATATTAACCGAACCTTCTTTTTTGATGTACATCCACCATTAGGAAAAGTATGTTTAGATGTTTTATTAGAACTTGTACCTATAAGTATAGTACTTACTTTTAGATGCTTATTGGATTAGCAGGGTATGTAACTGGTTATGATGGAACTTTTGCCTTTGATAAGCCTGGCGATAAGTATGACAATGTTAGTTATATTGGAATGAGAGTAGTAAGTATAGATTCACTTTTTAATTTAAAAAATGACATACATGTACTTACTGTGGACATTAATATTTTCGGTACAATTCTTACTTATTGAATTTTTCTGTTTCATTTCTGTCCGCTGTAGATAAAATGCCCAAAAATGTCAACATCTACTTACATTTACTAAACTGCCTAGCCAGCAAAGTGACCTAATCTATGTTCCATTTTGGTCACAACTTATTATTATTATTATTATTTGTAGTAGGGGTGGTCCCAATTAGTTCCCTCACTGTGACCTTTTGGTCTATTGTCTACCCTTCTAAAGTACCTGTATCTTTAACAACGTCCAAGATTTTAATAGGGTGAATCTTTGTAACTTCCTGTTTTGTAATGTTTTCATTATCAAATAGGTGTTCCCTTGCCTTTGTGTATATCTCACATTGGTAAATTACGTGGTATGGCGTTTCTTCTTCTTCATCACAACCCCTGCATAACGGGCTATCAGTCAGTCCCATATTATGCAGGTGTTTGTTCAGACGACAGTGGCCTGTGACCTCTTGCAAGTTTTATTTTCGTCCTACTTAACTTTAAGATGCTGCGAAGTCACTGTTTGGCCTTTTCTAGATACATCTTGGTATGACTTTGCCCTGGAATTTTCATGAGAATTGCCTGAATCTCCTTTTTGGCTATGATGATTATGATTATGTGTAATTCCACAGACCGCATGCCTAGGTGCCCACACTAGTGTGACTGTGTTTTGTTGTATCCAGCAGGAAGAAGAAGAATTATGTAATTAAACAGGACCACACTAGATCGTGGAATGGGCCTACCGGAAAAACCACGTTGAAAAAAAACGTGCAAGGTATACTACCTCACAGGTGGTGTGGAAACGTGTGCATATTATGGAGAATACAACTTTAGTAAATTTTAGAATGCTTTATCTCAGAAATGGTCAATCTTAAGAAAAACAGTGTAAGGGCAATTTATGTAGAGAATTGCATGATTTACAATTTTTGTCTGAGCTAATTTTATCAATAAACTAACCGTTTTGCTGAAAAATCCAAAAAACACATTTTTGCCAACTTTGAATAAAATTATGTGCACACATGGGATCGATGGGGACTTTTCACAATTTCATTACAATGGTGTCCCTAACATTCATGTCAATTTTCAGCTTTGTGGGAATTTATGCAAGGGTACCCCTATTTTTCGGGCTAACTTGACCGGACTATAAGGAGAATCAAACCAATTCTGGAAGAGAAACGTATAATCCCTAACTAGCAATTTGGATTAAGGAAAGAACACGCAACAGTAGAGCAAGTCCACCATATAATGTCTAAGATCAGTAGGGCACTGAAAGAAAAAAATACTATACAATGGTCTTCCTAAGTTTGATAAAGTCTGGCATAGCGGACTACTATATAAGATTAGAAAAACCCTTCCTGACAACATCTGCCGAGGAAGTATATTGGGACTGGTGCTATACTTATTATATACTGCCAACCTGCCTACTAATGATTACTGTATGACTGCAATGTTTGCTGATGACACCATAGTATTGGCCACACATAAAGACCCAAAACAGTGACTAACATTGAACGACCAAAATATACCTTAGGCGGAAGAAGAAAAGTACCTGGGCATGCACCTTGACCGACGTTTAACATGGTAGAAACACATTTGTACCAAAAGGAAACGGCTGAATCTCAATTTCCAAAAACTACTAGATAATTGGTAAAAAACCTCAATTATCAAGGACAAGGACGTACCTTAAATTCCAATATAGACATTCTGGAAAGATTCCAATAAAAAAGCTACGGTTGATAGTGAATGTGCCATGGTATGTGCCCAATGAAGTAATTCATTTTTCATTGGGACCTAAAAGTGCCAACTGTTAAAAAATCTATTCGATCATCAGCCTAAAAAATAATAAATCCTATCAAGTCGATCGTATTGTAATCGGATTAAAAAAAAAATTACATCCACCCCTACTAACTTCTTAACAAAGCGATACCAAATTTGGGATTATCATTGGTTCGATATCCATAAGATGTAATTATTAGCACCCCCCCCCCCCCCCCCCCAGAAAGGAATCAGAAAGCAATTATTAAATTCTTATGGAGCCAAAAATATCAATATGAAAATGTTGCGATCACTTTTAGCCAAGTGACACTCTGCTGAGTGGGTGTATTCCAGCACTGCAGGCCACATATGTATACCTATATTTCCTAACTTTAAAGGTATTGCATAAGGATTGGTTGTAGTGTTAAAATATCCATGCGATAAGTAACTTTACTGCTCAGAATTGATAACATTCATCTTGCTGTCCTTGCTAACCTGTCTGTTAACTGTGTTTTAAGCAATACTTGCATGTTATAAAACTGCAACAATTGTTGGTCAGTAAATTATAGCTAATGTTTAAAGAAAGTGGTGATCTTAAATCCTATCAATCCTTTACCATACATAATGACAATAAAATGAATAAATAAAATGTGTAGACGATAAAGTTGCTAAATTCTGTGTTTTGTTTTAGTTTTGTACGGCTCTGGGTGCTACTATAGTACCAATGTCATTTTTAGCAGTGGATGAAATGACACATTCCGTAACGGCTGCTGTGTTTGCCTCCATGCTAATATTATTTGGTAGAATCAAGTTTTCAACAATTGCCGAATTTCTATTCCACTGGATTCTGAAATTGTTGAAAACTAGAAAGTTTTTTACTAACTAACTAATGTACCTAAATTATGTTATTTTAGATGTGGGACTGATTACATTAACGCAGTACATATTATTAGACCCGCTGTTATTATGTTTTTTAATGGGGTCTATCTTAGGAGCCATAAAAGTATCATCCGACTATACTAAAGAATTCACTCTTAGATGGTACGGTTGGCTAATTTTTACTGGTTTAATGCTGTCATGTTGTATTTCTGTAAAATTTGTTGGACTATTTGCTGTGATATTAGTTGGGTTAATTACAATGACTGATTTATGGAAAATTCTTGGTGATCTGTCACGTCCTGTGGTAAGTAGCATAATTACATAACGTGGTTCTATTAACAAACACTGGGTATACTAATAGTGAGGATTAAAATTTTGCTAAAAGAGTCAATTATTATTATTTTTAGTATCGGAATTAATACCATCCCACAATAAGACTTATAAAGTCAATATTCATTGGCATTTATTTAGTGTCTTCAATAACCAGTTTTGGTGTGTAAAAAATGAATCTACAAACACAGACTGCTAATTTCTTATTTTTGTTTTTTTTTGGTACGTTATCTGGTTCCTTGGCTGTATTCTTTTATAATTATTAGTTATCCCTCAGCAATGGTAAAACGATTAGGATTCGCTAAAAACCCTTACTTGGTACAGCTTTAGTATTGTCATGTCATCATCTATTGAACATTCAGAAATGGTTTAAGTGTGTGTATTAACATGATTCGTTATACAACATGCAAGTACATAATAGAGCCACTGCTTGTTGCGAAACCACTTCTATGTGTGATTTTAATTTTTTTGCATGTATACATTTTCTAATATTTATCTGTACCAACTTATTCAGTTTTTAGTCTTGTGCAAAGGACTTTTTTTTTTGATTAGTCGGAATTTAACCCACATTTTATTGATGTTCCTTTCTACATTGAGGTTATAAAATGTTTAATGTCTTGAGTTTATTTAATGCCAAAAATTCGCAAATTAATTGATGTTTATGTGGGTTATTATATCCACTTTGACCACATTTGTATTGTAAATAACCAACTTATGGTTATATTTGTGGTAATTACATAAAATTAAGTATACATTGATTTCTAACCTAAAAATCTTATTGCATAATTTATACCTATGGATTGCATTGCTAATAAAGGGTAAGTATTTATTTAAAATTTAATAATTATAATTTAATATTTACCTTTTAGATAATTATAATGCTTGTCGAGAGATTGATTACAATTGGAAGAGTTTCGTTGAATCATCGTTACTTTATATAATGTTACATTTATTTAAATGTATACGTAGTAGTTGTGTTAAAAATTCTCTAAATCAAAAGGAAGTTAGATTATTTAAAGGAGAGATTGTAACATTTATAAGAACACAGTACAAAGCTTCGGTTAATGTAGCGAATGAACGTAAACAAGATGAGTCTCATCGAAGATTTAACAATTTGGGAATTTCTAGTCGATTGGTAGATAGTGCACCGTTATCAATACAGCCTTACTTAAAATTAATGAGATTAGATAAACCTGTAGGATCGTGGTTACTATTTTGGCCATGCGGATGGTCAATTGCGTCAGCAGCGGCACCTGGAGCATTACCGGATCCGTATATGCTCCTTTTATTTGGTACAGGAGCGCTAGTTATGCGAGGGGCAGGTTGTACAATAAACGATATGTGGGATCGTGACATTGATAAGAAAGTTATTCGAACTCGACAACGTCCATTAGTGAGCGGCAGTGTATCCTTGAAACAGTCTTGGATATTTTTAGTTGGACAATTAAGCATAGGTCTTGCAGTTTTATTGCAGCTGAATTGGTATAGTGTATTTTTAGGTGCTAGTTCATTAGGACTTGTTGTGACGTATCCATTAATGAAAAGGTATACACATTGGCCACAGTTTGTATTAGGACTAGCTTTTAATTGGGGCGCTTTGTTAGGCTATAGTGCAGTACAAGGTCATATCAACGGTGCGGTCTGCATACCTTTGTATGTTGCAGGGGTGTGTTGGACACTTGTATATGACACTATATATGCTCATCAAGATCGTAAAGATGATTTAATTATTGGAATGAAATCTACTGCCATTCGGTTTGGTGAAAATACAAAATTATATTTATCGGCATTTAGCGTTACGATGATTAGTAATTTAATAGTATCTGGTATAATGAATGCCCAGACATTGCCCTACTATACGTCTATTGCGTTACTATCGTCTCATTTAGCTACACAAATAATTAAGTTGGATACCGATAGTGCTGCTGATTGTGCTGCGAAATTTGTTTCAAATATACATGTAGGATTAATTTTATTTTGTGGTATTGTATTAGGAAATTTGTTAAAGAAAAAAGACAAGACTAAGGATGAAGTTGCCATTTCAAAAGAAAAGTATGTAGGTAATAATTGAATTATTTATTTTTAAACTAATAAATAAAAAAGATGAAAAATTATTTTCTTTATTTTTGTACACAAATTAACTTCAAAATCTACCAACTATAATCTTCTTCTTGCATTTTTTGGTTTACTTCCTTACCAGTGGTACTGTAGGTAGATCTACGCATCTGAAATTCAATAATAACTTCATTTTTTTCAGTTCTCTCAGTTCTCTGTTTCAATTCCATCTCCATGTCTTGCAAAGTTTTCCTGTTGTAGCATTACCTTTGTTAGGTCGCTATTCTATTTCCTGAATGTATATAATCAATTTCCATTTCCCTCATTTTAAAATTGTCTATTTAATTTCCTTTTTAGGAATTTCTGCATTTATTACCGTTTCTCGCTTTTTGTTATTAAGTTTAGCAGATTTTCTATATTATCTTGCCTTTTCACTTGTGTCTCAACTTTGAATGATGATACTCTCATTACATTTGTCTCATATTTTGCTCACCATATGTTTCCTGTTATCAATTTTGTCTTTTTAAGGTCATTTCGTTGTCGTCTTTTCAAGTCTGTTTAATGTGTCTTCTGTTCATTTTGTAGTATAATTATGTTATTAGGCAGATATTGTGCTAGGTTTTCAGCATATTAAAGATGTTCCATTGTATGCATGTCTGAGCACATGAAATATTCCTAAACTTCACGGCTAAAATATGTTTTGTCCCGTTTTCTTTTAGAACACCATTTAATTTCACTTATACTTTATGCTTATTTATTTAAAGGCCATTTACAAGGAACACATGTACACTACCTTAGATTCTTCATCTTCCCCCTTTCCAGACGGTGATATTCCAGTTCTTCCTCTGGATGTGCAGTGTTTTCATGCATATTTGCGTATACCATAGCACCGAACTGTGTAATTATACAGGGTAGACACCTGACAAGTGGGAATCCTCCTTAATTCCCCAATAAAAACTTTATGAAACAAATAACTGGTACTTCTCTTCAAAACAAAAACCTTTGAATTCAAAAACAACCAGTTTCTGCAACTTTAAACAATATAATGAAAACTGTTAGTAAAGTAATTACAAAATACGAATAATCTTTCAAGTGACCACACAATGGGCTCATTTAATGAACCATGGAAATGTTTCAAAATTTTTTAACATATAAAATCCTTAAACACTAAATCCTGAAAATTTCAAATAAATCCGATAAGCCGTTCACAAGTTATTACATTTTAAATACGAGCGCTTCTTGGTACAGACGCTGAGAATTGTGACGTCACTGAATATGAAATCGTAAAATGTATTTTATAATATATTGTTTGTGTGAAGCTAATTTTATTAAAGGTGAGTTCAAACCGCAAGTAGACTTATTTATGGTCATGGAGCATTTTAATAAAAGTCATGATTTTATAAGCACAGAAATGAGAGGAGTTAAAATGTAAAACTAAGTTAATGTTTTACATATTATGTCACAGTTAAAGCTGAAAACTAAATTTTTTGTCCCTTAGTACACGCCACCTGACCTTTGCAAAGTTGTAATGTAATCTTTAAAAATGTTGTATTAGCTCCGTAGGAGTTTTAACATTATACAATACTGTGGGACATTTTTGGATTTCTACACTATCTACGCTACATCTAGATCAACATAATTAAATTTTGAAGGCGTATTTGTCGGTAAAATACACTCATTGTTCAGAAATAGGTAAAGCTTAGTAGTATTATACTAATAACTTTATTGAGACAAATTCTTGCGGTGTAGTATAATATAAACCACCCAGAGTTGTACCTTTCCTTTTAACAGAAAATTGTTCTTTAACATGTAAATAGACAGCAAACAAGAAATACCGCAAACGGTAGGGTAAAAAGTTGTTTAAATTTTAACAATGTGGGAGAAAATTTTAAATGTACGGGGCGCTAACTTCTTTCCCGTATCTGCCATGGCAATATTATCAATAAATCCTCAGATCATGTAATAATAAAAAATTTAATTTCAATAAATAAGAAACGGTCGCCGATTGTCAACAATGGTATTAAATAACGTTCCGTCTGGAGGCTGACCGAACTATGAAGATATCAAACCACAACCCATATTCAGTGACGTCACAGTGCAATCTCGCGGCGAAGCTCGAGCGCACAGGTTTTTATTATTTTAAAGTCATTTGTACGTTCTGAAAAATTCTTATTTTTTGCAGGGACTCATAAAATAGTAAAATCTTTCGATTGGTCAATTATAAAAAAATTAAATGAGCCCATTGCAATAGTGCGTCAGATTTGATACAACTCAGAAGATTAAATATAGTAATGTTAAAATATTAATTTACATTGCCATTTGGTTTTGAATAAAATTAATCTAGGTAATTATACATTTGTACAATAATTCTCATTTATTTCTTTTTAGACTGTTACATTGAAGCATTTAATTGCAAGAGCAATATGTTTAATTTTTTGGCCTATATTGTTGTATGTAACCTTTTTTTACATACATCTTGCAGTTTTGAATCGCAGGTAAGCTAAACTACTTCTAATGACACAGTATAATTAACATCACGTCTGTAGAAAACTTTGTCTCTAGCATTTAAAATAATTACCTAATTGGTGTCAAATTAAATTATACTATGTCAACTGTACCAACAACTTATGATGGTGTGAAATTGGTTTTCTTAATAATTAATAAAGGTACATTCATAATAATTAGAAATAAAAATAAGAGTAATATTATGCATTTACATTTCGCCTACACACCGAGTTTTGGTCATTTATTATAATCCGACTATGTAAATTATTAACAACTGTGTTTATTGGTGGATGTATTACTTGAAAAAATAATGAAATGTGTCAGTTGTACCAACTAATTGGTACACAAAATGTCATAGCAATAACATTAATTCTGCCATTAGTTAGCAACTACAGGTGAGACGCAATAAGGAAAACGTAACCGACGTATGCCGAAGTCGAATCGGGTTGCTAATGAGTAAATGTGCAGTATACAGTGCCGTAGTGAAATATCGCTTCCAACGTATAATGTAGTATGGGCAACCAAACTATCACACGGTTTGATGTCAATAACGAAAATGTGAAATATAAAATCTCAAAGAAGCATTGTTTATTTTATTATTTACTGGATTTATTAATATTATATATTCTTGCATATTTTAAACTTTAAGCATACCCCGCCAGTGCGTCTTTTTCAAATTATCCACGCTAATATCCCCTCCATAGGACCATTCCGAATACAACTCCAGTTTTCTTTATCGCGTCCGACCTGTACATATTAAAATATATTGTTCTTTCTTATTTATTTATACTTGATCTGGCAATTCAAGAGGATAATGCCTTGATGCACATAAGGTATCGCTTCCTAAGAGTAAATCATTCTGTATCCATTACCAAAATTATTCGATATCAAAAATGTTTTAAATATTTAATTAATTTAGATCCGATCATCTAAGAAATCGACTCAGTCTCGATAAAGCTGCAAAATTACTTTTTGTTAAGCATAACTTACCATTGCCAAAGTTTGAATAATAATTGATTTATTGTTAGTTGTTATTGTATTTTATGGATAAACTAAAAAAAGTGAGTGAGTCTTGGGGTAGCTATAATAATAGAAGAGAAAAAAATACATAAACGGGTTTTAAGTGGTAGCAGAGCAGTGAGCTATTCAAAAATATTCATAATAATTTTATATTCGTATTCATAACTACAACAAAGATCTAATTCTTCACGTCCCTGACCTGTAGTTGCGGCAAGGAATACAATGTATAAGATATTTTTAAAAATATCTGTTCAACCATTACATATTGATATAGAATTATGAATAAGTATATAATAATTTTTTGTTTTTCTAGTGGCAATGGAGATGGGTTTTACAGTTCGGCATTTCAATCCCAATTAATTGGTAACAGTCTGCATAATGCTAGTATGCCCCATCTTGTTGCATACGGAGCTATAGTTACATTAAAGAACCATAGAACTGGAGGTGGCTATTTACATTCCCATTACCACCTTTATCCAGAAGGAATCGGAGCAAGACAACAACAAGTAATACATATAAATATTACTGAACCAAATAGTCCATCAATTGTTTTAGATAACAACATATACTCACAAAGATGACAATAACAAATGGATTGTTTATAAATATAATACTGATGATGTGAAAGGGATTACAACTTTAAGGAGTGGCGATTTAGTAAGATTTGTGCATTTACCTACAAAACGAAACTTACATTCCCACAAAGAACAAGCTCCGATAACAAAAAAACATTTTCAAGTAACTGGATATGGTGAGGTAAAACATTCCTTTAAATGGATGCTATTTTTTTGTAGTATGGTTGCATTTCAGAATGGAACAGGTGATGCTAATGACATTTGGCGAGTTTCAATCATTGGTGGTTCCGATGGAACTGAAGTGACCACAGTTAGTAGTAAAATTAGATTAATACATTACCTACAATCATGCGCTTTAACCAGCACCGGGAAGCAATTGCCTAAATGGGGCTACGAGCAACAAGAAGTATCATGTAATCCTAATCTTCGCGATGCTAATGCAATATGGAATGTTGAAGAAAATTTTTTTGATAAATGTAATTTGCTTGATTTTTAAAAATTTTTATTACTTAGTCGTTTACATTTTAGTGCCAAATGTTAGTTTTAAAGTGTATGCACCAAGTTTCTTTGAGAGATTTTTGGAATCACATGCTGTGATGTTCCAAGGAAATGCGGGCTTAAAACCCAAGGAAGGAGAAGTTACCTCTAGGCCATGGCAGTGGCCGATTAACTATAGGGTGAGTGATATAAAAATGAGTATTATTTATAATTTTTTAATCTATTGGTTTAGGGTCAATTTTTCTCTGGGTCTACATACAGGATTTATTTGCTTGGAAATCCTGTGATCTGGTGGGGCAATTTAGTGTTTTTGGTCATTTTTGTTATAGTATTTGTTACAAAGGCAATTAAACAGCAAAGAGGCAATGTACAAGAATTAACAGGTAAATTTAATTTATGTGATTTATTATTATGGTTTTTTATATTTGTAACTAATCTAATAGTATTTAATTGTGTAGGGTTACACAAACGACACTTAGAAGCCTGCACACTGATGTTTTTGGCATGGTCATTACATTATGTACCTTTCTGGGCAATGGGTCGAGTACTTTATTTTCATCATTACTTTCCTGCTTTGTTATTTAACTCAATGTTAACAGGTAATTACATAAATAATATGGAAGGGTCATGAAAGTCTTAATTTTTCAGGTATTTTGTTTGATTATTTATTGGACAGTATTCCAATTTTTTTTCCTAAAAAGATTAGTTCTACAATTTATCATACAATGGTGGCCTTATTTTTAGCATCTGTGACATACAGCTTTTTAATGTTTGCATCTCTTGCATATGGTATGACTGGTCCAAGTGCAACTGAACCGAATTCAACAATGTTTGGGCTAAGGTGGTTAGATAGTTGGGAATTCTAAGATTACGAGAAAATTATTGGAAATTTATTTTTATAAAAGAGATTATTTTTATATGTTATATTGTAGTTGCTATGACTGATTACAAATTATAGTTTGAATACAAATGTTTTTATACTTGCAGGAGTGTTATATTCTAATTGTTTGAATTTTGAAATACAATAAAAAAAGATATGCCTGGTATCAATCGTCGGTTTATAGAAAATTAGATGGATCTCACTAGATACCATTGAGATGTCAGTATCAATCATTATTCTAACATTAAAAAATAAACTAGGAGGTAAGAAAGGTCCTGTTGCTACAAGTACCAAGGAAGGTAATTCAGTGTATTTCAAAAGAAACATTTTTTACAGAAGGAATCGCATCCAATACGTTTAAATATTTCCGTTTTGAGTTTAAATAAGGTGTAGTGCTTCAACACCGGAGTGGTTCGCTTGGCATAGTTCTAAATCTGCAATAGTTACATTTCTTGTGCTTGTGTTTGTGTTTTATTACTACAGTTAATTATGGAGTTCCACAAATAAGTTTGGAGAAAATTAATAATGATTGTGATAAAAGATGCCACTTTGAAACGACCTTGAATCTCTTTCATATTCTTTTTAGAGCAACTGGAGAGAGTGGAAATGTGCACATTAAAAGGTACCTAACAGTTGTAAATTGATCATTTAAATTCAAAGCGTCACGATGTATTGTTTCATGTTTCAAGTGATCCTTACAAAATGAGCTCCTTGGTGAAACTAAGCTCAAATGTGGTATTTCCTATATCGTTTTCAGCTAAATGTGATAGATACACATATGATAAAAATATTTCGATGTACAACTATCCCCGCTCACCCTTCTTTCCCCCTAACCAACTGGTCTATGAAAATTCTGAGTTAGCATGTCACATATCGTTTTCAGCAATTTTTTTATTATAACCGCATATCATACGAACCGTAGAAGTATCCTTCGCCCCTATGAACAAATACATTTCTACATTACCCCCCTCAAGCCATTCTGAAGAACTTAGTCCATGTTGTGCATCGTTTAACACTCGTTTACGTAAACGAATTCTCAATGCAGTGCTTCATCCATTTCAATTTGCCCTGTTCTTTCCTTTGCCTTCGGTAATTATATATTATAGGGGACCATGCACCAACCCGTTTCAACTTTTCCCCTATAAGAAAGGATTACTAGACAACTAAGAAAAACTATAACATAATGGGCGCAAGTCACTCAATTGTTTAAAAATGCAATAAATAAATAGTAGCAATTTAATAGCTTGATGTAAAACTTGGCTGATTTCTCTATAGGTGGCGTTATCATAAAAAATGCAAAATACAGTTCCACATTAAAACGGATCGATATTTACAAGGCAATATTACGGCGCATGGACGCACGCCACCGATCGAAAAATTGTACGAGGTTTAAAATATATATGCGCATGCCTGCCTTACACAAATCGTCCATAATTAATTAATTACTAAGTTGAAGTAGAAGACGGTAAAAGCGTCGAGTGAAAACAAAAACGGAAATATGACACTAAACGGCGTTTGAAAATAAGAAAGTAATGCTTACGATAGCGTAGATTGTCACGAAAGCGCTTAGGTTATTGCAGGTTTAGTATATTTTTTTTTCCAATTTTGCGGTCCGATAATACAAAAGAACCGTTATTTTTCTTGTTTATTGTTACTAATAAAGCTTATATAAGGGAAGATAGGTTATAGGTTATTTTTGTTGTTTATTATTACAAATAATACGAATTTAAACAGTCACAGTTAGTTGCTAGTGTGCAAGCAAGGTAGTGTAAACATAATATTATACACGTGTGCTTATTGATTGAGTACTATTTTACTGTCACAGCGGAGGTTGTCATCGTCAGACCCCTAAAATAAAGCGACTTCCGTAGTTGGACCGTGTTAAACCTGATGCAATTTAAATATACGAATTACAGAGTCAGTAGCTACTGACTCTGACGAATTAATACCTACAACGCCACCTATGGAAGAATAGCATGTACCTCTATAATTCCAAAATTATTTTTTTTTTAAAACGGCTGTTTTCCGCCAAATTGTTTTTTCATTTTTTCTATAAGGGACCCATTTCCTATCATTCCTAAAATTTTTTCCCCGAAATAAGGTTGGTCCCCTATACTATACTGTTACCCTCTACTCCACCATGTTCTCTCTCTTCTTTTTTGCTGTCCTATTACATATTTTCTCTTTTCCGTTGCTTTTTCCATCTTCTTTAGGTCTCAACTCCTCCACCCGATCGATCTTCTCTACTCAATCCATATATACTCTTACTACCTTTCTCCCCTTAATTTTATCTTCAAAGGAAGATTCTCTTGCTATGTCCCTTTCGCTCTGCTTTTCTTCCCCTGATTTGTCACAAAATGTCCACTCCATCTAAATCCCCTTGGAACTTTATCCCACCATACATTCCAGTCTTCGTCTTTTAGTCATGTTTCCGTCAGGCCCACCATCTCGTATCCTTCTATGCACCTACCTCCAAAACTCTTCTCCCTTATTCTTAATTGCTACCACATTCCAAAAAACTAACTTCTCCTGCTGTTCCCTTCCATTTTCCTTCTCCCCCGTCTTCTATTTAGTTTTTTGTCCCTATTTGTTCACCCGCCCCCTTTCCTACTCTAAGACTTTTGATTTCATCGTCCCAGTTGTATCCAATCTCACCTATCCATATCTTCCTGTATCTCACTTTAGTTCTCTTTCTTTCTTCTCTTTTTTCCCTCTCAATCTTTCTCAACTTCTCCTGAACCTTTCTTTCTTTTTGTGTTAAATCGTTGTGATGTACCCCCCTAGCCCTAGCTTAACTAACTTACATTTACGAAGAAGCTAACTTCACCCACTTTACGTTAATAAACTCAAAAGGAGCGGGAAACCCTAAACGTGGCCTACAAAATTTAAACTTTCCCCCCAAAACAGCAAACCCTCAAAATGACATAAGCTCGTGATCGTCTAACAGGCCCTCTATCGTGTAATAGGTATACACTGGTCGTGAACTATGATCGGGAAGGAGAAACAAAACCAACATTAACTGTACCAAAATAATTCATTTATTGACAGTTACTCGACGATTCGGAGGAGAAAAAGTGCGAACACTAAAAAAACTCCTCCTTTGACATAATTACATACATGACATCAATTCAAATACAAAATTATAGCAGCAAGACTGTTAAATAATATCAAGACAAAACATTTACAATTTCATTGTTGATACTCTCCGATCAGATTTAAATACTTTATGCAACAGTTGTAAATAGTACAATAAATAATCAAATTAAACAAATCAAATCCAATCAAACTAACACTGCATATTAAAATAAAAGGGTCCAGAGTTTAAAAAGATAGACATGTACACAAGTTACAAAAAGGGTTCAACTTCAGGTAAAAATACACAAAGGGTACAGTTAGGTCCGGTTTCAGAGTACAATAGAGCCACCTTTTCTGTTTATCCACAAATATTTAATACATTATGTTCAATTTGAACTCATTTGTAATTTCCCTCAATTAATCATAAAACACATAAATAAATAGGAAAAATCATAATACAATTTGCTAACTACACACATAATCATAATAATATCGAAGTCAGAATCAGCCGTGGGTGTTCCCCAATTGCGACTGTCTGTTTTTAAGGTATTCATATTTTTTTGTCATTTGTTTGTTTTGTTTTCATATTTTTTTTCTAACTACACACATATATGATTAAATGTCGGAAATGCCATAAGTTCAAACACATATTTAACATGAAACAACTGGACATTACATAGATAGTTCTACTATTTTACACACGACATCAAAATAATCAACGAACGCTCCCAATGTGAGATTCAAATTAATTGAATACTCCGTTGAAAGGCGAGGCAATGCAAATTCAGGGTAAGACCAATTTGTAATAACACACAATGCAATTCAATTAGACAGATATAAATGTATTAATCAAAAACGTTTCACCTGCAGAAAGCACTAAAATGGAGTCACCAAAAATAAAAACAAATGAAACGATCTTTACTACTTCGCGGTTTCAAATCAGATGATGCTGAAAATTAAGATTCAGCCGCCTTACACCACTCACCAACGCCTCCGCCAGAACTAGAGTAAAACAAAAGTATCGACGTTGCCACTACTTTTCAGCTTTTTGTACATGTTGTCGGATCTCTAAAATATAGGTAACCCAACTGTGGATACTACATCGTCTTCTATGTAAATGTTCGTGTTCCTTAGTCTCCATTTCTTCCTCATTATTTCTCTTTTTTCTTCCCACCTTCCCATATCTGCCACTATTAATTCATTTCTTGAGCTTCTATTAATCACCATTGCCCTTTTCTTTGTCTTCTATGTACTTCCCTAACTTTCTCTGCCTCTTCTACTTTGATTCCTTTCAGAATTATATTATTTCTTTTTCTATTTCTTTCTTGTTTTTCCATCAGCCCTTTTATTTAGTTTACCTTCTCCTTTAGTTCCTTCTTTTCCTCCCATCTTTTTCTTTGCTTGCTCCTCTCCAATTTTCCTTATCTCTTCTATTAAGTGCGTTTATTGTCCTCATTATTTTCCTTTACTTCCTTCTTCGTGTTCTCCACCTTCCTTATTATTTTCATCTCTTCCCTCAATACTTTCTAGTTTGTTAAGTATCCTCTCCATCTCTCCTTGATGTTTCGTTATTTCCGTTTCTTCGCTCTCACCTCGCTACTCATCCACCCCTTTTATGCCTTGTATAATAACTTCCAAATACTTATTTAACTACTCTTCAAAATTTCGGCCCCTCCGCAAAATAGTATTCGGGCCCCTGAATCCCATTTGCACAATAATTTGTTTCTTTTTTAACATTTATTTATGCATTTTGTAAAATAAAAGGAAAAGCTTAGTTTTACATTTTTTATAGAAGGGGATTTGGGTGGATCCCTAAAAACAGGACCTCATGTCTGGTCCCCAGAGATTTGCCTCATTTGTCAATGGCGCCTATGCTATGATACGGTTCGGTTTCGTCTACGTGACTACCCATGACAAACATAATCAAATCACGCACTGAACGAGCTTGCGACTTTGTTACCACTGATGCATACTGATCGCCGCAATAAAAGTCGATTTAGCGTTTTGGCAGGGGGCGACGTTGACACGATCCTGCATACGTTCGGCTGTAATTGGTGAAATAGGCGAACTATTTCCAATCGGTACCCAACATTTCTCAAAAACGGGCCTCGTTCGAGTCAAGTCATTGAATAAAGTCTTTATTCAATGACTCGACCTCAAGTACTTTGTTCACCAAAAAACATCCGTAGCCGTACCGTACCGCCTCGAGAATAAGAAGAACTACTAAGTAGATGCGTTGGACCATAATAGTTATAATAACGCGGTAGACTGTCAACAGGTTAATTTTTGAGTAGCTCTATGTAGTTTCTTAGTGTTATCTTATAATTTAAAACAAATCTTTACATTATGATTTTGATTTGTATATTATGTAACACATACTAAGTTTTACTCTTCTTCGTTAAATATACAATAGAGTAAGTTATTTTAATTAACCATAACTATCACTTTTCCGATAGTTTAGGTTATATCTATTAGTTAAATAATTGTGAATTAATTTTTATACAAACAAGTTTATTTTTTGTTCTGTTTGTAGATATGCTAATACGCATTTTCACTATTATAGCGTTAATTGTTTACAGATGCAATTTAAATTGCTTGTCTTACTGCTCATATGTACAGAAGCAATCACTCAAGATGTCGTAATGATAGCAAAAACCCATTCCACTCCCTTAATTAAATACAGGGATTACAGTGACGTTGCAGTATTACAGTTTAAAATACCAGAAGATATTCATTTTGCTTCATTTAAATTTGAAGCAGAGGAAATAGAAGAATCACTTTTTAGTAAGAGTGTAAAATCATTCTGTACCTATACATACTTACTTGAATTTCTTTTAGGTTGTAAACCGAACGATATTAATATCTACCTAAAATCTGGATCTCCTCCTGTTATCCATCCTGATAATTCAGAGTTGCCTAAAGATTTTTATAATTTCAGTCGACCTATGGAAGGATTAAAGTTTACATCAAACAAATCCTTTCATTTTATTAACATTACTTCACCTTATTCTGGATTTTATTTCGCCTCAGCTTTTATTGCATATACAGATCCCAGGCTAAGTGCTATTACACAGCAAGGTAAACATTTCTAATTTTTATAATCCAGTTTTTGTAATAAAAGTTTTGTTACGCACATTTGTGTGAAATGTCGATTTAAAGGGCTTTAGAAAATCAAATATTAACCCTCAGTTGTTGAGATATGAGGGTTATTCCATCTCAAGTTGTCTGAGGGTGCACACTCACCAGCTTCAATTGTGCAAAAACTTGGCGTGGGTATAAAACCACCCTAGAAATGAACAACTGCAAAATTTCATGACAACATCTAGTATTTTGGAAACTGTGGCCTTCCATTTGGAGGGCTTCTCAATTCATCTGCGACAAAATGGAACAAAACCTAATTTTTGACTCGTTATACTACAAGGGAAGAGCAAGTAGGACTCTCTTACTACCACGTCAGGTACAACTTTTGGTGCTGCATCTGAAAAACCTGGTCTGGCGAGATAAAATTTACTTCAGGAGCCAGTGGGTGGGGTCAAACTGCCTTATAAAATCTGTGGAGGGTGTGGAGTAAATTTCAGGGTCCCTACTTTAGGGTCAGATATCTGATGAATAATGAGTAAAGGAAAGTGACCACTTCACAAATTTGTTAACTGTGCCTGAGACAGCATGCCATATTATGGGAGGGTTATGGCTTCATCCATAAGGGATTTTGTCGTCTGTAGTCTGTCCGTACACATTCCGTGCAACGCTCTAAACTCAGAAACTATTAAAGTTATCGAAATGTAGTTTTTTCCCCAATAGATTGCATTCGGGCCAAGGACGAAAATGCTGATATTACCTTTGATGACGTCACTTCCGGTATAAGCTAAAATAGCGGTACTCATTTTTTTATGAGATAAAGTTGAAGTGTTTTTAATGTAGTTTAAAAGAGTATTTTTTTCTGAATTCAGTAATATATATTGTGCTATACCAGCGTTTCCCAAACTTTTTTGACCGGTACGAGGTTTTAAAATTTTTGGCGACCCACCTTATGAAAAAACCCCATTTATTTACAAAACAAACTTTATTTTTTAATTAAAAATCTAGTTAATTGTTTGTTTATTTTATTTCATACACAAAAATTTCAAAATAATTATATAAGAAAAATAAAAGTAATTAAAAAATTATATTTATTTAAAACTAGTAAATGAAGTAAACTAGCAACGTTAGCAGCACGACGCGCGGACGCGGGCGATAAAGCTATGTGAAAAAGTACAAATGCACACTTTTCCACTATTCCTAGTGTATAACGTATAACTGATGTAAAAAAAACTAATAGGTACTTAACAATTTTTTTGTTGAGTTTTTACAATTTTTTTTGCGTGACCCGGCAAAATTTTTCTACGGCTCGGTGCCGGGTCACGACCCACACTTTGGGAAACGCTGTGCTATACTTATTTTTTGAAGTGTTACAAAAAATAATTTTTAAAAAATCACTGCAACGCTCTATACTCAGAAACTATTAGTTATTGACATTTGTAAAAAAAAAATAAGTCATTTTTTAACAATTATTTTTTTTAACAGCTTTGTCAAAAAATAAGTATAGCACAATTGCTGAATTCAGAAAAAAATACTCTTAAACTAGGTACATAAAAAACTACAACTTTATCTTATAAAAAAAATGAGTGCCGCCATTTTAGGTTATACCGGAAGTGACGTCATCAAAGGTAATATCAGCATTTTCGTCCTTGGCCCGAATGCAATCGATTGGCGAAAACCGCATTTCAATAACTTTTAATAGATAGTTTCTGAGCATAGAGCGTTGCATCTCGTTCTAATTAGCATTGTTTTTGAATTATATGCATTTATCTTCATGTTCATTTTCTTTAACTCTTCATTTATGTCATGTAACTCTTTTTTGTTTTCAATTATTGTCGTATCATCTACACAGCACATCTCTGTGATGTGATACGGTGTCAATTTATTCTTTGTTCTTTTATCACATCATCTAAAAATCAGATTGAAGAGGACTGGGCTCACATACATCCTTCCTTTATAGCCCGGTCAATGAATACATTGTAGAGTACATGGAGTATGGGAGAATTGTTGACTTCAGGACTTTGTTAGAAATAGTTAGTAGGTAAACATGCTAAAAGTCCCTGCCCCTGAGGAGGGATCATTTTGGGGTTTTTTGATTATACCTCGAAAACGGTGGAACTGTTGAAAATTCGAAAAATATGTATGGAAACAATTTTATAGGAAATTTAATGAGCTTTCATTTTCATTTAGCACAATTTTTTCTACAGTGTATCGTTTCCTAGTGATAATCGAAAAATCCAAAAATGGCATCTTCCCTCTCCCTTTCCACCTTAACCCGGCGTTAGTCGCTACATCAATTGTAATGCGCTTAGTCGCACGTGAGGGATTCCCTCACATTCACATATTCTGTCAAATTATAATTATTTTTAGTAGGTAACTGTTAACTACCATATATTACACATGATATAGAATGTCGACGCACATAAATAAATGGGTTCAAAATCATAAAAAATATAGCAAAATTTTCAAAACCATTTACATGTATTACACAGGCCCGGACTGGCTCCTTTGGAGGCCCTCGGCTAGAAATTCAAAAGGGGCCCCTTACCGGGGAATTTAGAGGGAATAGTATATTAGAATATGTAATTTTTGAAAATTAGGCTTACATGCCTAAAAACCACATTTAGCTATTTTGCCACTCGGAAAGTAGTTGAGTAAAACAGTAAGCTTTTTCTGTTGTATTTTACTTACTTTCACAATAAATATTTATATAATTTTTATATACCGTACCTAAACTAGTTCCATGCTAGAAAAAATAAGTATACTAATTAATTAATAGTGGTTTATTACTTAAAAATGAGATTGAGTAATATTTTTAGTTTTAGGCAACCAAATCACACGGTTGAAGCCATAAAAATCTAAATCCTACTGTAATACTTTAGATATTAAAAAGGGACACAACGGTAATAAAAAACCAAGCATATTGAAAAGAAACAGTGTCCTATTTAATTGTGATTTAATTTTTACAAATTGTAAAATATATTTTATAACAAAAAGAAAAATGGCTCTACAATAGGTACCTTGGTGCAGACACAGCAAACTGAGAAGGGTTATGTGATAGTGAAATGTTGTTTACTAACCTAACAGCTTTTTTCCCAGTTCATCACTGGTCCTGGCTACTTCATCTATAATAGCATCTTTATCCATGTTATAAAATAAGTCTCTTTCGATATTCATGAAAAGAAGATTAGACATAAGGTCTTGGTTTAAAGTTTAGAAAACACCCACTACGTAGGTTACCATCAACAAAAACCAACTGGCAATTGCTTAGTGCTTAAAATTGATTGTTAACGCGTAAGATTACTGGGAAATAAATAATCAAATTACTCTGATGTAACTAATCATAAAATAGTATATCCATGTTTTGAGGGCCTCTCCGGGGCCCTTTTTGGGCGGGGGCCCTCGGCGATCGCCGACCTTACTAGTCCGGGCCTGGTATTACATGTGTTAAGTTAAAGCAAGTTGTTACACGATTAGTTGTTAAGTGAGCGAATTCCCACCTTATCCGCTTGAATAGACCCTCATTACGTTATGGTAGGGCGTTTTTAAAAATTTAAAAAATTAAAAAATGACGTTGTAACAGAAGGATTGTTTGAGGATATGATGGATTCTTTACGCTTTATTTCGTGAAAAATTAAAGTTACGCGAAATATTTCAAAAATGTGAGGGAATCCATCATATAGCGACTAACGCCGGATTAAGCTCACATCCCAGGGGCGGGGACTTTACCTATTAACTACTCCTAACAAAGTCCTGAATTCAAACATTATTGTATATTCCATGCACTGTACACCCCTCTTTTGAGCACTCATTGACCCGACTATTAATCCTATACTTAATTGTATTTTTAAAACTTTCTGAATTTACATTTTTAATTTGTACATAATTTATCGCGTTACAATACATACAAGTTTGTTGTTCTTCTTTTATCAATAACATGTGTAGAAAATTCGTATGCATCTATTCAACAAGTTGCTCGAATATTTAAAAAAAACTACAGTACATCCAATTTAAGAAAAAGAAAAGGGACACCTATTATAAACCCAATGCAGTTTGATGCGCTTCTGTTTCTCATAAAAATAACATATGAACATCAATTAGTAATGCACAAAAAATTCAGAACAGCTTTTGTTTGAAGCATTTTTTGATAAATCCACTAGTTGCCGAGGCATAAAGGATAGTCCATACTTTCCTAGCACTCAGTATATTCATTTAAATATAACAATGAATATTATGCATATATGTATTACTTTGTGTAATGTGTAATGATGTAATTTTATTTTAGGTCTAACAGCTAAGTGCCTAACAATCCTCAATGCAGAATTATGGGTGATTAAAAAACCGAGACTACATATTATAGTGCCTGATAAACAGGAGCATGTTATATTACAACCACTAACTTATAGAATTTATAAGTTTTATGTCTCCGATTCTACAGATTATGTTATTTTGCAGCTCGATAAGATTAAGTTTTGCACGAATTGTACGAAAATTAATTTCCGAGTTCAGTTAAACAGAATTCCTAACACAAATGAATCACTGCACAGTTTTGAGCTAACAAAAGAAACGTATGACACAAAATCCTTTCAATTACAACTTACAGCAACAATGGAGGATAGTTGGTATTATGTCAGTTTTCGTCTTGAATCAGAATCTGATGGAGAAACTGAATTTATCTTTACCATTAAGTATTATTTAACTTATCTGACCTTTTTTAATGAAGGAAGCTCAACGAATGAAACAAAAAATGTTTTATTGTCTAACGAGACTACTACATCTCCACAGAATAGCACTTTGCATTATAAGCAATCTGTATTAAGAAATTATAGAAGTCCGTATCTACATTTAAATTTAACATACAAACAGTACAATTTAGTCAGAGAGGGAAGTGTAGAAAATTTTTTTTATTCATTCGACTTACATCCTAATAAAGATGGAAGTGTTCCGTCCTCAGTGAATATTACCAATAACGATATGATAGCGTTAAAATTTCACGTTAATTCTGTCACAGATATTGGTGGAACTTTGCAATTTGGATTAGCTTTTAAACCGAGAATAAAAAAGAAAGGAAGGACAAGACAGTTGGAGGAGGAACCGAAAGAGCATGTATTAATTGGCTGTATAAGAAACGGTGAAAAAGATATTCCAACATGGCCAAATAAATGTGTTTTCAATGAAAACGAAAGTCTTGCTCCTATTATTTTAAATAAGACTTTAAAGAATTCCACCATTTATATACCCTTTCCCGATGCTGGGAATTGGTATATAACATTTAAATTATTTTGTGGAAAGTGTGAGCCTTGTAAGTGCCCGGAAAAGTGCAAAGAGCAGCTGAATAGTTGTCCAAAGAAATGTGAAATGGAATGTGATTCACAGAACCTATGTAATAATTGCATCAAAAATTGTGAAAATGATGTACTGAATCACAAATCTTGTCCTCATTGTAACTGTGAAGGTCCTTGTTTAAAGACATCTGTTGCATGCAATACCAGTGTATTGTTCTCTACTGTGTCATTTCCTTGTGTTTCTGGTAAATGTGGGAATCATGGAAAATGTGTGTATCTAATTTCAGAAGGATTGGCATATTCTGTGTGCATTTGCGCGACTGGATATAAAGGTAAAACTTTAATTACTAAATTATTAAAACAAATTCAATTGAAATGTAGCTTTTTAAGTCATTTTTGTGAAATTAAATCACATTGTATGAAATGATACGTACAAGATGTGATTAAAAAAATACATCCAGTTGAAGTAATAAGGGTGATAGCCTGCCTCTTTGGGATAGTGAGGTCATGTTTACTGTGGTACTGGTAACTCTGAAGACCGCATAACTGAACATCCTGTATGTAATATTTTAACTGATAATTTGGCAATGCGAAATTTGTTCCCAGACTTTTGATTGATGAAAAAACTTATTTTTTTTTTTAATTTAGTCCCTTATTAATTTTCCTTCCAATAGCAGTGGAAAAAACATTTGGTACCATTTGAATTTTTTGAGAAATCTACAGTTTTGTTCCTTCCATTGAACTGTATGCTATAGTTGCGTATAGCGTATAGTTCAATATGTTCCTTTAGAGTCCCTATATAAAAAGAGTACCGCAATTGGTTTGGGTGTTACTTTGGAGCTAAAATGGCGGCTGCATATTATGGTTGTCTTGTCAGGGATCAGCTGTTGTCAGTTATCAGCTGTCAGTTGTAATAATTTTTCTATCACACCAATACCTTTTCTTCAATTCAAATTTCCCTCCCTTTTCTGGAGTCAAAATGGCGTCAATTGCGGTACTCTCTCTATATAGGGTCTCTATGTTCCTTACTGACTCTGTGTTCCTTCAGAGTCAGCTACTGACTCTGTGTTCCTTCAACAAGTTGCGCCCTCTGTTGGTAGACAGAGATAAAAAGTTGTTGTGGTTTTGGATTTTTTTCAGTAATATCAAGTATTCTCTTAACATCAAGACCAATCTTGACAAATTCAAGCAACTTGTTTCGAAGTTACACAATTTTTTCCAGTAACACGTTATATGATTCCCCCTCCCTTTATTTTGACAGCAATCGTAAAAATTTGTCAAACAAAGTTTTACATATTGGTCGCTAGTTTACAATGGATATATTTTTTTAAATACATTACTAAGGAAAATTGCCTAAATTTTAATTTGAAATCTGTGAACGACCTCTGGCGGCAATGATAGGAAATTAAAAAGAAATTCCAGCATTTTCTCTTGGCCACATTTAATTTATTATAAGATTTTCAACCAACTTCAAAAAGTTGGCTACTAAATTGGTCCGGATGTCTGTGTGTCTGTGTGTTGGTCGATATTACACAAGACCGTGGATATTACAGGGTTTAGAAATCTGGAAGTGGTGTTGTTGAAAATTTTTTACTGATTCCAAATCTGGTAAATTTTTTGATTGGATCACCCGTTCGCCGTCGGGACGCCATTAAATATCTTGAGAACGACATATCCAATTACGAAACGAAAAAAAAACGTTTCCTTTATTTTTTGAAACGTATTGTCATGATACGTAAACATCACTCTCACTCCCCTGTGGGGTGGAGTGGGGGTGAGTTTTGAAAACCTGAAAGGGAACGCCAATTTTTTATTGCACTTTTGGATTCTCCATAAAAAACTATTCTCAAATTGTAAATTTCACCCCCAACAATAACCCCTTTTTTGGGGGTGGAAAGGGGGAAAATTGCACATGTGTACAGAAAAACGATCTTTTTTTACTTTTTTTTCCTCTAACATTTTTTAATTTTAATTTTAATTTTAATGTACACATTATCCGTCACCCTCTCCGCTCCCCAAGAAAAACAATGACTCGTTTGTGCAGCATCCGGGGTGCTTGTGTCTGTCTGAGGTGGGGGGGGGGGGTAGTTATATACATATATTGTATATAGTATATGCCATAATTAGTTACAGATTTGAAGTTGGTTGAAATTAGAATTCTATAAGAATTCGCGCCTTTTGATACTTGTTTGTTTCACTGTTCTATCTCAAATGGTTTCTGAGCTATGGCCGGCCTCCTTTCTTAGTTGTACACCTGATATAATTCATGTGCTCCAATTTCGTGAAGTGTTCAAAATGATCTCACAATATTGTAAACTGTAGCGTTTTCTTGTGTTGTGGAAGATTGTGTGAGCAACCACATCAGGTTGTATTGCAGTTCAATGTTAAATTTGTTGCACTTATTCTTTTGGTTGCATTGCTTATATTATGGTATTTGAGAATTATTTTGGACAAAGCAGTGTAGTTCTCTTCTTGCACTGCAGCTTAAATGTATAAATTTGAATAATCCATTGCTATTCATAATGTACACTTATATACAGCTGGCAGAACTGCTAATTGTGCAATTACTTTGACCAGGTATCACATGAATTGCTCCCTGTTGTAAATCTGGGTTATGTTCTATTTTCGTATTTGACACTGGAATGCAGTAGATATACATCTTTTTATAGAAAAGATTGTGATTCCATGACCCTATCAAAGGTTATTTTGAAATGTTTCGTAAGTTGGTCTTGTGAATTCCTTTTGCAGTTGGCATTTAAATGTTTTGAAGTTCCATATTTGTATTATTGTCCATCCTGGAAATGGTTGTACCTACCTAAAAAAAACAAAATTCTAACAGTGGATGCATACTCTAAACAGGCCCAAAAAATTCCGATCATGATAATTTAATAACAAAAACTTGTGGCAACCATGTTTTGGAACTGAGACTGAGAAGGTGTATTGTTGGTGGAATTTCTATAATCTGGGATTGCAGTAACATCATCTGCTTTGAAGTTTTAAATGGAGGATTTTCACCCATCATAAAAATGTATACTTAATAAAAACATTAAGAAAATAATATCGTTATTCACAAATTCAGAACATAACTACATATTAATAATTGCATTGCAAAAACATTGACATTAATAATAGTAAAAATGGTGCAGTTTTTTTAATACAAAAAGATAGTTTTTTTCACTTCCACATCTTTCTTCGATAGTTTTGCTAATTAGTTCTACCGCAACCCTTTTTTTTGGAAAGGTTTTTTGTAAAAACTTATTTCTTGATGGCTTCTCTATTCTTTTTCATAATGCTTCGATAAAAGTTTTATTTCCTAATACTAAATTGTCAGGAGTTATTGATTCAAATGCTATTGGATCACATTTGATTAAAAAGAAACATTTTTTTTGGATGCAGGTGCTTGTTTTGATTGAGTCTTCCAGTAATTTGTTTCCCAGTCAGTCCATCTGTTTAAATTTCAAAATATTCTTGAATTAATTCATGATACTTAGCTATAATTAACCTCCACTGTCTTCCTTTTTAATAATAATAATAAATGAAATAAATAATGTCATTTTTGCGGTGAGCAATCACAAAAGCGAAGAGGGTATCATCTTTATATGTTCTGATGTAATTGTAAGAGAATTGTCTTGTGTTAATTACTTCAAATGTGACTTAATATTGATTGATATGTAGCTTTCAGTCGGGTGAGTTTAATAATTATATGTTTGTGGTATCGGTACATAGTCTAATGAATGTCATATTATTATTATTAACTGCTTAAGAATTCCTTAATAATAAACAGTAACTATAAAATATTTGAGAAATATAAAGCGTGTATGAATTTATTATGTTTCATAATGCATATTGTTCATTTGACTGAATTTTTCCAGGCTGGGACTGCTCAGATACATCTGGAGCAAACTCGAAAGGAATTATTTTATTGGAACTCCTTCTTCTTGTGCTCAGTAATATAGTATTCCTTCCAGCAACATACGTTGCCTATAAAAGAGGATATTTTGTTGAGGCAGTGGTATACTTTTCAACAGGATTTTTTTCATCATTTTATCATGCATGTGATGCAGGTGAAGACATTTACAATTTCTGTATAGTTAATTTATCTGTGTTACAATTTTCCGATTTTTTTTGTGGTTTACTTGCAATATGGGTTACAATTATAGCAATAGCGCATTTATCACATCCGTGGCCCTCCATTTGTCATATTACGGGAGCTATTTTACTATCATTTACAACTACAATAAATAAGACAGCTATATGGGCATTTGCTATACCTTTTATGACTGGCATCGCTATTCTCATTATAAGTTGGTCTTGCCATTATAAAAGGACAAAAGTTAGATTTCCTAGTAAACAATATCGGTGCATTATTTTTCCACTAGGGATTATCACTGTTGCTCTTGGCTTATTAACATATGCTTTTTTACAAACAAATTCTAATTATATGTACTTGCATAGCATGTGGCACATGGTAATTGCGTTTTCTATTATTATATTAATACCAAACAAACAGTCATTTTTACCCTCTTCAGTAGAATCAAGTGAGTAACGTATACCTATTTGGTTATATAAATATATAAGTTTATATAATATTTATAATATACAATCTACCTATTAGATTATTATTTTACAAATTGTAGTAAGTAGATGTCAATGCTATGGACAGATTAAACAATTTAAGGCTGTTCATTTTTTTGTGATAATATTAGCACTATAATAGATAAGTAAATGTATTGTGATAAAATGTTGTTATAGAGTATGATTACAAGTTTTACAGAACTGTGTCGCACTTGCACCTTCAATGGTAGGTAACGCAGACCTCATAATTAATTAATATCATAGATGTTTACGATGATTTAGTATTTCAAAGACAGTTGAATAAAAATGTTTATCACCATACTTCAAATGACTACAAACAATATATAGCTACATAAGTCTATTACAATTGACCTATACCACGCCACGGAACATCATTTCTTTAATATTATATTTCTGATGTTTTACTGTTGTTTATTTGTGTGAAGGTATTATTAAAAATTTCTTTAAACCAATATATTTAAGAATATTTTGAAGGCAAACATATAGCAACTATCTCATGCTATTGTCCTCGAATGAATTTTTGTTCTTTTTATATACAATTTCTCTTTAGTTTATTATGGATCTGTACAGCCAAGGAATTGTAGCTTGGCGTTTGTTCTCAACATGGGCATTAGCGAATGTTTTGAATGGGAGCACACCATACTTTTCACAACAGTGTCAAGTGGCTTACTTAGGACAATCTGCTAAAAAGTAATACTTCACTTGTTCATGGTGATTTATGATTCAGTCTTTTTTAGGCTCATTATTAAGTTTACTTTAAAAACGTATTGAATTTGACAAGTTTTTTATGCTACTTAATTATTTGACTTTGTTTTCATATTAGATCTTTACACTTTGGTGAGGCACTTATAGATGTGTCTTTATCTTCGGTGTTGTGTTCTTGTTTATCTTGGGCGCATTTCATCCAACAAGCTACAATGTCTCGGCAGTAATGTTCATACTTTTTTTTTGATAACTAGTTAACTAGTCATTTAAAGTAAGAAATTAGTGAATTTAACTGATTAATCAAATTCAAAGATTCGTTAATAAGAAAGTGTTTTAATTAATCCCAGTTGATTTGTGGCTTCATTATTACTACAATAAAGAATAAATAACTAATAAATATCTATAAACATTTTGTTATTATCTCATTAATGGATCTCTGGTAGTTAATTGATTAATCAGAAACACTGGTTGAGTAAGTAGCTGATTGTTTTATTAATTGAATAAATGTAATAACTAACCAAACCGAATATAATTGATCCTTTAAAAGTTATAAATTATAATGTATAAAACATTAAGATAACACTTTATTTTTCAATTTAGTCTTAAACCAATGTATTATATTTTTATTACTTTTTCTATCAATGTACTTGAAATAAATAGTTGTTTATATCAATATTTAGTTCTATATAAATACCTATACTAAAACTCTTAACGTAGAGTTGCAGTCTCTCCTTATCAATACGGAGTACGGAGAGAGAAGTAGAAACATATATTCCTGTATGTTTCTACTTCTCTCTCTCCTTCAGCATGACGATTTGTCATATACATATTCAGCGCTGCCAATCGCGGGGAAAATCCCCGATTTGCGGGGAATTGAGGGTTAGTGCGGGGAGAGCGCGGGGAATGAGAAAAATCGGGGAATTAGACAATCGGTGGGCTAAAACAATTTTATGTCGGATTCGGGTAATACTTTACAACTAAAAAATCACGTTCGGACTTGGCAGATACAGCTCGACACTACCAACATAATTTTGAATGGCAAAACCACTCAAATGACTGCTCAACTGTGATTTGAACAAGATTTTGTATTTCTGAACGCATTCATTTCTATATCATTCATTAATTCAAAGAAATTGGTGCGTACCTTAAACCATATAATAGCATGTAGATGTAAGAGTTATTTTGTTATGAGGTATAGTATTTTATAAAAGTTTTGTAAAAAAACAGTGTTTTTATTCCAAAAATATCATTTCGGGGAATTTCGGGGAATTGACAACACTGACGCGGAGAATCGAGAAATTTTTATTGGCAGCACTGTACATATTAGTCTTTACGACAATAACACACGGGTCTATGACTACGTTTACACGCACCGATTTACGCCGGAGTTATAACATCGCCTGTTAGGCAGTACCGTTTACACGTTGAGGTTTAGCAGGAATTATAACTCCGATTTAGAAATAAATTTGCAGTAGTACCAATCTTACCAATATATAAATGAAATGAAATGAAAAAATAGATTCTTTCTTATAGTGAGGTTATAAGGTGCCTTTCATTTTAATTGAATTGTAATCGTATTGAATATGAACCAATATGAACATACAGACATACACCTTACGCAGTATCATGTGCGATTTTATTTGGGTTGGCAACAATCGTAGTCGCCTGTTTACACGTACTTTAACACCGGAGTTGACAGAAATTCCGGTGTTAAATAAGTGCACTCCTCTTTTCCAACAGGTGTAGAGTTATAACTCCGGTTTAGTAGTTCCGGTGTTAAAGAGCGTTTACACGGCATCTTACCCCGAAGTTATAACTCCGAAGTTATAACTCCGGCGTAAATCAAGTGCGTGTAAACGTAGTCTATATCACAAGGGCCACTGATCATAACGCCCACTCCGGTTTTTGCTATTTCATAACGGCCACCTTGATCACAACGTCCACTAATTATTATTTGATCATAACGTGAACAAGGTGGCCGTTATGATCAAATAGTATTAGGGGCCGTTATGAAATAACAATAACCTAGTTGGCCGTTATGATCAGTGGCCGTTGTGATCAGGTTCCTAATCCTAACACACTTTACTTTATTACGTTTTTTCTTCAAACGTCAAGAAATTATGTCATTATTCGACCGAATAGTAGGCGCCAAAGTTTGACATTTATCGGTAGAGCAGATTTTACTTTTACTTTTCCGCCGCCGGAGGGAAAAGTGTTGTCATAGAAACACTTTTCCGCCGCCGGAGGTAAAACAATGTGAATCTCATGCGTTACCAAGGAAACAGCACTTTTACCTACCTATTCGTGAAAACCATGTGAAAACAAAATACTTATTTGACAATGACGTTTAATTTAACGAACGCCGCTAATAATATCCCTTAAAACCATTTAAAAATAAATGTTTTGCGTAAATTTGCGGAAGTTTGAAGAAAAAATAGCATATTTTATTTGGCGGAGAAGTTACTTTTCATGGCTTGCCTTCTACATATTAGCCGCCGAACGAAGTGAGTGAGTGAGTGACACAGGCGCACCATGAAAAGTTGTACTTCTCCGCCACATAATAGTATATTAAAGTATAATAAGTGGATAAACAGGTCTTTAAAACACGCGCGAGTTTTCAAACACGACGGCGCAGCCGAGTGCTTGAAATAGAGCAAGTGTTTTAAAGACCATTTATCCACGAATACTTTACGCTATTTTTTTTTATTGGTTCACTTTCAAATCTGGTATTAAAATGGAAATAAGAACTAATAATGTGAAATGGTTGAATTCGTATGTGAAATCAGTATACCTTTCGTTGTCATGGAAATGAGAAAAATGGAAATTAATTTGCAATCTGTCATTTTATTTGACGTAATAAAGTACTCCTGTCAGATCAATAACCAATGGAATTCACGTTTTTCAAATTGGTGATGCAATCTGTTGTTTTATTTGACGTAACAAATTACTCCTGTCAGATCAATAACCAATATAATTCCCGTTTTTCAAATTTGTTGATGTTGACATGGCAACTTTAAAACTCGCGCGTGTTAAAAAGTGCGATTTAAAAAAAGGCTAAAATAGGACACCAATGAAAAAAATAATATTCTATTTATACATATAAATACAATGCTTCTACAGGATTTTCATCAATGTCCGACTCCACACGTCATTGTCATTGCAGGTACTTAGGCAACTAAATAGATGCACGATGGCAAACCTGATTTCCCCTAAACAGGGCGCCTAAAATGACAATTCACCTTAAAAAATATTGCTAGCTTATATCACAATTATTGCTTCGTAATGTTATGAGCTCTGAAAAGAAATGTTTTAAATGTTTATCTAAGGTAATGTAATGTCATTGAACTGTACGCTGCTATACGCAACTGGAAAGGTAACGCTAATAAGTAACACCGTTGGTAACACTGAAGCCACAGCCAAGTTAGGCAACCCTCAACGAATGGGCATCTCTATCTCTTTCTTTCGCACGCAAAGACATTCTCAACGCCGTAGCACGAGAAAAAAAAATACGTTGGCAGTACGTCAGCTGTAGTACTACCACAACAAGCTAGAAACAGCGTTTCGGCCCTCCTTTTGCTGACCGCAACGCCGTTCCGGTTATCCCTTTTGTCTTGCGTTCCGTCCGTTTTCATTAGCGTTCCTGCTCTGCTTTTGTGCACTGCGTTCCGGTTGACGGTCTCAGAGGTAGCTTCTTCCCTTTCTGCCTTGTCATTTTACAAAATTCGGCCTTTTTCAGGTCTTGTAATCAGGTCAGAAGCATATCTATCAAATTAGCTTCTTTTTTAATGGCCGAAATGCGAAATTAATTTTTACGAAAACTGTAGAAACGCTAATTTGATAAATTAATATCGTCCAGAACAAACGATTTTTAACAAGATCTTTAGCAAATCGGTCGATTTTGTGAAAATGCTCTTTAAAAATTCGGGGGGGGGGGATTAACAAATATCCCTTTTTAAAATTACGAATCCCTTTTTTGCAAAATGCGTTCCGTCCCTTTTTTTGATATGGTCTAAGGGTATTTTATGGTGTAGTTGAAATGCTGACCCGCGTCTATTAGTACGCTTAAAAATCGATAGGGTGCGTTAAAATAATTGACGTCTCATTTTTTAAGATTGACATAAAAAAGAAGTTTCCTTATCTACTGCTTTTTTCACTTTACACATTTCAATTTATACAGTTTAGACCGTAGATACTAGAAAATAAACACACGAGGTAAATAATTAGACAAACACAAAGGTTTCACGTTTCAATAAACAAATCAAATTGAGGAATGTTCGTTCATTTTATAAATAACTACCAATAATAATGTCTAGGAAAGGTAATATAATTGCGAAAAAAATGCAATCATTATTTGGTTATTTCACAAAATTTTTAGAGGAATCTAAAACACCTCGAGAAGATAGTGTCTCGGGAACATCTACTTCCACAACTTTTAACGTGGAAAGTCTTCATCAGTATCTTGCTGAGAGATTAGGCTTTTTAGATAGTGTGTCGGAAGAAACAAATACCAAAGTTAAAGTTTGTGACGTCAATGAAATTGTTGAATAAAATTTATGATTATATAGGTTTTAGATGATGCCTCTATTGATGGAATTGTTGATTACATTAAAAAACGTTCAAGTATTAATATTATCATAATGGCAGGTGCTGGCATTTCAACTTGTACGTGCAGCTAATCTCCTTAAATGAATATTAATTTTATATATTTTTTAGCCGCCGGTATACCCGATTTCAGATCACCCGGTTCCGGTTTATATGATAATTTACAGAAGTATAATTTACCACATCCGCAAGCAATATTTGAACTTGATTTCTTTCACGAAAATCCTAAACCTTTTTTTGTATTGGCTAAAGAATTGTATCCTGGCGCTTTTAAACCTACAAAATGCCATTATTTTGTTAAATTACTACACGAAAAGGGATATTTGTTGCGACATTTTACACAAAATATTGACACCTTAGAACGAGTGGCCGGAATTCCTGAAAGTAAACTAGTTGAAGCTCATGGAACGTTTAATCATGGACATTGTTTAGAATGTAGGATGCAATATTCATTGTCCTGGATGAAAGGTAAATTTATTGTAAGAAGTGATTGAGATTTTTTTCTCGCTGTAAAGTGGCTGCCCTCAATTCCTTCTGTCTTCGTTCATTTATTTTAATTTTTCCCATCTCTTTAATCCATATTTTCCGTGGTCTTTCTCTCTGCTTTTCCTTCATAAACCTTTTATGTATCCTCTGGAGTCTGGACATACTCCATCCATGTATGTTGTTTTTGTTGAATTGTATGAGTTGCGATTACAGCGCCCTCTGTCGCGAATCGAAAAAAATGTTTCGTACAAATCAAACGTAACTTTCGACGTAAAATCTGAATCTGCGATAAAAAATAGGGGTTCCTATTTAAGATTTCAAATTTGCCGCCCACCCCCCTAGCAGGGAGTGAGGGTGAGGGTGTAATTTAGTACTAATGAATTTCCCCCTCAAAGATATTCAAGTTTTGATTCAGTACATTTTTCTATGCAATGCCTATTTTTCTAGATATTTCAAATTAAAGGTTTAATGACTCACCTGGTACCTATATAACAAATAATTATTAAATTCATCTTATGATCAAATGTCATTATGTTTCTTATAGAAAATGTAACATAAATGGACATATTTCAGAAAAAATATTTGAAGACGAGATCCCTATTTGTGAATCCTGTCCAGGAGTAGTAAAGCCAGACATTGTATTTTTTGGAGAAAATTTACCAGAGAAATTTCATAGATGTGCCCATACAGATTTTGCAAAATGTGATTTGCTGTTAATACTGGGCTCTTCCTTAGTAGTTCAACCTTTTGCTTCACTGATAGATAGGTAACATTTTTGTCATATTCGCTGCGTAAAATTATACGTAATTATTATAGAGTACCAATTACTACACCTCGAATGCTTATCAATAGGGAAAAGTCTGGGGAACGGAGTGGAATTTTATCAATGATTGGAATGGGAGCTGGTTTAGATTTTGACAGTAAAGATAATACTCGTGATGTTTATTGGCTGGGTGATTGCGACGATGGCTGTCAATTATTAGCGGATAAGTTAGGTTGGGGTGTAAGTTTACCTGCACGTAAGACTAAGTTATTTCTAATACTTTCTGTGTATAGGATGAGTTGACAAAATTGGTTGAAAGAGAACATAAGCGCATTGATGAAGAAAGCAAAAATGATAAGAAAACAGATGACACTAAGAAAGAATCTAAAACCGAGGAATCTTCTGAAGATAAAGAGTGAGTGAGCTTATTACTGATTTATTACTAATAATTTATATTTTTAGCTCAAAACTCACAGCTGAAAGAGAACATAAGCATCATATTGATGGAGAAAGCAAAAGTGATAAGAAAATAGATGACACTAAGAAAGAATCTAAAACAGAGGAATCTTCTGAAAATAAAGAGTGAGTGAGCTTATTACTGTCCTCTTGAGCTAATAATTTATATTTTTAGCTAGTTCTAACTGAATAAATATTTAAATAATTAGTTCCTTGGAAAATTGTATGGATAACACATTTCCTGTAGTGCATTATATTATATTAGTAGTTGCGTATTAAGAGATTTGTTTATTTACATAAGTTATGTATAGTAAAATGTTATTTTCCAAATAAAGTTTTTGTTGGAAGATCTAATGTGCTTTTTCTATTTGTTGAATAAATTTAAACATTTATATCAAAAGTATATAGAATGTATAGATGAGAACATAACAAAAGAGGAAGGAAGCACTGAAGGAGAAAAGAAGCGGCTGAAAACAACATTTGAAGGAAACAAGGAATGAAAAATATAAAAAATATGTTGAAAAAAACCTATCCAGAATAGAATGGTTAAGAACAAATACGGTTTCAAAAAAAAATAAAATAGAATGTAACAAAATAATAAAGAAAGATAAGTATATTTGACTCATAAATAAAATGAAGATATAGTAGGATAAACTCCTTCGTGTCCTTTGGATTTTATCCTTCTATTATATATTGGTTTACTCCATTTCGAGTCTCCGCCAAGTGTTCACCCTCTACTTGTTAAAAACCGTAGAGATGGATACAAAAGATTGACAAAGATCATTAATAATAGACCTAAGAATTATGGCTTCGCAGAGGGAAAATCAACTGTAGATGCAATACACATGGTAAAACAAGTAGTAGCGAAAGCACAGCATAAATACGAACCAGTATTATATCTTGTGACGTCACGCGCTTAACTTTCTGTGACCTTCAACGCTGCTCGGATGAGAATCTCATCCGACGACCAGTGTTGTGCATAGTGAAAAGTAAAATAAATCGTGGAGGGGTGCGTTCAAGGTCCCTAAGAGCTCTGTCGATTTATGAATGAAATGAGTAGGAGTTATTGTACTGGTTAGTATATATACTGTGGCGAAAGCATACGAATACAACACGAACCTCGAATTAATTATTATCGACTTCAAAAAGCAGCTTTCGATTCACTCAAGAGGCAGAAAGTGATGAAAGAACTGGGAGAAGCAAGAAAACTTAGAAACTTGATTAGAATGACATTAATCAAGACGACAGTAACAGTCTATGTGAATATGGTAGGAGTAACAGTTTTACGTTTAACAAAAGTATCGGGCAAGGCGACTGACTCAGATTCCGCGATGCGCATTTATCAATTGTTTATATAGCCTACTATTTAAGCAATGTGTCATTAAAAATAAAAAATGCCCATTTCTATATTCATGAAAATAAGTATGTCAAGTGATACATTGTTAGAATCGTTGAAAAAGGGCCTTTTTATAAAGTCGTGGCCAACTATTGATTTCATTAGAAAAAACACAATTTTGTGTCATAACTCAAAAATTAGAGCATAAATAAAAAATTTGATTAACCAGTATTATTGAGTGGACAATTATCTACAACTTTATCCTTCGCACAATTTTCTAAAAAAAAAGAGCTATAGGCACTAAACTAAAAAACGAACAAATGATTTTTTGAGTATCTAGTTAGCCATGCATTTTTTTCAAAAAACAAAAAGCTCATTAAATTGAGCTGGTAAAACTGCAATTCTTTCCCCATTTAATCGTCTCTCTATCTGCTACTTTCCAAGATACTACTAACATACATGTTATGTATTTTTATTTCACAATTGATTAATTAAAATTGGTTGGCGTGGTGGGTGTGTTTTTGAAAAATATTGTTTGGCAGCAAATGTGTTAAATAATAAATTAAGGCTAAATTAATATGTTCACAAAATGTATTGATAAAAAAATTGAACACAACAGAATAAGTTAATTTTACACAGTAGGTATTCATTCTAAAACAAAATTGTTTAATAACTGCGTCCAAATAAAGTGTAAAACTTAGGTTTTCTATTGCAATTAGGATGAATGCATCTTGCATTAGGTTTCATTGGTGGTTGTTCCAAAGGAATACACAACGACTTGGCACCCATTGATGGAGCTCCCACTTCGGCAACCTCTGATGCGTCTCTGTAAATTTAACCACGTGTGTCTTTCTTCTAAACAAGCTTAAGGATTACCTTGTGCTGTCTGCTTTAATTTTGTCTTCGCATTCCATTTCACCACAGAACGGTGACAAAATTACATTTTTCTTATCCAAAGTAGGTGTAAACTGTGACCAATCCGTAACCTGAACAGTATGTTTTGTAAATTCGTCTGAAGCTCTGCAAAAGTACCGTCAGTTTGTAATAAAATAAATGAAAATTAATACTTATTAAACAAATTTTGTTGTATGTTCTCTAATAGCATAGCCAGATCTTTGACAGCGGTGTCGCGTTTCAACACAACTTTTTGTCCATTGTCTCTACGAACGGCAACTATCTGTTTATTTTTAATGTCCTTTGGTCCTAGCTCAACTCTAATAGGTACTCCCTGCAATACAATACACAAGTAAGTATCTGCGAAAATGCTATAACATACTACCTTTAATTCCCAATGATTAAATTTCCATCCAGGTGAATAGTTGTCTCGATAATCACCTTTAACTCGTATTCCTGCATCGGCTAGTTGTTTTTCCAAGTCGTTACAACTGTTTTGCAAAAGTTGTCGATCGACTTCACTTAAACCGCACGGAACAATTACTACTTGAACTAATGCAACTCGTGGAGGAATTACTAATCCCTGATTATCTCCGTGCACCATTACCATTACACCTAAAACACGGAAGATAGAAAAGGAGTGCTGTATTCCTTTCTAAAACTAACCGATGGATCGTGTACTGATTCCCCACGAATTTTGGTAAGCAAATGTTTTTTCTTGCGTTTCCGGATGATCAAATACTATCTCAAACATTTTTGAGAAATTCTGTCCCAAAAAGTGTGACGTCGCTGCTTGTACACCGCGTCCACTGGCCGCAACAAAACCTTCTATTGTTAAAGTGTAATCACCGCCGGCGAACTTTTCTTTTTCAGTTTTACGTCCTTTAATTACTGGTATCGCAAGTAAATCGGTGTAAATTTTAGCGTACAAATCTGAAACAATTACCACTATTAACACTATTCACAAAAATAATCGCCTTATTGTATTTCAATTATTATTTAAGATACATAAAGGATTATTTGATAAGAAAAATAATACTTGGCTTCAAAAATTAAAAAAAAAAGCAGATGGGAGGGGGGGGGGCAGCACTTTGGTTCAATGGTTCATTTATATATTTTTATAATTTTCTCTTATTATTATTATTATTATTATTATTTGTAGAATCAGTAAAGTATTATAGAAGGTTCTATACTGACATTTCCCCCATTACTATACCTTCATCTTTTAAAAATGTAATTTAAAACTCATATACACATGGATAGCACCTCATCACAGAACCAAGAACCAAATAGATCACGTACTGATGCCAAGGAAACATGTAAGGAAAATAAACGCTTTAAAATTCAGGAGAGGAGCATAGAAGGATGGAGAAGGATCAAGAAGTATAATTACAGCAGAAGGAGTACCAAGACGGGTTGAAAGTAAGGGTAAGACTAAAAATAAGGTTACCAGAAGAAGGGGTAAAAGAAGAGGAGAATATTTATTGGAAAGCCATTGAAAGCATAAAAAAGGCCACAGGCCTCCATATTGCTCCATTTAGCAAAATTTGTATCTTTTACCATTTCTATTGGTGCGTTTTAAACCATGACCAATATTAATTAAAAAAGTAAGAAAATGAAATTTCTGGCAATAATTGTTCACGTTGAGAATAATGTCGAGGGAAATTCAGCATAAACTCTTAATTTATATTGGGGTGCAAGTGGCAGCAAATGGGAAATTTGGTAATTAAAAATCCCGGAGGGTTTTCTGTAGCTCTTTTCACCCCCTTCTTTTGTAGTCTATGAACATTCACAGCTAATCTCAAATTGTATGGACGTTAATCGTTAATTACATGAGTGTCAGCGTCAGTAATTTCTCAACCTGCACTTAATTTGAGAGGGCAGCACTTACTTTAAACTAAAATTCATTTTCCTCCATCTCTTGTGTTTTAATCATGTTTGGCTAATGGATACTTATGGGATCAGCACATATCGTCCAGCAACTCGTTCACAACATTGAGTCCTACCATTCGAGGGGTATGTAAGTTAGACAATCATGCGCCTTAAGGTTTCAGTTGGAGTGGGGTGGCATATTTTTGACATTGAAGTGCACAGTCGTTCTCATCTGGCCAGTTGCCAGTTAAGAGACCCCAGATTTTTTTGGTTAGCATTCCAATTAGACCATAAACCCCTTTTACAAAAGCTAATGTTTCAGTGTTCAAAAGACGATAAAATAGAACTAAGTTTTTTAAACAGCAGGAGTGGTTAGACAGAAATATGTTATAGCGAGGTTGTAGCTACATCAAATGTTGTTATAGGTAAGTTCGATTGTATTTTAATAGGTCTCATATTGTGACTTATATACAATATCACAATGTACAAATATGAAAAAGTATTTTTTTATATCTGTAAGAAAATATGTTGTGCATTTGATTCCTCATATCTAGTACCTAAGTAAAAACCGGAAATGCCTATAAACATATAGCAAGCTGTGATAAAAAAATTTCTGATTTCCATGAAATTTGGCAGTTGTACTGGATCCATGACCTTAACTCACCTTGCCAAATATTTTTGAAAAATTTGCAATATTGCAGCAGCAGGCTCAAGTCAAAATGGCGAAATAGGCCCATTTGTGCAAACTCTGTCGCCAGAAACCTGAAACACCCTGTAATTGAGATCAGGCTCAAATCCAAGGACAACACATGTAGCGACATACACTAAAACTTCAGAAATTCGAACACTAACAGTGAAAAAAATCAAAATTTCAAAAAATCGTCCAGTGCGCAAAAACCAGATTTCCTTATGGGAATTAACATGGCGAAATGAAAACAAAGAATGGTTCCTCCTTTTGATACCTATTTTCGATTTTTGGCCAAAATAACAATTAACCCGTGAACATCAACGAAATAACTATTATGAATAAGTTTTGCCATTCTTAGTGTTCGAATTCCTTGGGTTTGAGTCTGACCTCAATTACAGGGCGTTTCAGGTTTCTGGCGACAGATTTTGATCTGAGCCTGTTTTTGCAATATTGCGAATTTTTCAAAAATATTTAGCAAGGTGAATTAGAGTCATGGATGCAGTACATCAGTCTGTCAAATTTCATGGAAATCAGAAATTTTTTATCCTATGTTTATAGGCGTTTCCGGTCATTATTTGTAACCATTATTGATGTGAAATGCTTTGCTATTAATAATAATTAATAGTTCAAAAAATAAAGACTATTTGGAACTTTACCTAATATAGTTTTAACCTCTGCTTGGCACTCATCCTTATTTGCATAAGCAGTATGCCCTTCTTGCCACAGAAATTCTCTAGTTCGTAAGAATGGTTGAGGATGTTTAAATTCCCATCTAACAACATTGTTCCACTGGTTAAGTTTAATCGGTAAATCCCTATAGGACTGCACCCATTTTGCGTAAGCTGGGTACATTACGGTTTCCGAAGTTGGTCGAACAGCTACAGGTTCGGCTAATTCAGAATCGCCAGATTTTGTAACCCAGGCAACCTAAACGGACAAGATTTAGAAGCGCTAATGGCATTATCAGGACATTTTTACCTCAGGTGAAAAATCTTCAATATGAGTTTTTTCTTTTTCTAAAGCAGCACGCGATACAAATATGGGAAAATAACAATTTTGAACACCTAATTTTTTTATTTCACCATCAAACCATTCTTTAATAGATTCCCAAATGGAGTAGGACCACGGCCTTAAAATATAACAACCTGATACGTCATAATATTCTATTAGTTCTCCTTTGGTAATAACTTGAGAATACCAATCTGAGAGATTTTCTTCTTTCTTTGCTTCAAGACCTAAACGTGTCTGTTTTTTAATGCCAGTTCCATCTTCCAACTTTAAATTAATAATTATGAAAAATCATATACAAAATATATTTAATATGTGTACATACATCAACAGACTTCTTGTCCTTTTCTTTTTTGTCTGATTTTGGTTTCGCGCCTTTTTCTTCTTTAGGTTTGGTAGTTTTTTGAGGTCTGCCACCAGTAGGAAAATCTGTTCCTGTCAATGTCTTATACTCTGCTTTCAAATCTAATAGCTTCTTAACTTCTCCGTCTATTTCTGCCTAAGGTAAATAATTGTATTTTAAAAAAAAAAATATAATGTGATACCTTTGCGGCTCCCGAGGATTTGACTTTCCGAACTACTTCACCTTGTTCGGTAATTCGTGATGTAAGGTCGCTTTCGTTACCATTTATTGTTGGATTTGAAACTGCAGGTGTTGCCATCTCTGGTTTCCAAACTTTTCCTGTTAATGTTTTAAACTGCTCCTTCAAGGACAATAATGATTTCACTTCTGCGTCAATAATCGCTTTGTCGGTCTTCTCTAAAAGAATGAAGAAGGTTTGATAATTAAAGCGAAAATTTGAATATAAACAGCAAAAAATGTTGACCACAGTTAACAAATGCATTAGATATAAAATAATTTTTTAAGCTTAATGAACTTAAATAATGACTAATAATGGATAGGAATTATGTGAATAAATTACTATTACTAGATTACTCAATCAATTAAGACCCTAACTGGGACTTTCACCATTAAAAGGGCTGCTGCCCCAAAAAAATATGACTGTAAAATGATCAATGATAGGACAACTTAATTTTTTACCAGATTTAAGCTGACGAACTCTATTTCCTTGTTCAGTTATCTTATTTATTAATTCTATTTCATTTACTCCGTTACATTTGGGAACTGCAACATTCGATTGAAATACAGCACCAGGTTTCCAATCGACTCCTGTCAAACTTTTGTAATCGGCTTTGAGGGAAAGCAACAACTTCACCTCAGTATCAATTATTGACTTTTCAGCTTTTTTAGACTTTAGATCTCGTACTTTATCCCCTTGTGTAGCAATTTTCTCCAAAAGTACACTTTCATCAATAGAGTTGTCTTTTAATATTTCAGGTTCAACTTGCAATACAGGTTGAGGTGTCCAATTGGTGCCGGTTATTTGTTTATAACTATTTTTAAGATTAAGTAATTGCTTAACTTCGATATCGACAATATCTTTTGAAGCTTTCTGTGACTTCAATGTTCTTACCTACAGACAAACAGATTAAACATGCCGGAGATGAAGTACAAAATTACCTTATCACCCTGTGCGGATATTTGTACACTTAAATCATTAATATTTGCGGAATTTGCTACAGCCTTTTCGGAATTAGGAGGCACACAACCAGGTTTCCATTCAGTGCTTGTTAATTCTTTATACTCCGCCTTTAAGTGCAGAAGTATCTGAACAGCTGCATCTACTTCTGTTTTAGCAGCCTTCTGACTTTTTAAACTTCGTACAGCATCACCTTGTGCAATTATTTCGTCATTTAGTTGCTGTGGAGTCTTAACTTTCTCGACAAAAATGTCAGATTTTCCTGTCTGTAATTAAAAAAATACCAAAATACAAAATAAAAATTGTCCGTATGTCATAGAGTTAAATAATTTGTTTTATTTGCCATCGCACATTAAAGCATACACCAAAAAAGGATGGAAACATTTTTTATTTCATACTGACTAGTAATCTGTGTATTTACCGTACTAGAAATTTTGTACCTGAATACAAGGGTTGCCATAGCAACATAAAGTGACATAACTTTGGAAACGTCAAATTTTATATAAAGTTAATAGAAAAACTCTTAAGAAATGAATCTATGGCCAGTATGAAATAAAATGTTTTACATTATTTGTACGTTAAATCAGATTACGTTACTCGTTTCGAAATTCCTGTCTCAGCTACGCTTCGGCAGTAAACATCTCACTCGTTAACGTAAACCTTGATTTACCATACTCATATGTAAATAACTATAAATGCATTTTGAGACACAGACATGTTATTGTCTATTCGAATGCAATGAAAAGGGACGAGCTATAAGGTTACGTTTATCTTGTACAACATGTTGAATTGACTTGAATAGTTGTTTGACTAACCTATAATAGTTTGTTATTCTTAATACATAACCTCATTTTGTTTGTTTACTTATTTTATATTTCCTGGGTTCTCTTCACTATATATATTTTTTTAGTTGTTTTTTTAAATTTTCACATACAAAGCCGTAAAACTTGATGCACTGTTTTCGATGGGCCATCCTGTATAGCTTTTTACTTCAATCATTGAGTCTATATCATAACGGCCACCCCGGTTTTTGCTATTTCATTACGGTCACCTTGATCACAACGGCCACTAATATTATTTGATCATAACGTGAACAAGGTGGCCGTTATGATTATATAGTATTAGGGGCCGTTGTGATTAAAAGTGGCCCTTATGAAATAACAATAACCTAGGTGGCCGTTATGATCAGTGGCCGTTGTGATCAGATCCCCAATCATTTACGTTTTTTTCTAACATTGTATCTACCTATCTTTTCCTAAACGTAGTAATGTCATTATATTACTGTCATCTAGGACAAGATTGATTAATTATTAGTATGGATATACTTTTCTTCATATTGAACCATACGCTAGTACAGGGGTTCCAAACTGGTGGGAAGATTTCAGGTGGTACACGTTTATTTTTCTTTTATTGCCTTAATGTTATTGAAAACTAATGGAAAAGTGAATGAATAATTAAATATAAAGTTTTATTACTTATTTAATAAAAAATAAAATAAATAATGGACATGTTTCTGATAGAAAATGTGTTTCTATATGTATAAAATTAGGATCAAAAATATTTTTAATTGGCAATTAGCAATTAGTGGTGCAAAATTACTTTTGTCGTCTTAACTTGGTCATAATCAAATTTTTAACAAACTTGTTCATATTTCGGGTGTAATGCTAACGAAAGAACGGAACCGTGAAAAAAAATAATTAAAAATATTTTATTAAAAAACAGAAATTTAATTTAGTTTGCACATAAATAAATTCTCTTTGAAATGCAGTTGGTTTTATTAAAATTGGTTTTGTAGTTGGGGAAATATAAGCTTCTGAAGTCAGAGATCAAACCTTTTTACTTCAAAGTAGTTATACAATATGATGCAATAAGCGGGAAACAATTGAAAATTTATGGTAAGCATACTGCGTCTACCATCGTAAAAAAATTATCATTACATATACCTAATATTATTCTTTGGCCAAGCGACTTTTGGAACACCCTCTACATAAATGTAATGTTTCTATATAAAGAATAAAATATGGAAACTATAGGAATATTGAAGAATATCTGAATATTTATCTCGGAACAGGCAATTATGTGTTATGGCGTTTAAAAAGCTTTACAGTATGGTGGGTAATATGTATATATTTTGCCGTATTCAACTGGCATAAATTTACAGGGGAAGCCCTTTGATTATGTAACATTGTAACCAATGGGAAACCCCCTATTTTAATGTGGTTGCATTTTTTTCCCATACTAATTTATAAAAGTTGGTATTACAGTCAAATCATGCAGTAAAATATTGAAAAATTGTATTTCAATATTTATTTCATTTTGTTAAATAATATTTAAAAACAATAAATCTACTTTCATTAATTACTCGCAAAGATAAAATTTCATAAGATTTTGTCAGTTACAAAATGAAAATTGTATGTATAACTACAATTTATATGAAAAAAGCAATATTAATTTATTTTGTCCCCAAAATCTAAAAAAAAAATTAATTTTTTTTTGTTGCACCTAACAAAAAGGATTAAATTTTACGTGCACTAATTAACATAACCTAACATTCTTAACGAGCGCACACGAATTTTAATAAAAAAAAAAGAAATTCATAAAAAGTTATCAGGAACTTACATAAAAGATAAAGTTATTTCACAAAACTCGTTTGACATATGGATGCAAGCTACACGTGGTTTATTGTAAGACTGCCAACACAATATAGTACAAGTAGGAAAGGAAGTTATATTATGACCTTGATACTAGATCTCACTTTCCCATAATTTTTTTTGGTGGGAATGAACTTTTAAAATGCTACCTTCAAAAGTACAGTCATAATTTTTTTGCATATTGCAAATTAACAGATCAGGTTTTAGTTTGAAATTACGATTATGATCTCATAAATTATTCCTAAGGAGTGATGAAAACTGAGTGAAAAATAATGCAAATCCGGCAATCGACAGAGATATGTCCAATAAAAAGCAATTAATAAATAATATTGTAAGTTATCAATGAATACTTAATTTACACAAGTAGGTCATTGTATTATTACGACACCAAAGCAATTATCTCATCATTTTCAAGTTGCTCTAGAGCTCTAGTAGTGGTTATGAATCACATTTCTAGAATATTGGGAATTCCATTAACCATGAATGAAAATACAATCCAGTTTCAAAAAAAAAAAAAACTTGGCAGAAGGAGCATGATTCAGTGAAAGGTGGTATAAACACAAAAGTGGAGACGACTTATTATGCCCCTAAACACAACTTAAAAATTGTACTGCACCAACTCATACTTACCGTGCTTTTGTTAACCATACCAATTCTTCAAAGATGTTTTTACATGGGATGCTATTGGTTATCGATAGACCAATGTCGAACATCTTATAAAATATGATTTGATGAATGAAATTTTCCCTAATACAATAACATCTTTCAAGCATCCGAATTAAAATCGCTAAGATAAAAATAAATAAATATCCTATAATAATTTTCTCTTTAAATAATGAAAAGCGTGAATACTGCAGCAGACAATCGAAACCAATTTATGGAGGAAATAAATGAAAATCAATTAGAAAAACAAAAGGAAATTGGAGCAAGTTACGAATAAATGAAGAGTTTTAACATGTTTTGAAAATAACAAAACAATAGGATCAGGGGGGATAACATCTGAATTATTTAAATATGAGTCAGAGAAGCTTATAGGAAAACACATCATCCAATAAGCAATTTACAAAAATAAAGATAAGAAGAAAAGAGGAATAAATGTTATTTCCACTATGGGAAGAATGTATGAGAAAAAAATAAGATAGAAGAGAAAACAAACTCATACTGTATTGCAATGGAAAAGTGGTAAACTATCAAAAGCAAAATATTTAACAGAATCAAGCACAGAAGATAGTGAACAAATTGAAATACTTCAGATCAATTACATCCAAGGATTTAAGAACGGAAGAAGATATAAAAATCAGAATTTGACAAGAACATGTATAAAATATCTAAATTGAGTTTTTGGCTTTTAGGTAGACACACAAAGCAGACAAATAGAAGCATTTATAAAACTATGATAGAAAGAATAACAATATATGAATAGGAGATATGCACATTAAATAAAATATCAATGCTACAGAAATTGATAGCAGGAGGTGCTGCAGAATAATAAGAGCTGATAGTACTCGAAATAATGAAATTAGAAGAAGAATGAATACTGAAAAGGATGCACTTACCATTGTCGCAGAAAAACAAAGAGAAATTGGAACAATAAAGAGGAATGGAAATCTATGTTTGAAGGAAGGAAAGCAATGGCATCTTTAAAATATACAGGGTGTTTCAGGAGGAATAGTAAATATTTTAGGAGGTGGTAGTATAGACGAAGTGGAATACAAAATCCCATATAACATGTGTACACCGGTTTGCCATGGGTTGCTATAAGCGTATTTATCGATTGTCAATAGTAGTGTGTTGATGTTCATGTTGTGAAGTTGTGCTTTAGTGTACACTACACGTTATATGGAATTTTGTATTGCAATTCGTCTATACTCCACCTCCTAAAATATTTATTTACTAATCATCCTGAAACACCCTGTATAATTACGAATAGTTTCTATAGCTCTCAAATTTTCAGCTATTTTGCTTTATTATTTGGTGATCCTTTTCCAATCTCTTACCATTGCTGAAATTCTATAGTACAAAAAGTGAAATTGATCATATTTAACCTACATAAACTGTTTCTGGCACTAACACCCCCCTAGCTCCCCCCAAAGCAACATCCAGTCAATCCTCTTTAATTGTTTTTAGCGGAATTACTCGTTTTATTTATTACAATTAATTATGGAGTTCCACAAATTTTGCACCACACTTTCATTAAGGGTAGCAGAACAATTTCCCTTACAAAACAAGACATTCCACTGTCGATATAGAGAAGTTCTAACTTATCATAGTAAATACCTGTTGTGATGATGAGAGAGTTGTACCAGCCGTGGGATTTGCTTTAGTGTGACCATCGGGTATGGAAAACAATATGATTGCTCGTTCTTTACATGTATTCAAACTGAGCGGTTCATAAGCAGTTTCAACTTTAAAGAATCCTCTGCGCTGTAATTGAATTATATCTCCTTTTTTCAACTTTTTAAGTTCTGGATCTCCTAACATACGAACACTTTTCTAAAGAATAATATTATGATGAATCAACACATAGTTCACAGTATACAGAGTACCTTCGTTTCATGTCCAATATACTGTTTAAAGTCTTCATCTTTTCCTAATAAGGATTTATTAATGATGTGATCAAAATACACACAGAAAGTGGGAGTAAATGTTGCTTTTTCTGTGTCTGCTAACCATGTTATTTTTAACGTCTTTTTATAATCTTTATTATCCAAATTTGGTTCTGCTTCTATTGATGTAATTTTGTTACTTTCTCTAAACAAAAAAAAAAAACAAATAACTATCGCTACAAGCACAAGTTTATATTACTATCCAACATACCTATTAATTTTTTTAATTAGCAAATTTCCCCAATTAATGAAAGTTGTATTTTCACCTTCTTTCAAAGATTCCGCATCTGCAGCATCAATGAGAACACGAGGACCTACCCACACATCCTTCATTCCAATAACATTGTTCTTAGGATGTTTCGGCACCTCCAATCTCTGTTCTTGTACATTGTTTACCAGCACAGGTATGGGAGATTCATATTCCAATGCAGTATATCGTGGAGCAATAGGATCTATCACCTAAGTACACAGAGTAACGGTATGTATCATTTCTACTTAAAAATGTATATAATACCTTCTTGTTAAAGGCCCAAATTTTATCCCATTCCATAAATACAACAGAACGACTGGAACCTTGAGCTATTATAAATTGTTTTAATCCCTCCACTGTCATACCTCTTCTTAAAATTCCTCTAACAGTAGGGAATCGTGGATCGTCCCTGAAAAGATAAATTTTAAGGTTTAACTTTCAATTTCACTGAACTGTTATGCCTTTATTTTTCACGTTAAGTGCATATATCTGCACGCATAACTTAGGGTTGTTTAAGCATTTAAACTAAGTTTGCCATTCTCACAGTTTAAGCCATGAGGTGTGCTTGCTGTATCTACAATCGCATAGTAAAGTATACTATAAGATAGAGGAGGTGTAAATTACACCAATACACTGCAGTGATTTGAGATAGTGCACACTTTCTAATTTTAGTGCAGCACACTAGTTACACTAAACACAGCGTAATATAGTACAAATCAGTGTTACACTAAGCACACTATTACAAAATAGTGTAGGTATAACAGACACATACATAGCTATGATTAAGTAATTTACAACATTGAAGGTGTTGGGGGTTAAAGTTTTCCTGAAGTAGCCGAAGCACTTCTGGAAGAACATGCAAGTCATAAGGACTAAAATGTCATTACCTGTAACGTTTATGTAAATGAGGGTGTAACAGTTTGTACTTGCATTGAAATGATTCGTGTAATTATTTGTCGGTTGCTTGACGTAGGTCTGTCTGTGATACCAGTTGCATTAATTTTAAATATTTCATTGAATTCGTTGGCATTTTCACAAATTATCAAGATTGACTGTAAACTGGAATGTTTGTACTAATCATCTCTTCTACGCAAAGTTTCAATCATGTGAAGAAATGAATTAATTACGTTCTGGTTGCTTCTCGAGTTTCATATAGGTTGGAATACTCCGCAACCACGAGCCAGTTACCTATCCGAGGAGTCGGATTAACCAACACATTTACTTCCGTTTAGAATGCTGTATGTTTTTTTAATATGTAAAAGTATGTTAATTGAAGGATGTGTCAGATTTCAATTTTGCGTTTGTAGCGGATTTCCGCCTTTTTAGACAAAGAAAAACTTGGGTAGGCTAGGGAAGGAAAAAGGGATTTTTTTACCAAGGCAACAGAAAATAATGAATGATAATTTTATGTTATTGTCAATAAATGTTGTATTTTAAATTAACGAATCTTTAATCAAACTTTAATTAGTAGTTTTACAAAATTTATTTGTAAACTTACTAAAATTGTCGAACATAGGGAGCATCTAACTCAAGTTTTTGATCGATTAAAACAATTTAAGTTAACAATTAACACAGCAAAATCTATGTTTGGTGTATCCAAAATTGAATATTTAGGCTACGAAATCTCGAGTGATGGTACTAAGCCTCTACAAGACAAAGTAGCAGCGATACATAAGTATGTTTTACCCAAAACAATCGTAGAACTTAGACGATTTTTAGGGTTAATGAATTTTTATCGCAGATTTATAAAAAATGCTGCGGAAAACCAAGCTATTTTAAATAATTTCCTACATGGAAGTAAGAAAAATGATCGCCGAGCGATTCCGTGGACACAAGAAAGAGAAACAGCATTTATAAAATGCAAAGAAGATTTGGCAAATGCAACGATGCTTGCACACCCAAGTTCTACCTCTCCCTTAGCAATAACTGTCGACGCCTCTAATGTAGCTATTGGAGCATCCTTAGAGCAATTAAAGGACAATGCTTGGCAACCTTTAGGGTTTTTCTCAAAGAAACTCAGCATTACGGAACAAAAATATAGCACATACGACCGTGAATTACTTGCCATGTACTCGGCAGTCAAATACTTCCGGCATATGGTTGAAGGACGTCAACTGATTATTAAAACGGATCACAAACCTCTAACGTATGCGCTTAGACAAAAATCGGATAAAATGCTTCCAAGACAGATACGGCAACTTGATTACATAAGTAATTTCACGAGTACCATCATCCACATAGCAGGTGACGAAAACGTAGTCGCCGACGCGCTATCGCGAATTGAAGAAATCACCATGCCTTCAATAGTTACGTTAGAAGACATTGCAAATGAACAAAAAATAGAAAAATTACAGTTACCAATATCTACATCTTTAAAATTACAAAAATTTTTTCTTAGTAACGTGAGTGATCCAGTCTTGTGTGACACTTCAACAAAAGATCTACGCCCATATGTGCCACAGTCGCTCCGTTTTAAAATCTTTAACATGTATCACAAACATTCGCATTCTGCGGTTCGTGCCTTAAAGAAAAAGATAACAAAAAAATTTGTATGGCCCAGTATTAATAAAGACTTAGTGAAGTGGTCTCGTGAGTGCATTCCGTGTCAAAGATCAAAAGTGCAAAGACACACTAAACACTCCCCGGTAGACTTTAAAATGCCTCAGAACCGTTTTGAACATGTACACTTAGACATTGTGGGGCCTCTTCCCCCTTCTAATGACTTCACTTATTTATTAACTATGATTGACCGTTATACACGTTGGCCGGAAGCCATACCAATTAAAGACATTACTGCGGAAACAGTGGCACGAGAATTTTATTCCGGATGGATCGCGCGTTTCGGATCTCCGCGAACAATAACAACCGATCAAGGCCGTCAATTTGAGTCAAATTTGCTACGTGAATTAACTAATATGGTCGGTACGGAACGCACACGAACGACCGCGTATCATCCTCAAACCAATGGAATGATAGAAAGATGGCATCGATCATTAAAGACTGCAATTAAGTGTCACGAAACGTCGTCATGGACAAATGTATTGCCTACAGTGCTTTTAGGATTAAGGACTTGTTATAAAGACAATTTAAAGTGTTCAGTTGCGGAGCTGGTGTACGGAATTAATTTAACATTACCAGGTGAATTCTTTATAAATAGTACCACCCTGGTAACTCCAAATTCGTTCGTTGATGACCTGCGCCAACAGATGAGAGCTCTACGTCCGACATCAACATCGAGCCCCAACAACTCTCAAAAAGTTTTTGTGCATCCGCAATTACAAAGTTGCACTCATGTGTTTTTGAGAGTTGATGCTGTTACCAGGCCGCTGCAGCAACCTTATACCGGTCCTCACCGCGTAATAAAAAAAATTAATAACAATGTGTTTCAATTAGATATAAATGGTAAAAATATCAACGTTTCCGTCGATCGTTTAAAACCCGCATTTTTCAATGTAGATGATACTAGAATGGCAAGCCAAACAACCACAACGCCTCGTGTATCAAAGCCTGCCGAGACACCGCTTGTTCCACCAACGCCCACACTAACTCCCCAAGAAGGAAAGACAGCGACGCCCAGTATTTTAAAAAAATCATCAACAGGACGTGTAATTAAACAGCCAGTTCGATTTCGCGATTTTTTATGAAAATCGCTAGGCAGGGGGTACTGTAGCGGATTTCCGCCTTTTTAGACAAAGAAAAACTTGGGTAGGCTACAGTGACTTTATACAGGACAGTGATGACAATGGGTGTCTCATTTTTTATTGGTTGTGATCCTGGCAGCCATGTTGCGACTAAAATTTGAATAGTTTGCATTACATTCTTATAGTGTCGGTTTAGTTTTTGTGTAAATTGTTAAAATCTAGACAATATAATGTGGTTTTAAGTGCTAGGATATTGAACGGTGTTTATGTTGTATCACCTGTTTGGACGTTTTTAAGTTTAACTTAGATTTTATAAGAAAAATTAAGTATCTGCTGTTTATTAATTTCCCACCTACCTACTCCATTTTATTTATTTAACTTAAAATTAGGAACTGTATGTATATACACAATGCTTAAATATTTTCGTTAAGGTTTTCACGGATGTATATATTGTTTGTATTTTCTTCTGGAGTTTCTCCGTGTTGGTTTTTATGTAGAAAATGCCTACGTTTCGATTCCACAGACCTTAAATTAAATTTGAAAACTTCAGAATTGATAAAGATTCCATAGATGGAATCGAAACGTAGGCATTTTCTACATAAAAACCAACACGGAGAAACTCCAGAAGAAAATACAAACAATGCTTAAATATCATATACAATTATATAGATACAATTTCTGTAAAAATTAAACATTACCTGCATCTTCAATCGTCAGTTTCTCGCCGCTGTTTATAGAAAAACATACGCGCCAGTGTTTTTTATAGCAAATTTTGTAAGCTTTCAATTAGTTTATATAAAAGTTTGTCGTAAAATAAATGGAAACGAAGATATTTAAGAAAAACTTAATACAAATATACATTTTAGTTAAATTCTGTGAAAATATATGTATAGTTTTCAAAGATGTATTTTTACAAAGTGCAACTTACGAACGATTTATTGTATTGTATTGCCTTTGTATATATATATAAAGTACTGAAAATAGGATAAAACCAATTTTTAACAAAAATTTAACGGCCATTTTTTAGCGAAAATCGGGATTCTTAATAAAATGTCAATTTTGAGTAGGTATACCTTTAAAGAGCTGTAACTAGCGAACTGTTTGTCGTACGAACTTCTGCCTGCGCTTATTTTACAGATCCATTATATCTTTAAAAAACTAATAAGGCACTTTACTGTCTACAAGTAGTCAAAACATAACTATTTGCAAAGAAACGCTGGAAAATGAGGAGAATTTTTCATTATTTCTTCCTCTATCGCCTTATATAAATTACCACAATGATATTTCGTGTATTCATATAGATTCAAAATTTAATTCTCTACAACTTTTATTATATGCACTAAGTACATAGAATCAATAGTTTTCGACTTATTATTGATTTTATTATGCAAAACGAGCAGCGATTGTGTCTTAGAAAAAGGTTTAAATGATTATATCTCTGTCAATATTAATCGTATGGAAATGTTTAAAAAGAAAATTATTCGTAATTAAATTCTCTACAACTTTTATTTGAAGCATTTTGCGTTACGAATGGCTATTCTCGAGATATAAGCGAAATACGCGCGATGCGCGCACGTGTTACCGTTTCGCCGCAAAACAGTCGACATTTTAAAACAAATCTATCTCGGCTCCTATTGGTCGTAGGGACAAAAATAAAACACGAAAATGTGCGGAATTTTATCAGCTACAATTTTCTTAACGTTTTTGTTTTTGATAAAATTGATACTTTTTCAGTTATTTACGAAAATCTGTTTTTTGACACTTTTTCGCTCCCTCCATTTATCTCGGAGGGGGGGTACGGGTGGGGACTTTTGAATACTTCAAAGGGAGCACAAATCAAGCCTGTTCCCAAATTTGCAAAGCTGTAACCATTATTTCATCCAAATCGTTAAATTTGGTCTTATTTTACTGGGCTATTTACTAATACTGTTTGAATTTAGTCGCAACATGGCGCGGAGGCGGGACTTACGCTCTATTGTCGTCACTGTTCTAAAATAAAGTCACTGTAGGGTAGGCTAGGGAAGGAAAAAGGGATTTTTTTACCAAGGCAACAGAAAATAATGAATGATAATTTTATGTTATTGTCAATAAATGTTGTATTTTAAATTAACGAATCTTTAATCAAACTTTAATTAGTAGTTTTACAAAATTTATTTGTAAACTTACTAAAATGTTAAATTCTATCTTTGTTATGCACAGATGTTTACAATTACAACTAACTCTCCGGAATTACGGATACATCATCTTTGTAAATTTGGTGTACTTTTCATGTTTAAAAACTTGTTTTCAATTGTCTGTTTTCTTTTGGAGTATTTAATGTAATATTTGGAATTTGCTGTAATCTTCCACATTCCATGCGTAATGTGAGATTGATTGAAGGCCTTCAACAATTCAAATTTTCATGTTATGTCTGAATATTTTTCAATTGTTTGGTCTTTAATTGATCCTTATTTAATTAATAGTGTCAAAGAGAAGTTTTCTTGCCAGTTCTTTGTTCTCGTTAATTGTTGTTGACCTGTGCATTCTCCTTTTCGGATTTGTGTTGTATATCAACTAAATTTTAGGAAAAGTTAAATAAATACATTTTTGATGTTTGCTGTTCGTTTTGATCCTTCCTCTCGATTACAGCTCACTGTCAGTGTATTCATGCCTCTTTTAACCAATAGGGGGACCTACTAGGCGATTGCCTAAGTAGTAATTTGTAAGTGTATAGTGAGTTACAGAGCCGGCGAAGTAAATTTTCCCCGTGTGTAGCAAACCAAAAATTGCTAACGTGTCGCCGTTTGCCTCTTCTCTTATCCCATATTGAACCCCCCCCCCCCCTCCAAACAACAAATTTCACACTTTTCACTTTATTGATCAAATAATATAAAAAATTATCTACGGAAGAAGCTTGAAAGTCGCTAATCTCATATTGTTTTTCGAAATAAAATCATTTAACAATTTTTGAATATTAATGTCAATTAATAGTTTGGTGTACATATAATACCGCTAGATGATTAAGGCGTTCAGCGATTAATGTTGTACGCAGGTAAGTTTTGAGTCGTCGAAGCGCCGAAAAACACCTTTCACAAGTACAATTGGAGACAGGGACAGTTAAAAATATTTTTATCAACCGTAATAGTTCCGGGATGAAATTTTTTAAATCTAAATTATTTCTAAGGAAATTATCAAAAAACTGTTGTTTTTTCGCATTTTCCCGTGTGTAGCATTGCTACATATGAATTCTCCCATATGTAGCATTTGATACATATGCCACACAATAAACGCCGGCTATGGTGAGTTAGGTTGGTAGAGCAGCCTTGGCTGAAACCTCGCTCACTTAAAAATAAAGACCAATAAAATAAAAAGCCTTATAAATTGTTTGTTTTTTAGTGTATTCAAATGTATTTCTACTTAGTAATATACAGGGTCCTTCAACAGTGTGTCGGGCTTCTATAGTATCGAGATCAGAAAAGTTAGAAGTTTCATTCAAACGCAGTTGTTAATTAGTGTTACAGTGCTTCAATAACCTGTGACCAAGGATGGACAAAATACATGCACTAATCTATTTCAAATACAAATTACAAAATATTCCTAGAAATGTATTTGAAATACAAAATACGAGATACTTTTATATTATTTTTAAAAATACAAAATACAAATACAATATTGAAATACAAAAATATCTATACGCATACGAGGTGTTTTTTTGGGAAATTCTTGAATTCTTGAAAATGTGTACTTAGTTCACTCTAAACCTATTGTTAACATTACGGTGGGCAAAATACATGCATTAATGTATTTCAAAAGAATTAAAATATGAACATGTCTACTCCTAAGGGTTTTGGAATTAATTTATAAAATTGTTTCATACATAGGAGAACCTAAGTTACTGAAAATCAATCAGTACTTAGGCTTGAATTGTTACTTACCATCCATCTACTAAATTGTTTTCAACAAACCATGCCAATTTTCTTTTACTTAACACTGTATTTGTCATAGATAATCTACTGTATTCCCAAATATATGGTTTTCGTAAACCCAACGCCTCGATAAACCAATAAAATTGTGCATCTCTATCATGATATTCCATAGTTCGAAGTGTATGCGTAACATTCTCAATTGCATCAACAATTGGACAAGCAAAGTCATATGTCGGGTATACTCTAAAAATGAAAAATTAAATACGTTAAATCGAAAACTATTTTCAACAAACTTGTATTTAGTTCCTGTTCTAGGATGAGGTTCATTTTTGCAACGATAAATTGTAGGATCACGCATACACCCATTAGGTGATTGCATATCAATTTTCGCTCTAACACAACATTTCTGTCCCTTTTCAGTTCCATTTTTCATCTCATTCCATAAAGCTAAGTTTTGCTCATAAGCTAAAAAATACTTAAGCATTTTAAGGAATAATCTACTACATCACTTACCGTTATTTCTATTATCTGATTCAATTTTTTGTTCTCGCTGTTGTTTCATCAATTCCGGTTCCGTATCATCAACATAAGCTTTCTTTTCTTTGAGTAATTTTTCGCAATATTCCAACATAACATCAAAATACTGAGAAGTATGAGTAAACAAATCGGGTTTAATTTCGAGCATTTCGATATCTTCCAAAATTACTTTTTCGAAATGAATATTCTCTTTTGCCGGATTAGTATCATCAAAACGCATGATTAGTTTCCCTTGGAAGGCTTGTTGATAATATTGATTTAGCAATGCCGCTTTTGCGTGTCCAATATGTAAATATCCCGAAGCTTCTGGTGGAAATCTCACAATTACTTTACCCATTTCTGCCTCTGGAAGGTCGACGAACTTTCCTTCTTGAGCTCGAGGTGTGGATACACGTTCAAGAGATTGACGATTAGACGTCGGCGGATTTAATGCAGCTTTGGCTTCCGGCGGTAAAGTGTCAATTGTTTTTTTAACGCATTTCTGTACATTGATATAATTATACCACCGAAGGAGATTAACCGGGACATATTTTTGCGACACGAACTCTTTCCATTGTTTGTTTGCTATAAGAAAATTTCGATTCAAATTTAAAATCATATTTGAATAAAAATGTATACCATATAAAACAGCAAAAACTACAAAATCCGCAATTGTTAATCGTTTCCCAACGAGAAATGTGCGAGGACCAAGTATTTTGTTTAAATATTCTAGTGCTGTAAGAAACTCGTGTTTTGAATTCAATGGTCCTAGTGTATAAGTTAACCAATGATCGACTTCTGTCTTTTCAATTGCATTTGATCCATACAATTTGGAATCTTCAAAAGATCTTGCAATAATACGTACGATATCATTACTTGTGTTGAACGAAAACTTTTGACCATTTAACTCCACGACAGATTCGTTACCCCAGGTTACTTCAATAGGTTGCGCCTGTGATATCAAATACTCTGCCACTAAAATACCTCCTGAAATTGAACATTATCAACAATTAAAACATATTTTTAGATTCCTTGTCATTACCTAATGGAGGAGAACTTGTGGTACAGGTTATTTTCATGATGGTTATTACAAATTAATAAATTATATTTTTCTAACTAAGGAGAAGTTTTTGGTATAATAAATTGTACCGGTTTTATGTTACATGCAGTATCACAATTTGTGGTTAGATTACATCAGCACATCATTTATTTTTTATACATGACATACATATATATAAATTAGCACGTAAGATGTAGATGAGCGCCAAATCAAAAGTGAACGAAGCGAAACATATGTAATGTAGCAAGGTTTTACACCATGACTATCTTGACGACGACCTAATGAATTATAGAAAACTGTATAAGGCCGGCCATACACGTTACGGTATACCGGAGAGGTATACTTGCGCAGGTTTACCACTCCGGTATACCTGTACAGGCGAGAGCTCACACACGCAACGGTAAACCGGATGGGCAAAGGATTTCTACCGTCGAGAAATGACGAGCCAACAAGATGACGTGATTGCTTTGGTTTGACGAAGAAGTACTGGGCACATCGTGATCTCCTAAGAAGTCGAACAGATCGTAGTACCACAACTTTGGTACCCGCTCCAAATTTCATTGACTATCGCGTTTTTCTTTTCCTTGCCCACATTGTTTCTAAAATTGTTAATTTTTTTACCACCGAACTCTTATTCGCATCGGGCTCAATTTCCTTTTTTCGTAACAAGTCTGTCACAAGCGGCGGCCTCTCTCACGTCACGGTCATGGTACTCCTTGCTCTTAATTCGCCACAAACAGGGTTATGATTTGTAAATTTCAATGAATTCCTCTAGAATTCGATTCCGTTTTCGGACAGACATGATGACGTAAACACAGCAAAACAATAAAATGTAAACAATATAGAACGGGCTTGAAGACCAGTGGCACGTGAGTGCAGAGAATAGGCAATGGAGTAAGCACAACACGAACACAGAATACAACAATACGAAGCTTTCTAGTCGGATTATTCGCCACAACTGACTCAAACCTGTGCAGGTATACCGGACGCCTCACACACACGCTCCGGTGAGCACACCTGTGCAGGTAAAAAGAATTGATTTCGATTCTTCTCCGGTCGCCTGCGCAGGTCGTTTTACTTATGCAGGTTTGCCTGAAGTTGCTGGCACACACGCTCCGGTTTACCTGTACAGGTGACCTGTACAGGCATACCTCTCCGGTATACCGTAACGTGTATGGCCGGCCTATATTCAACAATGCTGTCATTCAAGGACAATGAACCACAGATTTCTAACCATACACCTCACTGACCTGTATCATAAAGGACTGAGCATTCTTCAATACAACATTGAAGCAAACAAGCCCCACCTAAATATTAGTTACTTCAGGTGCCAACTAGTGCGTTAGTTATATAATGATGGTAGCTCGGTGTTTATAATGTGTTGGTAGTACTGGTATCAGCTGTTACAGTTTAGCTTGTTCTAATCTATATGCTTAATATCTGGTGAAAAGTAGTATAATTACAGGCTCATAATTATTTAAAAACGTAAATTATTAAAAATTGTATTTTATTGCAATGCATAAACGTAGTTTATACTACGTATGAAACAAGGTTATGTTTATGTAAATAAAAACATTAGTTACAGTGTTACCAATAATCACCAACACAACAAACCTAAATTACTAATTGGCACCTTAAAACACCGGTTTTCAATTTGCTTCAAAAATAGTGGAGGGGATCATTAGAATGCTCAGTCCTTTAAGATACAGGTCAGTGGTTACAGTGTTACCAATAATCACCAACACAACAAACCTAAATTACTAATTGGCACCTTAAAATACCGGTTTTCAATTTGCTTCAAAATAGTGGAGGGGATCATTAGAATGCTCAGTCCTTTAAGATACAGGTCAGTGGTTACAGTGTTACCAATAATCACCAACACAACAAACCTAAATTACTAATTGGCACCTTAAAATACCGGTTTTCAATTTGCTTCAAAAATAGTGGAGGGGATCATTAGAATGCTCAGTCCTTTAAGATACAGGTCAGTGCATACACCTTAGTTAGAAATCTGTGCAATGAACTGTATACTACGCACCTGGAAGGGATGCGTAAATCCAGGGACGTGATTGTCAGTTTTATATGTTTAAGTACTTTTTTTTTGGTAGTAGTAATTCCAGGGAGGGTCAACTGTCCTACCCTGCCCCCCCCCTACATGACGCCCCTGATCATAACCATAGAGGACATAATAGGTGTTTTCTTTTTGCATCGCCACAGGGTTAGGTAAAGTTCATTGAATAAAGAATAGAGAGGAAGGAGAGTATCGTATCATTGCTGCATAAAAATTAGTGACGGAAGTTCAGCCATTTGTACACCACTGTTGAGTCATCTTTGTTTACATTTTGGTCGTGTTGACAATTCACCATAACCTGCAAAATTTGAAATATTCATTTGTTGATTGTAATGTAACAGTCACGTCAATTTCTATTTAACAGGAAACGTGTTAGTAGCCATTTTGCCACCACTTTGATTTCAAGGTCGAGGGCATATACTCCTTCCTCTCTATTCTTTATTCAATGGTAAAGTTACAATCATGCATTGAACTGTACGTCACATGATTAAAGTGCCTTGCGTCATGTAGACATTTGTGCCTCAGGTTAATATAAACTTAAATAAAGCTTTTAAAACGAATAGGCTTATTAAAAACTGAGTCAAATTATTTTTATAAAACGAATGGGGTGTTATTGACAGAGCTGACTTAGGTATACCACAACGTGCAAAAAGAAAACACCTATTTCTCTATAATTACCAAAGAAGTTGTAAATAACTTATTTACAACATCTTTCATCACAACCAAGGAGTATGTCACAACCATAGATACTTTAATAAGTGAAAGGCAATAGAAGTAAACTTTTTAATTTCCCATATGATTGGAACATTTTAGTAGTAAACGTCTGTGGGGAATGAATATATTTACCTGGATTTTCAAATAACAAATCATTTTTGTCATAAATCTTTTTGCCGCTAATGGTAAGTAAGCTTCATAGAAAAAGATGTTAGCTTCTGTTGGTGTTCTACCCCCCCCCCATGTCTCTTTGATTAGATTTCGAGTAGTGATGGGCAAATTCGAATTAAAAATAACCGGTAGTCCGATTATTGAAATAATCGCCTTAGTCCGATTATCGGTTTCGAGTATGAATTACGATTATTAATTATGACTTTATGAGTTTTCCTCTCATGTTTTAATTTATTTATAGAACATAATAACATAAATATAAATACATAATAAAACGGCAAGATTTGCGTATTTCTATTATCAAATTTCACCTTAAATAATATCAAACGTCTTGTTGAATGAATGCTGTCTCAGCGAATGTCTGTGTGAAGCTGTGAACTGTGAAGTTTATGCTTACGACGCTTAAATATAGTTAATTTGCTTATGTTATAGAGGTTATAGTCCGTTGTTGCTTTTACTTTACTAAATTACTACTATTCAAGTTTGAATTATTTTTAATTCGATTTATAGTCCGATTATCGCAATCCTCGAATCGGCATATTCCGATTATCGAAATTGTCCGATTATGCCCATCACTAATTTCGAGTAACTAGACAAAACATATCCCCACTTAGAACAGAAACTGAAATGACAAGCGGCAGTAAGTTTTAGTTGATCTTCCAGTTAATAGATGGACGCTTCGCCTGATTTCCACTACAGTGACTCTATTACAAACAGTGACGACAAGCAGCGATAGCTCCACCCATCCGCCATTAGGAGGCAAAATTTTGGGCGGGTTTCTATGAACTCAACGGTGGTATCTTAGCAACGTTCTAAATCCAAATTAAAATCACACGCTGATCAAAGGTAAACACAGTCAGGCCGCCATTAAGATGCAAAATATACCACGGCCAATAAAAATCGATACATCCTTTGTCGCCACTGTTTGTAATTGAGTCACTGTAATTTCCACTAGAGTCCATTTCCACTACAGTGACTCTATTACAAACAGTGACGACAAGCGATGTATCGATTTTTATTGGCTGTGGTATATTTTGCCTCATAATGGCGGCCTGACTGTGTTTACCTTTGATCAGCGGGTGATTTTTATTTGGATTTAGAACGTTGCTAGGATACCACCGTTGAATTCATAGAAACCCGCCCAAAATTTTGCCTCCTAATGGCGGATGGGTGGAGCTAATCGCTGCTTGTCGTCACTGTTTGTAATATAGTCACTGTAATTTCCACTGCAAAAAAGAGCGCGGATAAACGCGGTTTCAAAACAAAAGATTGTCATTGCGACAGTACCGATTTCGCTGTGACAATGTTGTTCTATAATCTAAGCAATAATGTCCGTTAGTGAAAAGCGGTTATCGAAAATGAAATGTTGTGTTCTTCATTGCAAAGACAAATACAGCAGCCGCATTCGGTTTCCAAAAGATGCCGAAAAAATGAAATTATGGCTAGCAAAAATTCATGATTTGCTTAAAAACGTTAGTTAACAAATTCTATACAGAAATCATCGTATTTGTGCAAGCCCCCCCCCCCCCGAATTTACTGTTACCGATTCAACTGCCAAAAGAGGTGTTACCTGGAATCACATACTTCAATGTTGAAGTATGTGCCTGGAATGCTGTACCTATGATGTATCTTCCTGGAGGTAAGTATTTATTTTCATTTCGTACCACTTCTCTTTTATTTGCGTACATTCTGTGTGGTTTATTGTTTCTGTAGGTACATAGGTACCTAATGGATTAAGAATTGTTGGCCCAAATCATTTTTTCTTTTCTTGAACCTAAACTATCAGCACAAATCAGTATTTGATTTTTGAGTATTAGCATCACAGGCTTTACGAAAATTGTTGATTATAGATCAGTCTTGCCCAACAATTCAACATTTTATTGAACATAAAGGTATTGAAGAAGATTCAATTCAAGCAGATTTGCCTGGAACAGCTACAACTAGTAGAGATATATCGTCTCCTAGTCCTATATGTATATAAAAGACCTGAACAACCCCTACCACAACTGTCGGCTAATAACTTGTTTGGGAAGTAGTACTATTATCGGTTTATTCTTATTAAAAACATTTAATGTGTACCTACATTTTTCAGAATCTAAGAAACGATGTAACCTTTTGAAAAGTATTATGTAATATTACAAGACAGAAATGCTTATCTCCCAAAAAGCAAGTTCTGTATAAAAGAGCAATTGAAACCAGCAATAAATTGAGGAGACTTACCAAAAAGTGCTCATCTTTTAAATCGAAACTTGCTGCTGCTGTAAAACTTTCATCGTCAATAAATTTTCAATCATTGATGGGTAAAGCTTAATCGTTTGACGATACGAGCTCCGGGGAGCTCGGAATGCAAGAACATAAATACAAAAAAATATGCAACAAGTTTGTCTTTTCAAAGATACCTGCTTGGTTTAGAAAGGACACACTATTAAGAACTTCTTCTAAAAAAATTGTTTTACTAGGTTTATAATAGTGCTGGCAAAAATTTCGAACGAATCGATTAATCGATTCGTTCGAACACGATTAATGAACGATTTCCATAGGCACAGAAATCGATTAATCGCGATTCTGGACTAATCTGCGATTAATCGATTTTTTCCAGAAATCGATTAATCGATTTTCGATTTTCACAATTTTTGCCAGCACTAGTTTATAACACAAGTAAATAAATCGGTTAAGTAGGGGAAGGGGTGTTTGTTTCTATTTATAGAAATCAAAGTTGAACCAAAGCAGTCAAAGCATTCAAACAAAGTTAGTATACAGTATACATGAGGTCACGAGAATTCCTCTAGTTGCAATAACTTGCTTCTTACAGGAATTTGCCATAACAACATAAAGGCAATGGGGGACATTTTGTGAGATGTGAGATTTGCGGAATTGTAGATTTGAAAACGGGACAATCCCGTTCAATGCAGGACGAATGGTCAAATTATACTTTACTCATATTTCATTTATAGTAGAGCTTTTTTTTCTTCACCTAAATAATGTGGACCTCACTACCTTTGCACAAGGACCTGCTGTGGATTACCAAAAAAAATTAAATTTTAAATATGATTAAATAAAGTTCATAATGTAAATGAATGATAAAAATGGATTCAGTTTAAGCTAGAAAAATACGTCAATTCTAAAATATGTTCAGTAAAACTTTTATTTATTGCCAAAAATAAATCTTACTAAATACTAAGAAGTTATAACATAAAGATACATAGCAAAGGGGTATAATATTTTTTTCTACTAAATACAATGTATGCGAGTGGTATATTTTGCAACATTTTAATAAATAATTACTTACAATAATAATTTCTTGATTTGCTTAGTATTCAGCAAATCAGCAATTTTTTCGTGATATATAAACATTTCCACAAAAAATTATTTCTTAAAAAAAGTGAAATGACAAAATATAAAATTTACTGGAAAAGGGCATTAAAATTACAAATTAACCTCTGGTTCAATGAAGCCATTAAGATTTTTTACATCTTCCTCATTAATTTCTGCATAGGTATATTTAGAGAAATGGTCAACGGTAAATGACCAAGTTCCAGTTTCGGCACAATAGTCCAAGAAGGTTGTATTTTGTTGCTTAGATAATGAACATAGTCTGTCCTTAAAATTAGTTTTAGCTATTTCTTTAGCATCATACACAGGTTCTTGAGTGCTTTTATCACGAGGCCAAACATTCTCCATTGTGATTCGAGCGGGTCTATTTAATCCTTGGCCTACAGGAGGTTTCTTATTGTCATCAGCATAAACCGTAATGTCTCTGTAATCTATTTCCACTATTTCGTCCAAATTTAAATTTGTAACGTCCATCGCATCAGGAAAATACACGCTACCAAAACGAGCATGTCCGATAGTGAAACCTTTGACAATGCATTCTCCTTTATCGTTCTTAAACTTGTAGAGTTCGTTAAGAGGAGGTTTGGTGTAATAGTTTGCACGTGTAAGTTTTACTCCGCAACTCAAATGACTAGGAACAATTAAATTATCGTCTTCCTTTACTTTTTCTTCTTCTACATCTAGCTTATTGTCATTTGCGGTATTTGTCGAAGCGTCTTTAGTGGAAGAATCAGAACTGGAACTAACTTCATTATCTTGAAAACGGACTGTCTTAATAATTTTATCTAAAAAATATTTAAAACTTAAGTACGGAATCTGCAGGCGAACCTTTATAAACAAATCTGCAGTAATTACTATATACACACAACTTGTAGAGTTACTTACCTTTAGGAGAAGTTCCATCTTGTAAAATACCGTGTGTTTTGTCACCGTAAGACCTATCGATTGGAAGATGTTCGTTAGGTGAAGCAATTATCTCAGTATCGGTAGCATCCAAATAATTGCTCACATTTACTGCAAGTTGTTTAGCCCTAATTTTGTCTAATCTATCTCGGATTGGTGTATCACCTTCACCTCCAACTGGTGCTAAAAATCTTAACTTTAATGGAAAATTAAATTTACAATATAATACCTCTGATGTCAACTTTTTTGTTAAAAAGAGGGCCATCACCGCCATCACGTTTAAACATCAATTTTGATTTTTCGAGAAGATCATTTTTTTCGTTATGGACATTGTTTAACTGAAGATTAAATATGCCTTTGTTACTTTTTGGATCATTACCGTCGGACGATCGTTTATAGTCGTCTAAAATATCTTTATGATTTTTAAGTACATTAATTTTTTGGAATCATTACCGTCGGCCAATCGTTTGTACTCCTCTAACATTTCCTTGTCACTTTTAGGTATAGATTTACGTAAAATTAATCGTCGCCCCGTTGTGTGTGTAGAGGAAAAGTTTGAAATTAATGGTTTCTCCATAACATCATCTAATAAAGCGTACTAAAAAATGGGTGTGAGAAATTAATGAATATAACAAAATCACTTACCTTGCTTCCTATATGAGAGGCAGACTTTGGTTTAATTAGAGTTCTGTATTTACTAGTGTTTCTTTCTATGTTTGTTAAAGGCATTGGCGCTTGATCTAGAATTTCTTTCAACGCTTTGGATCGGTGCTATTATGAGCTTTACTTTTCAGAGCATCAACTAAGAATTCGTGATGCTGAAATGGTCCATATATTTGTTGGACGTGCTCATGAAAATCTTGTGTAGGTTGCAAATCAAATCCAGTCGACCTACAACATATTGTAAAGAATACTGTTTTTCGAACATGTTTTAAATCACTAACTGATTCAACAAGGGTTGCTGCTGATTCATCATAAAACCAGTATTTGGTGAATTAAAAAAACTGCTTTGAGGGGCGCCTCCGAGGAGAGGTTTAGATTGTCCAAATAATGAAGTAGTTCCAGTTTGAGCACCTAAAAATATAAAGTCAAGAAATTGCATATGTGAAAAAAGGAACAAGTATTAAAACTCAATTAGCAATTAGCATAGAAACAGTTTCCTTGCCTTTAATAGCAACAGCACAATTTTTATTCAGTACATCAGTAGCCACAACAACAATGAAGTTAGTCTGCAAGTAAAGTTGATAAAATCAACTTTCTCGAGGCTTTAACAAACGGAAAAGTAATTTCTATTGCAGAAGCAGAACATGTGAGGCAAATAGGACGGAGAATAAACACCTAATAAATAGGAACGTAACTAAAGCATTGCTCAGTTAAACACAGCAAAGTTCTGTGCCTACAGACATCAGTAGCTAAGAGGATATGTGCTGAATGGATGAAATGGTAGAGTGTATATATATATTCCACATGGTTTTGTCATAGGGCAATTTGTATACAGGGTGGCCCATTGAAAAGATAACACGCCTGTTTTGGCACACTTAGACCGGTTTCTTAAAAAAACGCTCGGACACGTAAGTAAAACTAAAAGAGTAGTTTGACTCAAAGATTAGTAAGTATAAAGATTAGAAACTACCATAAGAGCTACATTGATAATACCGACCACATTTCAATGCATATTAAACAGCTGACCCACAAGGGAGCGCTACAAGGGTATTCTTATTATTGTTCTTATACCATAAAACAATACAATATACGCAGTGAGTCATAGTTGTTCTTGAAAACAATTTGTAATGCACAACAAACTCGGAACAATATATTAAAACAATTCTAAGATAAAACAACAACAAAACTCGAGAAAATAGTTGTATCTGTACTCTTTAGTAGTAAGTACGTAATTGACAGATAAAATGGATTAATTGACTTTTGATTGACATACAGGAAACAGCTAAAGCAAAAGATGGCGCTACTGTTGACGGGCTCGTCATGATTCCAATCTTTATTGTACTTACTAATCTTTGATTTGAGTTTTTTGTTCCACGTGAAATAGGTTGTTGTGTTATGTAACATGAATGTTAGTCATTTACTAATCAACGAAAATCTAACAATTCGAAATGATGTGATGTACAATTTAGAATCTAGCGATTTTTCTATTGAAATGATCTGAAAAATCACCAGATAAATCACATAAAAATAATGATCGAAGTTTGATTCCACCGAACACTATAAAACCTAAATTCATCATTAATATATAAACATTGTTTAAAATCAGATAAATTGATGCTGCATTACTACCAATGCTAAATGCTACACTCCAATTTTAATTAAAAATCATGACATTATTTTTCTTTAACAAGCACAATCCTAAATGTGAGTTAAGATAAAAAATGTTTAGCTACCTAATCCAAATCCTGTTTGTAATGGTTGGCCGAACGTTGTTTGAGCAGGTTTTTGGACATTGAAAGGATTTTGATTTGCTTGAGATGAGAACAAACTATTTTGTTGACCAAAAGCAGGTGTGGTTACATTTGTCGTTCCAAAAGTACCAAACCCAGCAGTCGATTTTGGCGTTTGAAAGAGACTTGTTTGAGTAGTCGGTTGTTGATTAAAATTAAACAAAGGTTGTTGGGTGCTAAACGCCGGCTGTGTTGCTGATTTATTAAAAAGGCCTGTGTTCTGTAAATAAACAAATTAATAGATAAATGTAAGGATATAATAATAAAAGCTTCCACAGTTGTTCATTTTTATTTAAAAATTTTATTTGTTCTGGGTTAAACTGTGTAGTAATGGAATTAAAATTAAATTAAATTAAAAGCAATCTCACATTTTCTCAACGCCATGCATTAAAAGAACTTAAGGGTGATAAAGATGTGATTGTCCTTTCAGCAGATAAAGGAAATGCTACTGTAATTCTTAATATGGAAGATTATAATATGAAACTCCAACAATTACTTGATCCACAGATATATAAGATTCTTCCTAAAGATCCAACAAATAAGTTTTTACTTAAAACAAAAAATCTTATTAAATATTCTTCAATACCTGATACTATTAAACGTGAATTAACTAATACAGAAGCAATTTCTCCACGTCTGTATGGTCTTCCAAAAATTCACAAAGCTAATGTTCCACTTCGTCCCATTGTTAGCACTATTGGATCTCCTACTTATGGTCTTTCTAAATATTTAACAAGATTATTACAACCTCATATTGGTCAAACGACACACCATATTAAGAATTCAGATCACTTTATTGAACGCATGAAAAATTTTAAACTTGAAGAAGAAGACATTATTGTTAGCTTTGATGTGATTTCTCTTTTTACCAAAGTACCATTGATGGAAACACTCAAATATATCAAGGAAATTTTTCCAAAAGATGTATCAATTCTTTTCCATCACTGCTTAACAACCACATATTTTCAATGGAATAAACAATTTTTTGAACAAGTGGATGGAGTAGCTATGGGTAATCCTCTTAGTCCAGTAATTGCTAACTTTTATATGGAGAAATTTGAATCCATTGCTCTTGAAAGTGCTGTTTTAAAACCTAAAATTTGGTACCGTTATGTAGATGATACATTTGTAATATGGAATCATGGATTAGATTCCTTACACTTCTTTTTGAAACATTTGAACAACATTCATCCTAATATTCAATTCACTATGGAATGTGAAATTAATGGACGTTTACCATTCTTAGATATACTTATTTCAAAAACCGATTCATTAAATCTTTCTTTTAGCGTATACCGTAAGCCGACACATACAGATAGATATCTGAACAAACTCTCTAATCACCATCCTTGTCAGAAGATTGGTGTTATCAAGACATTATTTGACAGAGCAAAAAAAGTTTCAGATCCTACACATTTAGATGAAGAATTACAACACCTTCGTATGTCTCTACAAGCCAATGGTTATTCTCTTTTGGAAATTAACAAAGTTTTTTCTTCTAAACCTAAACAACTTCGAGAAAAATTACCACATTTGGGCATGGTTTTTCTTCCATATATTGGAGGAGTTACTGATAAAATTGGTAGAATATTAGAGAAAAATAACATAAAGACAATTTTTATTCCAACAAAGAAAATTTCTGAGTTTTTGAGATCTCCTAAGGACCCTTTAGATCCATTGACAGCTTCAGGTGTTTATAAAATTTTATGTTCTTGTGGTTTGGTATATATTGGAACTACTAAACGTAGCTTTTTAACTAGAAGGAAAGAACACATGCGTTTTTGCAGATTAAATCAACCTGAAAAATCTGCAATAGCAGAACATGCGTTAAATAATCTTAGTCATGATGTTCTGTTTCATGATATGAAGATTTTATCGAGAACTTCTAATTTTTATGTTCGCCTTCAACGTGAAGCCATTGAAATTTATAAACACCCTAACAATATTAATAGACAGTTCGATAATATTTGCCTTAATAAGACTTGGCACTTGGTTTTGAAAAATGTTCGTGTTATAGATAATAATATTTAATTATTTAGTTGGCGTATATATTAGTTGACAATTTAGTTTTAATTGTGCAATTTGTCAGTTTTCTTTTCGTTTTAATTTTTAATTTTAATTTTTAACCCACTGAAGAAGGCACCTGCAATTGGTGTCGAAACGTTTGGGATTATTTAATCAATTCCATTACTACACAGTTTAACCCAGAACAAATAAAATTTTTAAATGTAAGGATAATTATGTAATATAAAATTCTTAGCATTAATATCTGATTGTATTTTAATGAACCATAGACCAGAAAATAAAAGTGAGAAATGTTTAGAAAAATAAGTTTGACTTACTTGAGAAGTGTTTTGGAATAAACCAGTACCAAAATTAATAGAGGGTTGTGTGGTAGTAGTTGCACCAAATATATTTGTTGTAGGTTGAGTACCAAATCCCTTATTAATACCAGTTGCTCCAAAATTGGAAGTGGGAGCATTAAAGTTAAAGGCGTTCGTCGTTGGTGTTGCACCAAAACCAGTGTTTGTTTTACCAAATAATGATGATTGACCTGGTTGGTTACCTAAATTAAAACCTGATGTATTCGTTCCAAATGCGGATGTTTGACCAAATGCTGTTTTAGGATCAGTCTGTCCAAATAGGGATGGGGCCGTTGAAGCTGGTGTACCAAATAAAGTTGATCCAAAGCCACTTTGTTGTTGCTGTTGGGGACCTATAAGCAACATAAATATCTTTTACACATTCACTTCACAAAAATTGTCAATAATTATTACAATGACTAACTTCAATGTCAAAATTCAATTATTTAATTTAAAAAATTTTGTTAAGGTTAGATATATTAGAGAAAATGCTTAAAAGGTGATAAACAAAAATGTGCTTTTTCACAAGGTTGTTATAAACCACCAGCTTAATACTTAAAAGCATAGCTACTACCTAACAATGTATAATAGTGCAAAAGAAAGGATGAGGAAGCAGTAAATGTTTTGAAAATTATTTCTCTATACTTTAATTGTATGAATAAATAATACAATCTGGCCCTCTGGTGTACGTCTCCAAAAAAACCTAATGCAATTATTAATATTGGATTGGGAAACTGGAAGTATATATAAACAAGGATTCAGGCCTTAAACCACTTACAACTAGACTATTCACTTGAAAGTCTCAAGAAGTCTCAAAATCTCAAATACCAAATTTACAATCAGTTCTTGATAAATGTACATACATATATCTTTTATAAGCCTTTAAGAATTTAATTGTCACAGACATGGCAAGGTATCTATAAAAGGAAGTGTATCACTGCTCAGCATTGTACTGATATTCATAATGCACGTAAGTCAAACATACTATACTTTGGCAAAAGGATGTAGTACCTATTCATAGGAATGGTTATACATATTTATCAATGCCAACAAGTTGTCTATAAGCAAGATTAGTGTATACTGTTTTATACAGCGTGTCACGAACAGCTTAGTAATAAATTATACCACATATTCTGGGGTCAAAAATAGGTTGATTGAACCTCATTTACCTATATACAAAGGACGATTTGGATTTAATGTAGCTTGCTTTGTTTTGAATACCAACATAAGATATATTTATTTATCAAGACACTAGAAATGATATCTTCATATTTTGGAGCAAGTTTTATACCTTTGGGTCAACTTAACGAGATCCACTTTCATTAGGGAGTTTTTGGATATCGTAAAAGCAAATACGGTAAACGCTAAAATCACGTGACTCACTTCTGCGCTTGAGTAGTACTTATCGTAGTACTTTAGTTTACCGTATTGAATCACGTGATTTTAACGTTTACCGTATTTGCGTTTACGATATCCAAAAACTCCCTATTATTGGTACATATTACATACTTAGTGATAATTAGATGTGTCTTTAACATAACTCATAATAATGTTCAATAATTATTCAACAAATTAAGTTATTATTCAATATTTTAGTACATAGCAAGTAGATATTTTTATTAGTCTTAAGTAGGTTTAGGGTATTAATTATTGATTGAAGTGCAGTAGCATAATAAAAATAAAATGAAAAAATAATGTTTGATGGACTTTTGGACAGTAACCTTAAAATTATCACAATTTTTGTCTTACTATTTTTATAATAGCTAAAAAGCAAACAAAAACAATAAAAAACAAATCTAGGTCCATATTTAACTCTTTTGACCTGATGATGTTATCTAGGAGCCGAAACATCGCAGTCCAAGTTTGGCGATGCCACGTGAATAAAGTTTCTTAAAAATGTGTTTACAGAATGTAAATATGTTTTATAATAACCGAGATATGACGCCCTTGCTCAATTTGGACAATTTTCAATTTCGCCCTTCACCTTTGAAACAAATAAGTGATTTTGTCAAAATCTTTCTTAAAGCACTTTTTATGTAGAATCCATTGCGATACAGTTGTTATACAGGGTGTTTAATTTTTTGTGTACGGCCCTAAACTACATTTTTCCATACGGACCACACTATATATTTTGAGGTTTTTGAAGAGAGTAAAATTTCCTAAATTTTGATGTATCTCACTTGTTATATTTATTTTGCTTGCAGACAATTAGGTTTCCATGGTTAACAAAAGATGGCACTATAATTTAAAATGATAATTTGTTAATTATCTGGAAATTTTTATTAGCTCCAAATGTTTTTAATTTGAAATAATAATGTAGAAAATGCAATATTGCAAATAATAATATTTACCATAAATATAACAAGTGATACATCAAAATTTAGGAAATTTTACGCAATTTTCATAAACCCCCGAAATATACATGGTGGTCCATATGGAAAAATGTAGTTTAGGCTCGTACACCCTGTATATCGCGATAGTTTCTATGTAAAAAAGTGCCCTAAGAAAGATTTCGCCAAAATCACTTATCTTCAAAAATAAGAAAGTTATGAAGCATTAAAGAAATCGACTAAATTTGAGAAACGCCCTCTAGTGGCCAAACGATTAGAGATAGCTGAAGGTCTGTTTGCGGCAGTGATTTTCCCATTAAATTCGAGACACCATTTTTTCTATCGCTTAAAATGAAGGGTTTCTCCACAAGAAAGTGTCCAATTTGGACCACCCAAAGTAATAAGTTTATAAGTATTAAAGTCCAATAATTTCCAAACATAAAACGGAGATAATATAATAATATCATTTTTACCTTTACGATTTGCTTGATAATCTTCCCATTGCAACTCCTCTAACGATTTGGATTCATATTCTTTCATGCAAGTAATACAATGATGCTTTGTATTGATTGAATGAGTAACTCCCCCTTTCTGCATCGTATCAGTTCCGGTAGTAGGATTAAATTTAATAACAGTTCCCGCTTGAGGTGTTGCACCGAAACTTGTATTTCCGAAAACTCCACCGGAAGCGGCTGGCTGAAAATTTTGGGGTTGTTGTTGTCCAAAAAGTGTCGAAGTCGATGGGGGAAAACCAAAAGATGTTTTGTTTTGTTGTCCAAACGTAGAAGACGTTGACGAGGTAAATAAACCATTAGTGCCACTACTAACACCAACATTTTGCTGTTGCCCAAATAATCCTGTGCCTACAATTGCAAATAGTTTCAATAAATTATTCTACGTAAATGTAATATTTAGTAAATAGTACCGAAGCCGGGTTGTTGTGAGCCACCTGCGAAAGCAGGTATTGATGGATTTGAAAAAAGTGTTCCAGTACTCGGTTGAGGGTTCGATCCAAATAAAGGTGCGGTTTGGCCAAAACCACCGGTATTAGGTTTTCCAGAAAATTGCGTTTGCCCAAATGGTGCTTGATTTGTTGGGGTGTTCCCAAATCCTTAAATAAATTTTAATTTTATTAAGACATATTTTCAAAAATAATTGATTTAGAGCTTAAAGTACTAAAGAGTTTTCAAAGTTTGTTTGTTTACAATGTGATGTATTTCACAATATGACGCAATAACAGAACCACCATGACCATATTTCTTGTAGTGCAATGTAAACAACATGAATAGAATGATTTTAAAACAGAAAAAGTAATATTTTTTACGATGCACAATGATAAATATAATAAGTAATCGTTAAATGATAAAGAAAATATGGATGCAGACCACAATGTTTCCTAATTTTCTAGATATTAGCATCAGATCTGAGGTATGATATCTGACAATTAATAAAGTTCTTCTTACCAAAACTAGGGGCGGTATTTGTTGTACCGAACGCAGACTTATTTAAATTAGAAAACATTATTTTTATCTATAGAAAATTCACAAATACGAGTGAAAAATACAATTCATTCTTTGCACTACAAATATTTTTTCTCTTCTTGAAGTTTCAAGTAGGTAATAATAATAAAATAATAACGGAGCACATGCGCATTCAATTTACTGTCAAGGTTTTATTGTCAAACTATCACAATGTCAGTAGCGTATCCTATTGTTTGAAAAGTACACAAATTATATCAAATTTGGGGAATTTACCATTTCAAGCTCTTTTCTTTTTAGACTTTGTGGTTGACTTATGTCAGTCCTGTCAATAACGCACCATTCGTTTTATTAAAGAAATTTGACTCAGTTCTTATTTGTTTTAAAAGCTGCCGCAAGTTTTTTTTTACTTGTCACTTGCATTTTATCTTCGAACATATAACAAGCATGTTATGCTCCGTGTCATCGTTTAAGATACAGGTCAGTGTTTGTATGACGTTACGTGCAAAAGAAAAAGATTGAGATACCCATTTGTTGAGGGTTGCCTAACTTGGCTGTGGCTTCAGTGTTACTTATGCGCGTTTCCTTTCCAGTTGCGTATAGGGTACACGTACAGTTCAATACCACAGTATATGTCTTACGACGTATACTGTGTCAATACTGTATATAGAGTCCGGGCAGCAGCTGACTTTGAAAGCTCTGAGGGCAAACAAACGCTACATAAAACACGTATTTTCAGTTTACGCGGGCTAAAATTACAATTGTGAATGCAACTCTCACGTTCTCTTAACGCGCGCAACCTGTACATGCGAACAGTATAGGCTGTGCTATTACGAATAGACAAAATTTTGCCCTCAGAGCTGTAAAAAATAGGTTAATGACGTCATCTGGCCGGTCTCTATTGATGGTCGTTATAGAATAGAAGTTGATGTTAAAAATCATATACGTATAAATAAATATACGTATTAAAAATGAATATGGTGGGTAAGAATAATTGCTGTGGTTCATGTATCAAATCTGTGCGGGTGGTATTAGACTATTAGTACA